>CM046882.1:427387022-427987022 GCA_025667525.1 Glebionis coronaria
GGGATGAGATGACTAAACGCTTTTTGTCGCGCTACTTTCCACCATCTATGGTCACGAGCCTTCGGAATCAAATTAGTGGATTTACACAAGAACATGATGAATCACTTTTTGATGCTTGGGAACGCTATAATGTTTTGATCGATCGATGTCCAAACCACAACATGCTCCCCATCACCTTAATTGATACTTTCTACAACGGTTTAACTTTTCGTGATCGTGATACGATTGATGCAGTCGCCGGTGGCACATTCATGAAAAGAAGACCCGAGGAGTGTAGAGAGCTTATCGAGAACATGACTACTCACCACAAAAATTGGGATTCATCCGCATCTTCAAGGAATAACCCGAGAGTCAATGTTTCTTCTACTTCTTCAAACCCTGATATCACCGAATTGACCCGCGCAATGGTCGAAATGAGCAAAAACATGCAACTCTTGGCTACAAATCAACAACAACAAGTTAAAGCTGTTGCAACTTCTTGTGAGATTTACGGGGGTCCTCATTCATACACTGATTGTCCTTCTACTCATGACAATCCGGAAAACGTGTATGCGGCTCATGGTAACTATTCAACGGAAAACTACCAAGCCCGACCTCAAGGTGATCGTAACTTGCTAAGTTACCGTTCTAACAACTTTATTTCATCCGGTTTTCCTTCTCAAAACCACAACACCAAAACTACAATAGAAGCAATCTAAACCCACCTCGAGCTTCTAATCCTTATCACCCACCCGTTCAACAAGCACCACCAATTAATCAAGATGTGGAAACTTTTATGAGGACCCAAGGAGAGCTAGTTAAGAATATGCAAAGCCAAATCATCAACTTGAAAGGAGATATTACTAAGCAAGGGAATGATATTAGAACCGAGCTTCGACATGATATGCAAACTTCTTTCAGCAATCAAACGAATGATTTGAAGAATATGATGGCTAGTTTCTTTCCAAGTACTCAACCCTCTACTTCGGGCTCTCTTCCTTCAAATACCGTCACCAACCAGAGCTCGAATGTGAGTGCTATTACTACACGCAGTGGAGCAACCTTAGTAGAACAATCTATCCCTCCCCCAGTTACTTCATCTACACCTCCTCCACCACCATATATCCATCCTACTCCCATGCCTAGTATTAGTTCTCCATTACCATCTCCACCTCTTACTGAAGTACCCAAGAAAAACCCTTTACCAACCCCACCTGTAACACCCCCAAATTTCTACAACTCAATACAGCGGAAGACTAGTTGGTGTTACGGGATAGCACATTACTCACATCATAGACAACGCATAAAAATCGCGTCGTTTATTAATAAAGCATTTCCATTCATAAAAATCAAAGTTACATAGGTCCCAAGTCATTACATTTCGTACAAAGTTTTTCAAAGTAATTGAATGGAAAATATTGTTTAAGTGCGGGCCATGAATTCTTGTCGTCTTCCCGAGAATTACCTTCAAGTACGTGAGATAAAACATGTTAAAAGAAAAGGTCAGCGATAACGCCGAGTGAATTCATAGAGTTTAATAAATTCCATCAATATAACTTTGGTATAAAATTAGTACCAAAAATCAATTCGTACAAATCATTGTAATAGGCCGTAAAATAGCAAAAAACATTTTATACAAATCTTTGTAATAGGCCATTAAATAGCCAAAGTCGTTTTATACAAATCCTTATCGAAAATCATAATATAGGCATTTGCCTTAAAAATCATTATACGAGTCAATGTCGTAAAAACATCATACAATACGTCTTATAACGTTGTATGAAAATAAAAACCGTTATATGAATATGGTTATAAAAACCAAAACACAAACATAATATCAATAGTATGACCCTGTATTGCTAGTCAGGCAATACATCGTAATTCAAAGCGTCTAATAGTATTTCGTTAGTTTTGGATTATTATAAGCCGCATGACATTGTTACCTTACTAAACCAACAACGGGTAGCTAACCCGATACTCAATTTGCCCATCTAAAGTAGCGTGTCGTCACAAAGGTCACGCTATGGAAATCTTCTCATACATAAATTCGCTTACCAATCAATGTGGCACGACGGGGATCAACCGTCAAGGCGCGAACTGGGGTGATCGTCCCCAAATAGTACTATTAAATGCATAAGCGTCTACCAACTCCCGGTAGTTCACAATTCATGCTAATGGGACTTTTAGTGACATAACCTAACTTTAATAATCCATTTAATTTCATTTATCGGGTCCTTTAATCATTCATCGGGTCATACAATCGGGTCATTCAATCATTCGGGTCCAAAATCAATGAACAAACAATCGGGACAAATGGTGTCCTATTTAATAAAAACTAACATGTTATCTCCCTCGCGGGTTTATAAAACATTTATAAAAACATTTAAAAGAGTGCGAGGCTATGAACTCACGTTGATATGGGAAGGCGGGTTATCGGCGATTTGGTCGTACGGTACGTGCTTCAATCACGGAAACGTATATAAATAATAATCGGTCTTAGACGTTTGTCCAATGACTTTATAAAAATATCAATTATGTATACATATGATGATTATATATATATGATGATCAAGTGGGTTTGCATATTCTCATTTACTCATTTTTGTGTTATGTGTCGATAACTTTTATACTAGCTTACTAGTTTTACCCATTTACGTGTTTTAAGTCCAATAAACTTATTATAGGTTCTTTAACTTGTTTTAATCCATTTTATACCTATATTATCAGTATGTATACTTTCCAAGTTGGGCCTAAATGGGTTAAGCCCAATAGATTCTTTTTACTAGTTTTTATCCTATTTAGTCCATTTATTAGTCCAATATGTTTAGTTAGCTCGTAAATGTCCGTAATTCTTATAGTTCGGGTTTTATCGGTTTTTACTTGCATTAGTTACTTATACATCAGTATATGACTTTTATAAACTTTACATTAGACGGGTTTGGTCGTCTAAGTTTTATTTGGCGAAAAACGTTAATTTTACGGCAATAGCCGAAAAAGTCGTAAAAATCATGTTTATAGTTTTTATAACTTATAAAACATAACAAGTTACCATTTTTATAAAATGTCCACTTATTTATCATTGTACATATTTATATAAATAAAATCCAAGAGTTAGTGGGTTTTAACTTTACATTTTATACAATATAATTTTGAGTGCTTATATAATAGTATTATACTTTATTTTCCAAAAATCTGATTTTTATCTTCACTTTCACCAAAACTGCCATATCTTGAGTTCTATATGGAGATAGAAGCTCAAATTTTTATCACATAAACTACATGATATGTGCTACATTTAACTCTTCTATAGCTACTGTTGAATCATCTTATAAATATTTTCTAAAAATCGTCCAAAACAGTAACCTCAGATTTATACCCTAAACTTGTTTTGATCATATCTCACTCATTATTTTGATTCCATTGCATGGCCAACTCTCACATGTGTACAAGACCCATAGATTACTGTAAATCCATTCTACTTCATCATTTTATCAGTTTACCATATGGTTCTTTACTGTTTTATACAGCCATCAAATTTAACCAAGATTTTAACCTTGTTTCTTATAGTCTTTCATCTTTTTAAGCATGTTTATCAACACCAAATCCCCACACAATATTTTTAATCATCATTAATCATCATATACATATACATAAGTAAAAGAAATACAAGTTTACATAATCAAAAATAACAAGAGGATGAGGAGGACAATCTTTATACCACCAAAGTGATGAAATGATGAGTTTTTGGATGAACAAGACATGGTTTTGGGTAACCAATCTTATGAGATATCAACACCACTTCTAGGATCACCAAGTATTTGTAGATTCCTCCAAAAATCAGCCCTTGTTCTTCATGAAAACTCCTTGAGAAATCAGCCCCAAACTCCCTTGAAAACTCCTTTTTACATGTTAAGATCACCTCCAATCTTCATAACTTCAATGGGTTTTCATCATATGTAAATTATACATATGATTTATGGTTGAATCAAGATCAAACGGGGGTTGTTTATGGTGGATATGGGACGAAATATATAGAGAGGAAGAGAGAAAATGGAAGCTTTTGCATGTGTTGAATGAGTTAGCTAGTTTGAAGACTAGTGGTTTTGGTGGTAGAAATGGTTTGGTGTAAGGATTAGGACAAGTGTCCTAGTCCTTTCATGCAAGGTTGACACACATCATGTGTGTTGTAGCTTATGTTGGACACCTTATGTGAGGGTGGGGCAAGTTTATTCTTGTCTCATCCTCATTTAATTACGGGTACTCCTCGATTCTAGTTTCCTCGATTTGCGTGCCCTCGGGTCGTTTTACGAAAAACGTTTTTATAAATTATGAATCAACGGCACAAAACGAATCTAATAAAAATTGTCTCATCAAAAACGGAGTTCGAAAACGTAAATACGTAATCCTAAGGTTTCTAGTTTAATCGTAAAGGACGTTAAATTAAAATCGTAAGTCCTAATCTCTTCTCGTAAATTTGTGAGTTTATGAACCAACACAAATTTAAATCTCAAAATAATATTCACGGATAAATTTATTTTCTGAAATGTCGGACTGTCACCAAGGACGGTGTATGTAAACGTAAGCACGCAACGTTGAATCCTCCGGTTTAGACGTAGTCGATGCTACTTCAAGACGTAAATCCAAATTTCTTCCCAAAAATAAGTGAGTTCATATTGTAACATTAAAATAATGTTTTTAAATAATATTCGAGAATAAAATATCAACCATAAATTGACGGATTGTCACAGCATTTACCCCTAAACAGGATCTTAGTCCTCAAAGATCATCTTACCTTACTACTCGCTTCTTATAGAGTTAAAGCCATGTGGGTATTTCCTCCACATTCGGTCTTTTCTCACAAGTGCAATTACAATACGCGAGTTTCATCAAACATAACTACGGGAATAAGATCAGGCTTAATGTTGACTTACTTTCTCTATCCATGATGTTCACGGGTTTCTGATGAATGCAACTTTTCGCCGATCTAAACATTACTAAGGAACACTCAGATTTTCACTTGATAGATATTCCATCAAGTTCGATATACGAAACAAAATTCACGCAGTCTTTGAAGTCCTAGGGTAGATCCAACTTATATGCCTTTCAAACCAATCTTTTATATCATCTCAATGGTCCCATACAACGGGGACTTATATCCCATGATTTGTCAGATCATGAATTCATTTTTCCAAGGTTAAAATTTTTGGCATAACTTCGCTACCCATTTGGCACTTCAAGATCTACATTTCACATTCACATAACCTCTTGCCCATTACCGACAGTCAATAATCAGATCCTAATTTCAACATTCATTTCAGATCTCGCGGGTCGAATATTTTGTAAAGTTAGGTTAGCCATCATAGGAAACCTTAAACCTAAAAGACATGTCCAACTCACAATGGGTGTTTGTCGGGTGTCTTTATCTCAACTCCTGCTTACAGATGCTCTAATATTTAGATCCTTAACAAGATTCGATCTTAATCCTAATACGATGATTATCAAGGATAATCTCTCCAAAGGAAAACGATTATATGGTTCATTACCAAAGGTCAATCATTTAAACATAAAACAACGCTTATAGTACTTTGTATCGTTACTTTACCTCGTCCCTTCGATTTGGGGTGGTACATAGTACTCTCATCAAGGTTCGTTCTCAATGATTTCTGAGCAAATCTCTAGAAATTCGATGCGAAGCGAGGATCTTGATATAGATGTTCGATACAGGCACATTATGTTTACATAACTCCTTTAAATACAAAAGAGTCATTTTCTTCATCGAGATTCTATCATTAACAAGAATGATATTAGTAGATTTGGTCAGTCTGTCGACGATGACCCAAATCGAATCAAATTCAGATGATGACCTTTGCAATAGTTATACGTTTACTAATGTATGAGGCGATCTCTGCCTTCATAATTGCCATCAGTACAACCTCTTCAGACAAAGATACTTTTAGTCATAAATGACATAAATAGAATACTTATACTTACAAATTCCAACATAACTATATCTCACAATTTCCATATTTAGACAATCACAAGTGGTCTTTAAAACATTTAACGTTATTGGCTTCTCCATTCTAATGGTTCACATTAGCCGCGAACCTCTTTTTATTATTTATATTATCCTACTTCACAAACATCGTTTATTTTTATATCGTTCGGCAATTTATTTTGCACGTTCATTATTAAGGAACATGTCCTAACTGGTTCTTTATCTTTTCTACATAATGCGTCGGTATCTATATTCACTTCTCATGATGATATAATTATTATGTCCACAATTCACTTAGATATTCTTTCTACATTATGCGTCAGTAATTACGTTCACTTTCCTGATGAAATAAATATCACAACCGTATTTATTCAAAATTCTTTCTTCATATCTTCTATGTTTTGGTTTCGTCTTTACTATCATTTTTATCCGTTTTACTCAATCCATCGTCTAAAGCGTCGATAATTTATTATATGTAAATTAACAATAATTATTTAATTTTCATGAAATGTAAACGTTAAAAGTTTAAATTTCTTAGTTCGACCAATTATATAAAATAATTTGAATTTAATTAATTAGATTTTTGTTGATTTATCGAAAATAATTAAAATAATTAATAAGATGCGTAAATATTCGAAAAATCTTTGGTTATATCGTGGTCAAAATTTTCTTAGTTTGAAAAGCAAAATGTGTCGTTTCGAATTTCAAGTCATGATTTAAAAGGTTTCCTCAATTCCTCTTAAGTTATCTTGAGGTATACACAAACATTTACCCCTAAACAGAAGTTTAGTTAAATGGTTTGTGTATAAGGGAATAATCCCTTAAAAATCCTTTGTTAAAACATTTGTCAAAATATATTTTCACTTTCTTTTTAGTATAATTCAAAGTTCTAAATGACTTCTAAATTTTGAAGAGTCATTTTATATTCCATTATCTATTACTCACATGGTCAATTAATATAAAGGATTTAGTCTTTAATCACATGTTAAATATTTAAGATACAGGTTTTTATCGTTCGGCCAATTTAGGGCAATCTATAAATAATTATTAACTCATTTTTATTCTTATAAACAAACATATAGTCCTTAATGATCACGAGCATGAATTTATCAAATTACAGCCTACACACGTGATTCACCAAATTTATGAATGCTACATGTGTATTAGTCAATCCAAACGTCACCACGTGAAACTCATAATGTTCGTTACAAGTACCGGATGTAGTGATTTGAATACATAATCTTTTTCGCGGACGCGAAGTTGATGATAACCATGCCGTGAATCAAATCTTTAAAACATACGCTAGAACCTTGTAAATGATCGAACAAATCTTCCATTTCGAGTTATGGATATCGTTTTCGATTGTCAATTTACTCAGTTCACAGTAATTTATAAATATAAGGAATGATATCACCATAGCTCTTCATGATGACAGGCTTGGTATAATATAATCTTTCTCCGTCAACTCTCTCAGTTGTACGGTAATTCCTCTAATTCAGATGGTACTGACGTATAATGCACAAGCCACAGGTGCAGCACCGGGAATATAATCAATACCAATTTCAACTTGCCTTAATGGCGAAAGTCTAGGTAATTTATCAACAAATACTTACTAAAGTTTCAGATAAGATAAACATCTTTTAATACATTCATGTTAGGTTCTTCTAGATTACAATATCTATAACTAGTTCACAACCATTCATGGTATAATTTCAAATCTTAATACAGGATATCGTCATCCATCACGAATTATTTAGATCACTTTTGATAATCAACATCTTATCTTTTAGGGAATTCTACTCGAGTTCCCATCAATTAAGAAAATATCGTCATGTCATGATCAATCAATCCATTCTACCGGCATTATCAACTTTTTCAGTTGTATTGCTGTCGATAAGATGTGAACTTCTCAAAAGACTAATAATAACTCATAATTCTTCATAAATCAAGGATATCAGGATACACAATTACTATTAAAAGAGTAAGGTCAACGCATAATCTATGCGAGAGAATTTCAAATCAGATACAGACGAAAACATTTAACGAATATGAATATATTCCATGTTTTCATAATTTGAATACGCATTCGAAAGCTCCTCGGATCGTTACCCAGGTCATTCAAATGAAATCAAATCATAAGAAATGATAAGAATGTCAATACATCCAGTCGAGTATCAATACTCGGTAATCAAATACTTTTCCTAAGAATCTCACCACGGGAGAATTGGATAAGAAATAATTGTCAATTGTCAAATAAGACAATTTCCACAGATGAATAAATACGACTCAGAAGAATAGATGCTACAGGCACATATGTAGGTGTCCCTAACACTATGTCCCTATTTTTCACTTCTTGCAGATCTCATAAAATTTAATCTTTCACAATCTTCAAAGAAAATGTAGTGTTTATTCATTAGTTTTATGGTGACTACTAATCAGTCTTGCATGGTCCATTCCAAATTGTATGTAGGCGCGCAACTATATACAATTTCAAGATTAACGATGCAATACTCAGTTCGTCAAAATTTTATCATCCATGTTTATAGTAAAATCATTTTCATGCTTAATTCTTAGATAAGAATCAAGAATAAATTTACAAAGATTTTTTTTTTATTATGAAAACAATTAAGTTTTCCAAGATACTTTATAAACAACCTCATTTCGATAACAATCACTTATAAATCTAACTTTGAGTAATCCTTATAGTAATGAAAATTCAATTTTTCTCAATGGATACGGTTTTATCTTATAAAAACAATGAGTGATCTGCAAAAGAGTGATGAAAGCTTGTTCACCAAGAACTAACTACAATATGATAGGAAATGAGCTTAGCCAAACAATCATGAGGTTCGTGACCTCGATGGCACTCAGGAATACAAAGAGAATAATCCGCAACGTGACTCAATTCAAGATGAGTACTTGTTTAATGGTTGCATCACTAATGCGAGCATTAGGAAGAAGCAATAAAAGATAGATAACATCGATACATGTAGAATTTAGCAATCAAAGGTAGTCTTTTTCATTAATCACAAACAAGTCAAAATTGTACCGAAACACATTACGTGTCACTATGTCATACAATTTTCAGAACTCATCCTACCAACTGATATCTCAGTTAAGTTAGGGATTTTTAAAAGATACCACAATGAATACTAATCTACAAGAGTCATTAGGTGTTCCACATGTCTCGAAAGATCCATCGGTCCCAATTCAGAAGAAGATTTCTTCAATTTATTTATTGGACACTGGGCATCCTCGTCGGTGGACAATGGCCTAGGAACAACACTTAACACGAATCAACAATCAATTAAAACCTTATAATTCAATCAAAGAACTTAACGACTTCCTCTTAACAATTACAGGTTAAGTTTTTACTTTATTCAAGTTTCAACCAATTTTATACTCAATTCGATATCCTACCTCATTTTCCAATACTTTCAACCTTATTCTTCGGCCTTGTGAAGGCAATACAATCTCAATATAAATCAACACTTAATTTCCAATCCTATTAGCTCTTACAACAACAATTATAAAATGAGTCACTAGCATGAGATGACTCATACATTCAATTAGAATTCTCGGAAAGATATTAGTGGCATGAGGCTTTTGGGTAATGGTTCCAATGACAGCCTCAAGTGCAACATTCACCCTTTCGATTTCAAATTTAAGAATTGGATGACAACGAATCAGATGACATCTTTCTAGGTGGTAACGTTTTGTCAAACTCCACTCTATAAGAAAAGATCGTCATGACATCGATATCAGATTTAATCTCGCCAATTTTTTTTTCAATATCACAATCAACTAATATCTACATTTCTACGAATATCAACCATTTGTTGGGATCATAAATATCCACAACTTGGTTTAGATCTAGGATAGCTAGAATTCCTACGAGAATAGCTTCGATTAATTTACTAGGGGATTTAGGGTTCCTGTGACAATCTACGTCGTATAAATACCGCGTATAAATATCAAAATAATCATCAAACAATCATGTAATAAAATTACATCATATATATATATATATATAATCCAAGTTATATATATATATTAAAATAACACTTCTCAGTCTGGCCTTGTCGGTAACTCGGGAATTCTTCGGCACCGTTATAGTCAAAAGATTTTAGACATTTTTAGAAAATGTTTATAGTTAAAAGATTTTGAAATGTTTTATTCAAAACCTTGGTTTTAAAAATCTTTCGTTCTCTATAACGAGAGCTCTGGTACCAAACTGTAACACCCCCAAATTTCTACAACTCAATACAGAGGAAGACTAGTTGGTGTTACGGGATAGCACATTACTCACATCATAGACAACGCATAAAAATCGCGTCGTTTATTAATAAAGCATTTCCATTCATAAAAATCAAAGTTACATAGGTCCCAAGTCATTACATTTCGTACAAAGTTTTTCAAAGTAACTGAATGGAAAATATTGTTTAAGTGCGGGCCATGAATTCTTGTCGTCTTCCCGAGAATTACCTTCAAGTACCTGAGATAAAACATGTTAAAAGAAAAGGTCAGCGATAACGCCGAGTGAATTCATAGAGTTTAATAAATTCCATCAGTATAACTTTGGTATAAAATTAGTACCAAAAATCAATTCGTACAAATCATTGTAATAGGCCGTAAAATAGCCAAAAACATTTTATACAAATCTTTGTAATAGGCCATTAAATAGCCAAAGTCGTTTTATACAAATCCTTATCGAAAATCATAATATAGGCATTTGCCTTAAAAATCATTATACGAGCCAATGTCGTAAAAACATCATACAATACGTCTTATAACGTTGTATGAAAATAAAAACCGTTATATGAATATGGTTATAAAAACCAAAACACAAACATAATATCAATAGTATGACCCTGTATTGCTAGTCAGGCAATACATCGTAATTCAAAGCGTCTAATAGTATTTCGTTAGTTTTGGATTATTATAAGCCGCATGACATTGTTACCTTACTAAACCAACAACGGGTAGCTAACCCGATACTCAATTTGCCCATCTAAAGTAGCGTGTCGTCACAAAGGTCACGCTATGGAAATCTTCTCATACATAAATTCGCTTACCAATCAATGTGGCACGACGGGGATCAACCGTCAAGGCGCGAACTGGGGTGATCGTCCCCAAATAGTACTATTAAATGCATAAGCGTCTACCAACTCCCGGTAGTTCACAATTCATGCTAATGGGACTTTTAGTGACATAACCTAACTTTAATAATCCATTTAATTTCATTTATCGGGTCCTTTAATCATTCATCGGGTCATACAATCGGGTCATTCAATCATTCGGGTCCAAAATCAATGAACAAACAATCGGGACAAATGGTGTCCTAGTTAATAAAAACTAACATGTTATCTCCCTCGCGGGTTTATAAAACATTTATAAAAACATTTAAAAGAGTGCGAGGCTATGAACTCACGTTGATATGGGAAGGCGGGTTATCGGCGATTTGGTCGTACGGTACGTGCTTCAATCACGGAAACCTATATAAATAATAATCGGTCTTAGACGTTTGTCCAATGACTTTATAAAAATATCAATTATGTATACATATGATGATTATATATATATGATGATCAAGTGGGTTTGCATATTCTCATTTACTCATTTTTGTGTTATGTGTCGATAACTTTTATACTAGCTTACTAGTTTTACCCATTTACGTGTTTTAAGTCCAATAAACTTATTATAGGTTCTTTAACTTGTTTTAATCCATTTTATACCTATATTATCAGTATGTATACTTTCCAAGTTGGGCCTAAATGGGTTAAGCCCAATAGATTCTTTTTACTAGTTTTTATCCTATTTAGTCCATTTATTAGTCCAATATGTTTAGTTAGCTCGTAAATGTCCGTAATTCTTATAGTTCGGGTTTTATCGGTTTTTACTTGCATTAGTTACTTATACATCAGTATATGACTTTTATAAACTTTACATTAGACGGGTTTGGTCGTCTAAGTTTTATTTGGCGAAAAACGTTAATTTTACGGCAATAGCCGAAAAAGTCGTAAAAATCATGTTTATAGTTTTTATAACTTATAAAACATAACAAGTTACCATTTTTATAAAATGTCCACTTATTTATCATTGTACATATTTATATAAATAAAATCCAAGAGTTAGTGGGTTTTAACTTTACATTTTATACAATATAATTTTGAGTGCTTATATAATAGTATTATACTTTATTTTCCAAAAATCTGATTTTTATCTTCACTTTCACCAAAACTGCCATATCTTGAGTTCTATATGGAGATAGAAGCTCAAATTTGTATCACATAAAATACATGATATGTGCTACATTTAACTCTTCTATAGCTACTGTTGAATCATCGTATAAATATTTTCTAAAAATCGTCCAAAACAGTAACCTCAGATTTATACCCTAAACTTGTTTTGATCATATCTCACTCATTATTTTGATTCCATTGCATGGCCAACTCTCACATGTGTACAAGACCCATAGATTACTGTAAATCCATTCTACTTCATCATTTTATCAGTTTACCGTATGGTTCTTTACTGTTTTATACAGCCATTAAATTTAACCAAGATTTTAACCTTGTTTCTTATAGTCTTTCATCTTTTTAAGCATGTTTATCAACACCAAATCCCCACACAATATTTTTAATCATCATTAATCATCATATACATATACATAAGTAAAAGAAATACAAGTTTACATAATCAAAAATAACAAGAGGATGAGGAGGACAATCTTTATACCACCAAAGTGATGAAATGATGAGTTTTTGGATGAACAAGACATGGTTTTGGGTAACCAATCTTATGAGATATCAACACCACTTCTAGGATCACCAAGTATTTGTAGATTCCTCCAAAAATCAGCCCTTGTTCTTCATGAAAACTCCTTGAGAAATCAGCCCCAAACTCCTTTTTACATGTTAAGATCACCTCCAATCTTCATAACTTCAATGGATTTTCATCATATGTAAATTATACATATGATTTATGGTTGAATCAAGATCAAATGGGGGTTGTTTATGGTGTATATGGGACGAAATATAGAGAGAGGAAGAGAGAAAATGGAAGCTTTTGCATGTGTTGAATGAGTTAGCTAGTTTGAAGACTAGTGGTTTTGGTGGTAGAAATGGTTTGGTGTAAGGATTAGGACAAGTGTCCTAGTCCTTTCATGCAAGGTTGACACACATCATGTGTGTTGTAGCTTATGTTGGACACCTTATGTGAGGGTGGGGCAAGTTTATTCTTGTCTCATCCTCATTTAATTACGGGTACTCCTCGATTCTAGTTTCCTCGATTTGCGTGCCCTCGGGTCGTTTTACGAAAAACGTTTTTATAAATTATGAATCAACGGCACAAAACGAATCTAATAAAAATTGTCTCATCAAAAACGGAGTTCGAAAACGTAAATACGTAATCCTAAGGTTTCTAGTTTAATCGTAAAGGACGTTAAATTAAAATCGTAAGTCCTAATCTCTTCTCGTAAATTTGTGAGTTTATGAACCAACACAAATTTAAATCTCAAAATAATATTCACGGATAAATTTATTTTCTGAAATGTCGGACTGTCACCAAGGACGGTGTATGTAAACATAAGCACGCAACGTTGAATCCTTCGGTTTAGACGTAGTCGATGCTACTTCAAGACGTAAATCCAAATTTCTTCCCAAAAATAAGTGAGTTCATATTGTAACATTAAAATAATGTTTTTAAATAATATTCGAGAATAAAATATCAACCATAAATTGACGGATTGTCACACCACCTTCCACCTATAAACCCAACATCCCTTATCCTTCTCGCTTAGACAAGAGAAAATTGCTCACCAAGGATGAAATTCAAGTGTTAAACTTTTTGAAGAAGATTTTAGGAGTGACCATCACCATTAGCCTTGTTGAAGCTCTTGCCCAAATGCCAACATTCATTAAGATGTTTAAGGAATTGCTCAATAAGAAGGAGAAGATGGCCAAGTTTGTTAATACTCCATTGAATGAAAATTGTTCTGCAATCCTTCTTAAAGAACTTCCGGAGAAACTTGGAGATCCCGGTCGTTTTGTGCTACCATGTACTTTTAACCAAACCGAAGAATTTACTGCCTTAGCCGATCTCGGGGCAAGTATTAATTTGATGCCTTTAAGTGTTTGGAAAAAGTTATCATTACCCGATCTTACACCAACAAAGATGACTCTAGAGCTAGCAAATCACACTCTCGCTTACCTCGTTGGTATTGCCGAATATGTGTTTGTTAAAGTTGGTACCTTCACTTTTCCGGTCGACTTTGTTGTTGTTGATTATGTAATGGATCCTCGTATTCCGTTAATACTTGGTCGGCCATTCTTGAGAACCGGAAAGCATTAGTCAATGTTGCTGAAGGTGAGCTAATCTTAAGGGTCAAGAATGATGCACAAGTGTTTAAAATGGGGACGATCACAACTAAATCCAATGGAAGAGAATCAACGAATATGATTAATGCGCTTGATGATTTTATCGTCTACAACAATCCTCTTTTCAATTCTTGCTATGATAATCCATTGTTCCAAGATTATGTGGATGATTCTCTCTCCAATTTAGATCCCCCACCAATTCATGAGTCTCCACCAATCTATTATGACTATGATGATGATTCTAGTTCTAACATGGATGATTCTGATGATTTTTCTTTTGAGTATAAAGACATGCCAACATATGATGATTTTGATTTTGATGATGTCGATACTCTTTCGAGTGATTCTTCACATGATGACCTTGCACCTACTTTTGATGAAGATCCTCCACCAACAATGCTTGATCCTACTTTGGATGACTACTTATTTGAGGAAGATTTTTCTACTTTTCTCAACACTTACTTCCCAAATGAGAGTGATTCGCCTTCTTTGGACTTTGATTATGGTCTTTATCCTCCTTTGGATATGAAGAAACCGGTTTCAAATGAGAATAAGCCGGACGACACCAATATTCGTAGCACTTATGTTTTGACACCTCTCTATCCACCTTATGAGGATGAGATTGTGCGATTTATGAGCGGATATTCTTCAAGGTCTACTGAGCCTGAGTGTTATTTTCCCCTAAAAGAAAAGGTATTCGATCCCGGTATTGCAATTTTTAAGCCATCTCAGTATCCATCTGATGAAACAAAAGGAAAGATTTTTGGACACAATGGAGATATGCTTGCACCTCATCACACTTGCTACCACCGTGCTCCATCATTGCTTAAGGGAACCTTGCCTACTCTTCTTTGGCTTGCCTTGTTCGCCTTACGCTTGTGCTACTTGATGGATGAAAACCATGTATTCGATCCCGGTGGATGTGTTTCAAGCTTCTTCCTATGCTAATCAAGGTCGAGTCAGGCTTACGACTCGGTGAACAAAAACAAGCGCTTCTCGGGAGGCAACCCGCAATATCTATCCTTTTCTTTTGTTTTAAAAATAAGTGTAGGGGGAGACCCTAGTATGTGTTTGTTGTTTTCTTTCTTATCATGTGCAGGGATTCGAGCTTTCAAAGATCCATTCTTGATGACTTTTGACGACCCGTGATTCCGTGTACCCGTCTTCCCGGTTCTATCCTAAACTCTTTTGATTCTCTATTTTATATTCTTCAATATTAAAATAGGAATCACTTAAGTTGTCTCTTCCTTAGCAAGATTTAAACAAAGTGCACAATGTCCTAAGTGTAGGGGAGGTTACTTCCACATGCTTAAACATTGAGGACAATGTTTATATTAAGTGTAGGGGGGACTTCTATCGAAGTTGAGTGGGCTTTTCCATGCATTTGTCCTTATTTTAACCGGAAAATTGATTTTTCGACATTTTTCAAAATTTTTGATCTATTTTGGCCTATTAGTATTTACCTTTGTTATAGTTATTTTCTTTCTTTGCTAGAATAAATCTTAATAAAGTGGTTTTAATTTTTAAACGTTGTGAATCTTTTGACTCAACCCGAGTTTACTTATCTAAGTTTACTCTAGCTAGTATCCTTAACGTGTTTATGTCAAGTTTTGCTAGGCTTTTATATAGGGAGATTTAAAACGCGAAAGTCTTAACTCTCACGCGTTAAGAACAAGAACTTTTTGCAAGTTCCTATAATTGATCCTAGAAAGTCGTTTATCAAGGGAACTTTAAAATGCGAATTCTAAACTTGAAAGAGTCTAAGAAATTGCAAGATCCTATAGATGACTTGAAAACCCAAAACTTTGATTTAATTGGCTAAGCATCCACGAGTCTCATTCCTTAAGATTTTAAGTTGTGGAGAACGAGAGATGATAGAGTCAATTATAAGTTTGGTATTCTTTCATGAATTTATGTGAGTTGATTATAAGCTTTTTCTCCCATCGCTTGTTAATAAATTTAATTACAATAAATAAGGTCGTACGATTTGAAAAGTTACTTAGCTTATAGCACAAGATCGTTTAAAAGTTGCTCAGTATTGATTAGAATTCATAGCCAAGGCATAACTTATTGAAGCGGGATGCGAAGATTGGCGAGTCCGAAAAGGCCCTAACAAGGCATGAGGGCTACATTTTTTTGCTAAAGATCCCAAGTGATGTGAAGAATCATTGATCAAAAATCAATATGAAGGATCGAGACACACAACGAAAAGCAAATACTCCCCTAAAGATCATGGAGAAGTCTATCCAAAAAGTCCCTAACAAGGTATGAGGATAAATATATCCAAGTCCTAAAAGGAGGCGGATCGTTGTATATCAAAGTCTAAAATAAAGATTGGAGAAAAATGAAGAAGTCGTGGTCCAAGTTGAAGAATCTCTCAAAAAAACTTCAAGTGAAGAAATTCCTATTATGAAGAGAAGACCATTATTTCATGAACGTCTCTCAAGATTTGAAGTATGAAGTCACTGCCAAATATCGGTCCGAGAAAAGTCTCAAATCGTGAAGCGAGTTATGCCAAGATATGAACTTTATGAGGTCCCGAGAAGCAGTTTTAAAAGATTTTGTCCTTTAGCTAACTATTGATTAAATCGTCCCACTTTATTTTCAGCCTAAATAACTATCGAAATAAGTCAACAATGCATCCTCGTGATCATTCAAGACAACAATAAAATATAAGAGATACACCTAGGAATAAGGGAGTCTAAGTAAATAATTGGCCCACATGAGTTTGTGTTAGTTTGCTAACTTATAATAACAATGATCTCGTTTTTAAGCTTGGTATGGGGAACATGAAATTTGAGGATGATAAACATTCATGACATTTCCAAAACCCTAAGGTAAGTTTTTGATCTTTTTACTTGTTTTCTTCCTTTAAATATTTTGTCTCTTTAATAAAGGCCATGTGGATTGATTGTGATGGAAAATGTAAAACTTGCTTTGTAATTAATGCATTGCATGAGGATATTGCAATGGTCAAGTGTAGGTGATTTAATAAGTGTGAAAACACTTATCCTTTTACCACTTAATTATAATAATAACCAAGCCAAAACGTGTATTTTATGTCGTAAATGTCCTAATTATGCGTGGTTTGTGTTTTTGTTGTGATTTAGGATCAAAATGTGAAAAGGAAAGAAAACACGGGCTTTCACGGGCTTTTATCGAAGAAAAAGACAAAAGACAAAGTCAAAAGATCAAGAGTGCAAAAAGAACGGAAGTCCAAGACCTATTCTAAAGATTTATCGAAGAAAAAGTCTAAAGACGGAAGTTTAATGAAGTCGAAGAACTCAAGTCTAATTAATGAAGAAATTATAAGACGAGTTCAATTTATCCCGAGACAAAGTTGAAAAGGTCGAAGAATTTAGAAAACGAAAAGACGTGAAGAAGAAGAAAGAATCAACACATGCTAATCTCCCTAATCTCCCTATAAATACCCTCTTAATGACACATTAGGAGGTGTTAGCTAATTTGACACATTAGTCTTTCCATTTTATTTTCTAAGCACTTTCATATTGTCATCTTAATTTCTTGTCTTTAATTTCAAGTAAGTTTTAATTTTGTGTTGTTGAATATTTAATTTTAATCAAGTTTTTATATTAATCTCTCATTCTACCTTTCTTGTTTTGATTTAATCTTTATGTTTATGTGCTTATTGTTATGCTTATTTGATTGTTTGTTATGCTTTTATGTTTTTGATTGTGTTGGATTATTGATTTTATAGCTTATTGTGTGTTTGATTTGATTTTAGTTAAGTGTTTTTATTAGTTTATTTTATTAAAAGTTAATTTTTAATTTTTAGTTTTATTAGTGTTTTTCAAGTTTTTAATTTGTGGTTTAATTAGTTTTTCTTAAAAGTGTTTTAGATTAAGTTTTAGTTATTGCTTATTTGATTTGTGCTTATTTTTAGCTTATTTCGTGAGTTTTTAATATTACTGTATCTGTTTTCATATTTTCGGATTAGGGTTTTAAATTTCGAAGATCTCCCTTTTTCTGAAATTATCTTCCTGAAATTGTTCCTTTTCCTGAATTTGTTTTCTTTGAAATTACCTTTTATTCCGAAGATTAGCTTTTCTCTGAATTTGTCACCTTTTTCCGAAATTATAATTTTTCCGAAGATATGCCATTTTTCTGAAAAAGTTTAAGATTCCGAAGAAATCTCCGAAAAAGTTAAAAAATCTGAAAAAATCATTTTTCCGAAGAAAGTTCTGAACAAATTTTTCCGAAGAAAGTTCTGAAAACAAAAAGTTCCGAAAAAGTAAAAAAAAACAACATTCCGAAGAATTCTCCGAAAACACAACTGTTCCGAAGAATTCTCCGAAAACACAACTATTCCGAAAATTTTCATGAATTTGACATGCCAGCTTGCCTGGTTCCTTTTTTCCGCCAAATTGAGGTGCCTGGCTGGCTGCTTCCAGCTGCTTGCTTGCTAGCTTGTTTATTATTTAGTATGTTCCGTAATTGTTTAGTTTTATCTGAAAGTTGTTCCGATTTTAATTCTGAAAGTTATCTATTTTTAGTTGAATTTTTCGTCGATTTTTAGTATTAATATTTTTTCGTAAAGTTTAAGTTTTATCTTTTATTTAGTATCCGCTTTAGGTTTTGGTTCGTTTAGCTTTAAATTACCCTCTAGTTTTATTTTCTCCTTTTTCATTAAGTAAACTTTATTTTCGAGTCGATAGTTAATTTCATCTTTTAGTTTTATTTTTATTAATTGTTTCGTTTTAATTTACGTTTTATTATTCGTTTCGCTCCTTTATTATTAGTTATTAGTCTTGATTTTGCACCATTTACTTTTTAATCAGTTTTAGCTTTAATTACCCGTCATTTACTTTAAAGCCTTGCAATTTTATTTTAAACAACGACCAAACCTGTTAGCCTCAAAATATTGAGTCAAACAAGAATGCTCGGTCATATGTTTATTATGTATCGTATATTAGAAAGTTGTAGTAGGTAGTAGATTTGTCGTGTATTACGGGCTTAACTTTAAGTTAAGGTTCATTCATAAGTAACCAAAGCCCGAAAGGAAAGCCCGGCCCATGATCATATAGCCCATTATGCTACATGTAAGCAAAGGCTATAAATACCCTTCCTAGCATGTTAGGAAGGGTGTTGGTCATTTCATTTTCTCTTAATCTAATATCACCTAGTTTTCACCAATCATTCTCTCTCTTTTCTCTCTCTAATTTCTCTCTCTAGAATTCATCTTCTTCATCTATTTTCTTTCTTAAATTCGTGTTATATCATCTTAAATTGGTATCGCATGTAATGAGGATTTGAATGTTGTGAATGATTTGAACATTATAAATGTGAAATTTGTTTGTGTCAAATGTGGAAAGTGTGCTAATGCTAATCATTTTATGTGTGCTATGAATAAAGTCAAAGGCGTAGATACTAGAACTAAGAATCAAGTTGCAATACCTATTAGAGCTAGTAAACCCAAATGCAAAGTGAACCATCCTGGTGCAACCCCCACTAAGAAAAGTAATGCATCAAACTCCACCACTAAGAACCCTATAAGCAAAATTAAGGAATTATATGAGTCTGCTAGCAATTCTTGGAAATGGTGGTTTGCTAATTAATGTCTCCAAGATATATATGGATGCCGAAAGCTAGGACAGAAAATGTGAAAACGAGTGTTAGTTTGCCTTTAAATGTTGATAAGGACACTAATGATTCTACTATCACAACTACTGTGGTATCCAATTTAGCAAATGCTCCATCGTGTTCTAACTCTTCTGCAGGTGATACAAATAATTCTCTTCATACTGGACTCCGGATGCACTAAGCACGTGAGGGGGAATCTCAAGCTTCTAATTAACTTCGTGGAGAAGTTCCTGGGTACGGTCCGATTCGGAAATGATCAATTTACACCGATCCTAGGATATGGAGATTTGGTTCAGGGGAATATTACAATCAAAAGGGTATACTACGTCGAAGGGCTCAATCACAATCTTTTCTCGGTTGGTCAATTCTGTGATGCGGATTTGGAGGTTGGTTTCAGAAAGAAGACATGTTTTGTTCGTGATTATGATGGGAATGACTTACTTACCGGTACATGGGGTACTGATCTTTACACAATTTCACTTCAAGACACATCTTCATCAAATCCAATTTGCTTCATGGCTAAAGCTTCAATGACTCAGGCATGGTTATGGCATCAACGTTTATCTCATCTTAATTTTGATACCATCAACTTGCTTTCCAAGAAAGATATTGTGAGAGGCCTTCCAAGTTTGAAATTCATCAAAGATCATCTTTGTTCTTCTTGTGAGCTTTGTAAAGCTAAACGAAGTAGCTTCAAAACAAAGACTACACCAAGCTCTAAAAGACAGTTAGATCTTCTTCATATGGATCTGTGTGGTCCCATGCGTGTTCATAGTATCAATGGAAAGAAATATATTCTGGTAATTGTCGATGATTACTCAAGGTACACATGGACTCACTTCTTGAGGTCCAAGGATGAAACACCCGAAGTTCTCATCAGCTTTCTTAAACTGATACAACGTGGTCTTCAAGCTCAAGTCAAAGTGGTTCGTACTGACAGAGGTACAAAATTTTTGAATTCAAAACTGAGAAACTATTTTGAAGCCGAAGGAATTGAACATGAAACATCTATTGCTCGAACACCCGAACAAAACGGCGTTGTTGAAAGACGAAACCGTACTTTAGTTGAGGCTGCTCGAACATTATTATCCGCTTCAAAACTTCCACTATACTTTTAGGCCGAAGTCGTGTCAACCGCATGCTACACACAAAACCGTTCCTTAATTATCCCAAGACACGAAAAGACACCATATCACATAATTCATGATCGAAAACCTTCACTCAAACACCTTCATGTTTTTTGATGTACTTGTTACATTATTCGAGATGGTGAAAGTTTGGATAAGATGAAAGAGAAATGTGATGCATGTATTCTTGTGGGATATGCAACTCAGTCTAAGGGATATAGAGTATTAACAAGAGAACAAAATTGATTGTCGAGACTATTCACATTCGATTTGATGAATTACAAGAGATGGCACTTGAAAAAAACAGTTTAAGTCCCGATCCACAAAGACAAACGACTTCCGTTCACAACCGCACGGAACTCGGAACTCAAGATCACAACAATGAACCGTCAAGTTCAACGCTGGTTCCAGAACATGTTCCTAGAGCTGATATGACAGTCGACACGACAATTGAATAGTTGGAAATGTTATATGGACCAATGTATGATGAATATTTCACGGGGGAGAAACAAGTTGTACCGAAGTCTTCCGCTGTCACTCATGATAAGAATGATGATACCGATCATCGTCAACAACCGGATACAACTTCATCTACTTCAACACGGGTTGCTGCAGATTTACCTCCTCAGAATATCACTTCAACAATCGATCTACAACATCCACAACTACTATCATTGCTCTAGAGAACACAAATCAAGCAGACGATGCATTATTTGACGAAGACGAATTTATCAACCCATTCGGTACACCGGTACACGAAACTGGAGAGTCTTCTACTCGCCATGTTGATCCGTCAAATATGCATACGTTCTACCAACGACATCCTTCAACACATCATTGGACCCGAGATCATCATTTGGTTCATGTAATTGGAAACCCTTCACAGCCCGTTCGTACAAGACGACAGCTTCACACCGATGGCGATGTTTGTATGTTCGCACTTGCCGTGAGTTCAGCTGAATCGAAAAACATCAAAGAATCCATGGCTGATCATGCTTGGATTGAATCGATGACGGATGAACTTCAACAATTTGAAAGACCTAAAGTCTGGGAACTTGTTGATAGACCATACGATGTAATACCATTAAATCTTCGATGGATCTGGAAAAACAAGATGGATGAAGAGAACACGATCATCAAGAATAAATCTAGGCTAGTGGCTAAAGGGTATGGACAGAAAGAGGGTATTGATTTTGAAGTATCATTTGCACCAGTAGCTCGGATGGAAGCGGTCAGGATTTTTCTTGCTTATGCTGCACATAAGGGATTCATCGTTTATCAAATGGACGTAAAGGCAGCGTTTCTTAACGGTCCTCTGAAGGAAGAAGCCTATCTCACGCAGCCAGAAGGATTCGTCAATCCTGATTATCCTGACAAGGTGTATCGTCTTCACAAAGCACTTTATGGACTCAAGCAAGCTCCAAGGGCGTGATACGACGAGCTCTCGAAATTTTTGGTCTCCAAAGGTTTCTCAAAAGGTTCCATTGATCTAACTTTGTTCACTTATAAATATGGGGATGACATTTTGATCGTGCAAATTTATGTTGATGACATTATTTTCGGGTCTACAAACCCAAAACTTTCAAAATGGTTTGAAAAAGTCATGCACATCAAATTTGAAATGTCAATGATGGGCGAACTAAAATTCTTTCTAGGAATTCAAGTTCACCAAGCCCCAAGTGGTATCTTTATAAAACAAGCTAAGTATTGTCAAGAGATAATCAAAAAGCATGGTATGAATTCATGTGACCCCGTTGGGACACCATTATCAACCACATCGCTAGATGCTGACTTAGAGGGAAATGCCATAGATCAAACGAGATATCGTTCCATGATCGGTTCCCTCATGTACTTAACAACAAGCAGATCTGATATTTCACATGCTACGTGTTATTATGCACGATATCAAGCATGACCCACTGAAAAGCACCTCAAGGAGGTTAAACGGATCTTTTGGTACATCAAGAATACCATTCATTTGGGACTCTGGTATCCGAGGGAAACCGGTTTCTTTCTAATGGCCTATTCAGATTCTGATCATGCAGGGTGTCTTGATACACGAAAAAGTACTTCTGGTGGTGCACAATTTCTAGGTCAAGATAAGCTTGTGGGATGGTCTTCCAATAAGCAGGATTGCACGTCACTTTCATCAGCCAGAGCGGAGTATGTGTCTCTATCTGCGTGTTGTGCTCAAGTTCTTTGGATGAGAACACAACTCACGGATTATGGCTTCCACTTTGATAAAGTACCTATGTACTGTGACTCAAAGTCAGCCATAGCCATCTCCTGCAATCCAGTACAGCATTCCCGCACGAAGCACATCGATGTCAGATACCACTTCATAAATGAACATGTTGAAAAAGGTATCGTTGAACTATACTTTGTTGGAACGGATTACCAATCAGCCGACTTGTTTACGAAAGCTCTGTCAAAAGATAGGTTTGAGTACCTCGTTAGGCAAATTGGTATGAGATGTTTGACTCCAGCAGACCTGGAGATTCTGGCAAAGGTGCCTGCTTGATTTATCTATCAAACATCAACCTGTAAATATCTTTGAAAAAGCAAAATACAAAAATATAAAACATATAAAAACAAAACACAAAATTAAAAAATCTTTCAAAATCCAAAAATATTCTTCTTGACATGTCTTTCAGTATCGATAATATGGACGTGCCTAGAAATGTCGCTCAATAACGACACGGGTGTGTACATAAAGCTCGAATGAAAGTTGTAAATATTTTTTGAAACATGTCATTTCTTCTTTTAATAAAGGAAATTGTCTATTTTGGACAATATTTCCAAACAACGGGTAGAGCAATCTATCATGGGTTGAGCTAGACACAAAACATTCAACGTTTTGAGCTCAACACAATGGCTTGTAATCACTTTCAGATTGCAACCCGGTTCTATATTCACGGGGGAGTGTACACTTTAGTACCCTTATCCTCAGCAAATTAAGAGAAATCTTCTTACACTTGAGTGGATTCGTCAAGACATTCAACGTCTATGAACTCAAGTTTATGCTTTAGAAAAACCTCTTCGCTAAAAAGAAATAGGATTTTTCAAAAAGCGTTGAACACAATTTTTTCAAGAATGTCTCAATGATTATTCAAAATCTTTCAAAAATTGTGTGTTTGTTAGAAATACGTTTTAACGTATATTAGAAGTGTCGGTCGCTCCACAATATGATTTATGTTGTAATAGCTCGTAGTTAGTAATTAGTTATTATTTGCTTATTAACTTAAGTAAGAACCGGTCCATGGGCTTGTCATGGACCGGCCCAAGCCCAATGTTTGGCTTGGACTATAAATACCCCTTTCCACTAAGGAAAGGGGTTGGTTGTTGTTTCATTCCACTTTTCATATTAATAAAATCTTCCATATATTTCTCTCACTTTCTCTCTCTAGTTTCTCTCACTAGAAAAACATCAACCCACTTCATAGATTCATAGGTTATCAATTTCTACATTTGGTATCAAGAGCTATGGGGTGATTTAAGGTAAGGATTGTGTTATTTTTTTTAGTTTTTGAATCTATTAGTGATCTTTAGGAAAAATCAATCTTGAATCTTGTTATTTTTGGTGTTTTTGTTATTGGGATTGATTGATAAGGATTGGGTTTAGCTTATTTTGGTAAAAATCATAAAACTTTTTGTGGTTTTGGATCAAAAATCGGGGTAAAAAGCTTCTTTTTAAGTCTCGGAAACAATTTCTTCCAGTTTTTCCGAATAGGATTCCGAATAGGAGGATTTTCAGCATAGACAGTTTATTCCGAATAGGATTCCGAATAGGAGGAGTTTCCGAATAGAAGAAATTGTTCCGAATAGAGAATTTTTTTCCGAATAGAAGAAATTTTCCGAATAGAGAATTTTTTCCGAATAGAAGAAATTTTCCGAATAGAGAATTTTTTCCGAATAGAAGAAAATTTTCCGAATAGAGAAGGTTTTTCCGAATAGAGAAGTTTTTTCCGAATAGAAGATCTTTCCGAATAGAAGATTTTTCCGAATAGCCAATCTTTCCGCATAGACACCAATTTTCCGAATAGCCAACTTTTCCGAATAGACACCATTTTTCCGAATAGCCAAAATTAGGAAATATTCCGAATAGACCAGTTTTTCCGAATAAGCCAAATTGCCAAAATATTCCGAATTGAAGAAAACATTCCGAATAGGGGTTTTTCCGCATAAGGGTTATTCTGCATAGGGTTTATTCCGAATAGGGTATTTTTCAGCATAGGATTATTCCGAATAGGCATTATTCCGAATAAGGGTTTATTCTGAGTTTGGGTTATTCCGTATAAGCAAGTTCAAGGGGTATTTGAGTTTTTTTCGACGATCTTTAGTGGATTTAATCTTGAGTTCAACCAACACAACACAAATTCTCAACCTTTCTTCACTGCTCGATCAAACGATAATCTTTGAGTCTGTTAAGTGATCACAATGAATCCAAGTTCATTAATGCCTCAGATGACATCTCTTACGGATATCTCGATCATAACGGGGACTGATAGTCGTCCACCGATGCTTATTAAAGAGGTGTTTGAGGCATGGCAAGGTCGAATGATGCAATATCTAAAGGGGAAACCGACATACGGAAGGCTTATGGTCAAATCGATTTTGAATGGTCCACTCGACTATGGTACCATTACGGTTGACAACGTGACTAGACCACGAGAATTTGAAGAACTCACTCCAGCCCAACAACTCGTTGCAGATGCAGATGAAAAAGCTCTTCAAACAATTCTCCAAGCACTTCCCCATGACATCTATAGGATGGTGAGTCAGTATACGGTGGCAAAGGATCTATGGGAACGTCTTAAGGTGTTGCTACAAGGCACGTCTCTCACCAAACAAGAAAGGGAGTGTCAGCTGTATGATTTGTTTGATAGATTCACCTACAACCCAGGGGAAACGCTCCACGATTATTACTTCAGATTCACCACACTTATGAATGATCTGAATGTATACAATCTTGTGATCGCACCATTCCAGGTTAACACCAAATTCTTGAATACTCTACCTCAAGCTGAATGGGGTGAGTACATTACTGATGTGAAGTTAACCCGGGATTTGCATAAGTGCAACTTAGATCAAATCTATGCCTTCCTTCAGCAGCATGAGAAGCATGTGATTATGCACCGTTCTCCTCGTGGTATGCACCCAGATTCTTTAGCATTGATGGCGAATCAACCAAGCTTGTCTCACAACAACACACCCTATATCTTGGGACATCAAGCTTATCATCAATCACCTTACATGACACCAGCCTTTCCCCAATACTCGATTCTACCACAACCACCCACCTCACATCAGCAACAATATCGGTTCAATGCACCCTCACCACAGTATGCTTCACAACCTCATCCAGCAAATGTTGCACATTATGCTCAGCCATCATATTCTTCTTATCAAGCGAATGCAGCATATCCAACAAGCTACCCTGATCAAATGAGTCTTCCTTATACTGATTATGCAGCTCATCCAGATCAAGCACTATATTGTGATGATGAGGAAGTCCCAGTTCCTGTATTCCAACAAGGAGCTGACCCAGTTGAAGTGCTAACTACTATGTCTGCTTACCTCACAAGAACTTTAAGCAAACGAGGATTCAGAGGATCAGCTCCTACCAACAATCAGTTGAGGAATTCATCCAATTCTCGCCAACAAGCTACAATTGAGAATGGCAGAGTAATGGTTCAGCCAATTCAGCCATATCAGGGGAGAACTTCCACATCTACCAATGTTCGCACCGCCAATCCTGCTCCTGCTCCAATGGTCAACAACCCTCCACGGGCTAATACAGGCAAGTTGAGAATGATTACATGCTACAACTGCAAGGAAGAGGGTCATATGTCCAGGGATTGTAAGAAACCCAAGAGGAGAAGGGATGGACAGTGGTTTGCAAAAAAGATCTATCTGGTAAATGCTCAGGCGCAAGGAAGGGAACTTGATGAAGAGGAGCTTGCATTTCTTGCTGACCCAGGGATTGCCGAACAAGACGTTGTCACTACGCAAAATGCAGCTTACCAAGCCGATGATCTTGATGCGTATGATTCCGATTGTGATGACTTTCAGACTGCAAAGGCTGCTTTCATGGCAAATTTCTCCAGCTTAGGGCCAGATAAGAAATCTGAGGTACTTATTAATAACACTGATAATGCCACTGATGATAGTATTCAACCACATCAAGTTGGGCAAGAGAGTGCTAATTCGAATGAATCTTCGGTGGTGAGTCTTTCAAACGAGGAGACAAACAATGATAGCAATATCAATGTGAGTCCCCAGACTTTGAGTGAATCACAACCGGGAACCAGTTCGCATATGCCTACTCCTGCTCAACAAGATTTGGTCATGGTTCCTGCTACACTACTTAGCCAAATGAATGCTGCACTCTTAGAAACCTTAGCTAAGAATAAGAATTTGTCTGAAGAGCTTGCTTTAAGCAATGAGAAAGTACAAACCTTGGAACTAGTGCCTTCGTCTAGTGTTCTCACAAATCTCGAATATGATCACTTTAGAAACAAACAAATGGGTCACTTGCAAGAAATCGAAAACTTAAGAGCAAATTTGTCTAGTGAACTTAGAGAAAAGGAGTTAGTGGTCACTAATTTTCAAAAACTTCAAACTGATTTTGAATTACTCGAATCTAAGAAGACTGAAATGGAGATTAATGTTACTAATAAGATTAGAAGTCTAGACTACTTGCTGTTAAGACAATACGCTGCTTCACAACTAGTTCACTTATTTGATGCTTCATTTAAAGAGTTTAACTTATCACGTCTAAAAGGCCTTCCCCCTAATCCACGATATGCAAAACAAGCTTTAAGACATAGTCCTAGACTTTATAATGCAACTCAATTAGGATTGGCTTTAGACCCGATTGTTTTTCCCAATGATCGAACAAGTAAGGTTCTAGTTGATGAGGATCGGTCATACAATTCAGAAAAATATCCCGAGTGTGATTATTTTAAAATGAATAAGGAGCTTGCTAAAACTGATTTTAGAGTTCGCTTCCATATGGATAAAGATCTCATTACAGCACCAACCTACATGTTAGAGGAAGAACGCCCTAGTACATTTCCTACACTTGTCAACATGGAAGGTCCTAAGGAAATTCCAAAGAATCTTCCACCTGTTAGTACTGTATGGTTAAACTTGAAAGAGATTAACCGATACTTTACTAACTTTGACAAGGTCATTTTGGAATGTACGACTTCAAATGGCTTAAACGCCGGAGAATGGGCTTTCGAACACATGAACGAGGTGTTTAAAACTAAGATCAATCCGTTTGCCGAAAGTCTAAAAGGAAGTTTTGCATCTCTTAAGGAAAATCTTCAGTTTGAAATTGGGGAAGTTCAAAAAGTGTTTTATGAAATGGACACCGCTTACGAACTGCAACTAATTGAAAAGGAAAAGATTTCAACCGAATATGACCGATTCTTGTCTGAAGTAATCGCGTGTGATGTGCTTACCACTGTAAATGTTAATTATTCGAATGAGCTTACATCCACTATGATTAATTGTGATGCTGTGAATATTTGTGAGGATATTTGTGATGATGTTTGTGATATTTCTGTAAATGTTGCTGAAACTGTAAATGAGGTAGATAGTCATTCTTGTCACGAATCTAACGCTGAGTTTTTAAAGCTACAAGATTCTTATAATTTACTTTCTCAACGCTTTAATCAACTAGAACAACATTGTATATCTTTAGAATTAAAACAACAAGCTCAAAATGAAAATCTTTTAATATCAAATGTTTGTGAAAACGGTGTTGAGACAAGTGACAAGATGATTGCAATTGTTAAGACATTAGAGGAAGAAATCATGAGATTGAAGAGAGAGATATCATCAAAGGAAACATTAAGAATGGAACTAGAGGCCGCAGAGTCTAAAAACCAAGTCTTAGAACTTAGACTATCAACTGTTCTAGGGGAGATGGATCGGACAAGGCAGGGACTATCCGCTCTTTATGGTTCACTAGAAGATCGATTCGCTTTTAATGCGACACAGCAACAATATTATATTGAACAACTGAACCAAAAGTGCGAAGAAATCTCTGACTTGAACATCCTGCTCATAGACAAAAATATGGTTTTGGCTGAGTTAAAGGAGACACTTCTTCTCACCCGACAAGAAGTAGTTGATAACTTAGCTACCGACTCTGCACCGTCCACTAGTGCTCCAACAACCAAGAAAGTAGTGCTTTATAAGAATCCGCTTCATAAGAGAAACCCGGCTGTATACGATGATTATATGAGGAATGCCATTAAGCATGTCGATCTTCTTAGGGATATTTTAGACGATCTTTATGCCTTAGATCCCTCAAGTAGCGACTATTATTCGGCTCATGAATATGTTAAGCGAGTTCAATATTGCTTGGCTTATTTACAATACATAGGTACACCAGGTTCAGCACTACTTAACAATAGGCCCATTGCTGTCACTCCATTTAATAAGACTCCAGGAGCGAAACCGTCATTGGCACAATCAAGTAAGACACCTTTAAAATCTGCTGCTAATGTTCCCAATTTGCCTTCTACAGGATTAAAAGAGACTACTAAGGCTAAAGGATCGCCACTCAAGAAAGCTAAGATCAAGCCCGCCACTAGTAGTGCCACAAAGAAGAAAGTAGAAGTCCACAATAGGAATGCTAGTTCAGTTTTAAATAAAACGAATCATGTTAAGACTAAAAGCTCTGCGCCTGTGCAGCAGCCTAAACCATTCGTGAATTCTGATTTAAATTGCTGGAATTGTAATGAATGTATGTTTTCACAGCGTCATGATTTGTGTCTGATTGATCACGTTAATGAAATGAATGCTATTAAGAATGGTCTTGAATGGAAGCCAACGGGTAGAACTCGTGCCCAAGTTGGCTGGCAATGGCGTCCCACTGGTAGGACCTTTACTCTCGATGGTAAAATGTGCCCTTTAACTAGGAATGCATCCATTGAGGATAGGTCTGAGCGTCCTTTAGTTAGGAACACTCGCACTCAAGTAAGGAAACAGCGCCCTTTAATTAGGTCTGCCCCCACTATAGTGCCTATCAGTGTAGAAATACCTCAGGATTTGAGCCAATTAGAATCTACACCACCAATTAAGAAGAAGAAGGCTAGGAAATCTAAGAAACCTAGAATTAGCAAATCTAAGATTAATAAATCTGTACCTGCTAATAACAAGGAACACTCAGATTCCGATACCTCTACATTGTCTTTGTGTGGTGATATTTTCAGGTGGTCCAAATCATCCTGTGGTATTTGGACTCCGGTTGTTCAAAACATATGACCGGAAATCGCTCGATGCTCCGAAATTTCGTCAGCAAGTTTCTTGGTACGGTTAAATTTGGGAATGATCATATAGCAAAGATTATGGGGTATGGTGAATATCAGATTGGAAACGTGACGATTTCTAGGGTATACTATGTTGAAGGTCTTGGTCATAACTTATTCTCAGTAGGACAGTTTTGTGATTCCAACCTTGAGGTTGCTTTTCGACAACATACTTGTTTCATCCGCAACTTGGAAGGAAAAGATTTGTTGAAGGGATCTCGTGGTGCAAATCTTTACACTTTGTCCTTACAAGACATGATGGCCGCTTCTCCAGTATGTCTTCTCTCTAAAGCTTCTAAGACCAAGTCATGGTTATGGCATCGCAGATTATCTCATCTTAATTTTGATGCTATTAATCATCTGGCTAAAAACGAGTTAGTTCGTGGTCTTCCCAAGCTTAAATTTCACAAGGATCATTTATGTTCCGCGTGCTCAAGAGGGAAAAGCACCAAGAAATCTTACAAACCCAAAGCTGAAGACACTAATCAAGAAAAACTTCATCTTTTGCATATGGATCTTTGTGGACCGATGAGAACTGAAAGTGTGAGCGGTAAGAAATTCATTCTCGTCATTGTGGATGATTTCTCAAGGTTTACATGGGTTAGATTTCTACGTACAAAGGATGAAGCTCCGAAAGCTATCATCACTTTTCTGAAGTTCATTCAGGTACGTTTGAATACCACTGTCCGCCGTATTCGTACAGACAATGGTACAGAGTTCGTCAACCAGACTCTTCGTGATTATTATGAAGGAGTTGGTATATCACATGAAACATCCGCTGCACGCACTCCACAACAAAACGGTGTCGTTGAAAGACGAAATCGCACACTTATGGAAGCTGCTAGGACCATGCTTATTTATGCGAACGCTCCATTGTTCTTGTGGGCAGAGGCTATTTCTACTGCATGTTTCACCCAAAACCGTTCAATCATTCGGAAACGCCATGGAAAAACACCTTATGAGCTTCTACATGACCGCAAACCCGATGTTTCATTTTTCCATGTGTTTGGTGCTCTGTGTTATCCAAACATCAATAGTGAGAACTTGGGTAAGCTTCAACCAAAAGCCGACATAGGTATTTTTATTGGTTACTCACCGTCCAAAAGAGCATACCGAATCTATAACCGTCGTCTTGGCAAGATTGTAGAAACTATGGACGCTGATTTCGACGAGCTGACAGCGATGGCTTCTGAGCAACACAGCTCTGAACCCGCGCTTCATGAGATGGGACCCGGTGCTATAAGTTCCGGATTAGTTCCCAACAATCCAACTTCCACATCATTTTTACCACCATCTAGGCCCGAGTGGGATAAACTGTTTCAACCGTTGTTTGATGAATTCTTCGATCCCCCGACTGATGAAGTTCTAGCACCTGTAGTAATTGCTCCAATACCTGAAGTGGTTGCTCAAGTTAATGAACCTTTATCTAATGCATCTACAATTCACAATGAACCGGATGCACCTTCACCAAGTGATTCTCAAACTTCACCTGAATCATCACCCCTACTTGTGCCTAATGATGTGGAAGAGGATTCTACTGATCACGACCTGGAATATGCTCACTTGCAAGAGCTTCCTTTCTTTGGTGTAGCGATACCTGAAAACCCTTCAGCCGCATCTACCTCAGAAGAAGCTCCATCTATTGTTCACTCCAGACCACCAAGGATTGAAAAACATAGTACTAAATGGACAAAAGATCACCCAATTAGGAATGTTATTGGAGATCTAGATCGACCAGTCTCTACTCGTCATCAATTACAAGAGAGTGCACTTTATTGCTACTTTGATGCATTTCTCTCTGAAGTTGAACCCAAAAATTGGCAGCAGGCTATGACCCAATCATCTTGGATCGAAGCTATGCAGGAGGAACTCAATGAATTCACAAGACTAGAAGTATGGGAATTGGTTCCTCGCCCTGACAAAGTTAACATCCTTACTTTGTTATGGGTTTATAAGGTTAAACTTGATGAGATGGGTTCGGTATTGAAGAATAAGGCAAGATTGGTCGCTAGAGGATATAAACAGGCCTTGGGTATAGACTTTGAGGAATCTTTTGCTCCTGTGGCTAGATTGGAGGCGATTAGACTATTCCTTGCGTTTGCTGCTCATATGAACATGATCGTCTATCAAATGGATGTGAAGACGGCATTTTTGAACGGTGAACTAAGGGAAGAGGTTTATGTTAGTCAACCGGATGGGTTCGTGAGTACAGAGTCTCCTAACCATGTGTACAAGCTTAAGAAGGCTCTCTATGGGTTGAAACAAGCTCCACGCGCGTGGTATGATCTCCTGTCAACATATCTCATTTCGGAAGGCTTCTCCAAAGGCAAAGTGGACCCCACTCTATTCACTCTCAAGGACGGCAACGACATGCTTCTGGTACAAATTTATGTTGATGATATAATTTTTGCTGCCACTAACATAGAATTGTCTAAACAATTTGAGAAGATAATGTCCACACGCTTTCAGATGTCGATGATGGGAAAAATATCATTTTTCTTAGGATTACAGATTTCTCAGAATCCCAGAGGCATCTTTATAAATCAATCCAAATATGCTCTAGAATCACTTAAGAAATATAACTTTGAGAATTGTGACCCCGTAGACACTCCAATGGTTGAGAAAACCAAGTTAGATGAAGATAGGGATGGGATTATTGTCGATCCGAAACTTTACCGTGGAATGATTGGCACCCTTCTCTATCTGACTTCTAGCAGGCCTGATTTGCAATTTGCTGTATGCATGTGTGCCCGGTATCAGGCTCGGCCTACCGAAAAGCACTTACATGTTGTGAAAAGGATCTTTCGGTATCTAAAAGGAACACTTCATCGTGGTCTATGGTATCCGAAAGATTCTTCGATTGCTTTAATATCATACGCAGATGCCGATCATGCTGGATGTCAAGATACGAGGCGTAGCACTTCTGGATCTGTGCAACTCTTAGGAGATAGATTGATCAGTTGGTCTTCAAAAAGGCAGAAAAGCGCTGCAATTTCTAGCACGGAGGCTGAATACATCGCCATGTCCGGTTGTTGTGCTCAAGTCCTTTGGATGAGATCACAATTAACTGACTACGGTCTTGGATTTAACAAAATTCCGATGTATTGTGACAACAAGAGCGCCATTGCCCTTTGCTGCAACTATGTTCAACACTCCCGGGCCAAGCACATAGACATTCGCTACCATTTCATCAAAGAGCAGGTGGAGAACGGAGTGATCGAGCTGTATTTTGTCACTACTGAGTACCAGCTGGCGGATATGTTCACCAAAGCCTTAGATCGAGGACGAATCGAGTTTTTGATCGACAAGCTTGGCATGAAATCATTCACTCCAGCGACTCTCAAAGAGTTGGCAGAAGAATCAGCTGAATAGTCGTGGTAAACTATTCAGAGTATCCTTTGGTTGTGATCATGTATATTATCGTAAATATATAAACCACAAAAAGAAAATACAAAAAATATAAAACCAACAAAAACCATAAAAAATATAAAACCAACAAAAACCATAAAAAATATAAAACCTAGAAAAACCATAAAAAATATAAAACCAAGAAAAACCAAAAATATTTTTCGTTTTAAAACGGGCATGTCTTTTAGTACGGTAATATTTACGGCCTTAGAAATGTCGATCAATATTGACACGGTGCCATAAATAGAGTCCGTATAAAAGTTGTACATTTTTTTGAAAACATGCCCATTATGGCTTGTAGTTATTTCAGACTGCAACCCGGTTTTCATATTAAAGTCACGTATTTCTTTGGAAAACGTTGGCTCAGAACGGGAATTAATTTTCTCGGGCGTGATTTACAAGCCAAATCATGCAAAGGGATCAAGTTTACTTTATAACTTGGTCTGACACGAATTTGTGTACGTCTCAGTGCATTAATTTGTTAAAATAAGAGAAATCTTATTGACACCACGAATCAAACTTTTTCAAGAAATCAATTGGGAAATGTTTTTCATCATCATATGCCTCGTTAAACAATGACTACAGCTCTTTAAATAGAAAACGGGTCATCGTTTAAGGGGGAGAAAATGTTTCGTCATCTTTCACATCAAAAAGATCTTCAAAAGTTTTCAAGGAAACTCACAAAGCTTAATTGTTCATGGTTGGATTGCTTTGGCATTTTGTAGTGTTGTTGCTTATAAGTTTGTCGTGGATAGTTTGGTGCTTGTGTTAAGTTAATTTAATCACTAAGGCTCGATTAGTTAACATAAGATAGGATTAAAATGGCTAGTTTCAAAACTTGGAATGATTGATTGAAGCAAAAAGAAGAATTGAGGGGGTAAATTTGACAATATGTTTAACTTATGGAAAATTTGACTAGGTCAAACCCTCCCTCCCCGTTTCTTCTATCCCACTCACTGTTCTTGTTTGTATCTTGCCGCCATTATCAACCTATCACACAAACTCACGAAATCTAATCAAACTCGACTCAAATCCATTATTTTCTTGATCAGATCTTCACAAAAGGTATTAATCGGTTAAAATTTCATGCATAAACAAGTTGATTAACTGTTTTATCGGAAAATCAATCGACTCTTATTAATGAGTAATTAGGGTTTGATTAATTGGGGGTTTTGCTTGGGTTATATTCGGAATAGGTTTAATTACACTGTTTTTGCCTTTAGAACAAATGAATCAAACGGATTAAGTGCCTAATTAGAAAAACTTGTAACTGTTGACATTTTTCCGAATAGAACGATTTTTTCCGAATAGAACGATTTTTCCGCATAGGGCAAAAGTTCCGCATAGGGCAAAAGTTCCGCATAGGGGAAAATGTTCCGAATAAGGAAAAATGTTCCGAATAAGGAAAAATGTTCCGAATAGGAAAATGTTCCGAATAGGAAAAAATTCCGAATAGGGCTAATGTTCCGAATAGGGGCAAATGTTCCGAATAGGGATAAAAGTTCCGAATAGGGCTAATGTTCCGAATAGGGGCAAATGTTCCGAATAGGGATAAAAGTTCCGAATAGGGATAAAAGTTCCGAATAGGGGCAAATGTTCCGAATAGGGATAAAAGTTCCGAATAGGGATAAAGTTCCGAATAGGGATAAAGTTCCGAATAGGGATAAAGTTCCGAATAGGGATAAAGTTCCGAATAGGGATAAAGTTCCGAATAGGAAAATGTTCCGAATAGGAAAATGTTCCGAATAGGAAAATGTTCCGAATAGGATAATGTTCCGAATAGATGTTCCGAATAAGGACTTTTTCCGCATAGCCCAAATGTTCCGCATAGGGAATTTATTCAGCATAGGTTAAAAGTTCCGAATAGCCTTCTTATTCAGAATAGGGAAGTTTTTCCGCATAGGCCTATTATTCCGAATGGTGTGATTATTCCGAATAGAAGATGTTTGATTGATTTCAATGCTTAAGGGATTATGTCATATGTACAATGCTTAGGTTCAAAGTTATAATGATATTTATACTTGTCTGTATCAACCATTGTGTTTTATCTTAAGCAGAGACGATGACTAACCCTACCGTACAACAACTACAAGACGACAGAGCTGCCGCCATTGCTGAAGCCAAAACTCTTAAGTTTGTTCCAAACAACTACCGTCTGAAGGAGGTATCTCACTCTACCCATAATGGCTTTAAGGTAGCTACAGCCATGCTTGATAAATCTCACTTCAAGTATGCGCTAAGGAGAAGTGCTTCGGTGCCCTATGACTACCTTTACGAGTTCTGGGCTACCAAAGAGAGGACGTCGAACAAGATCACTTTTTCCTTGGACAACAAGCAGCAGACGCTTACTGTGTCAGACTTCAGGAAGATCTTTGGCTTTCGACCGATTCTCAAAGGTCTAGCAGCATACTCTCCCAACCCAACCAAGGACCAGATGATGGAGATGTTCACTGCTATTGGATGTCTTGACATTCGAACTCCGTCTGAGTTTACTACTGCCAAAATTGGTCAACCATGGAAAGCTATCTTTGGGATCCTTAGCCGATGCTTGACACCCAAGACAACTGGGTATGATGCTGTTCGTCCACCGATCATCAAAATGTTTTATGGTATGTTCAAAGGTATGGGTATTGATTATGCATCACTGCTGTGGGAGGAGTTTACTTTTCAACTCTTCACTAACACTAAGGGTAAAATCAAAACTTACCAGTACCCTAGGTTTATTAAGTTGATCATACATTACTTTATGGAAAACGATGCATCCATTAACAAGCTTGCAGGTAGTCGTCACCACATGATAGATGATGATGATTTGGTAGACTTAAGGCAGGAGACTCATTCGAATACGGTTATTCCTGGTCCCATTCCCAGTCATCTTCTGACCGATGAGATTATTGCATCCGATGCCTACACGAACTTGCTCACGGAAATTGAGAAACAACGAGCAAGCCTTCTAGCAGGTGAAGACTCATCTACTACGGTTAAAAGCAAAGGTAAAAGGAAGCAAGCAGATTTACCTGAGCCCAAAACCAAGAAGAAGAAGACAGAGGGTAAGAAGGGAAAGGGTAAGGACTTGATGCGTCTGCGTGACGAAGAAAATATTGCTGATTCTGATATTGAGAAAACTGAGAAACAAATGATGAAGACAGCCATTCAAAGGAGCAGGAAAGATACTGGTGGTAGTGGTTCAGGTGTAAGAATAGACGTTGAGGATGAGTATATTGAACCTCATGATGTTGATGAGTTCGGGTCACCTGAAAATTATTCCACTTCGAAGGAGCAATCAATCCCTGTTTCTACACCACCTCCTCCACCTACTCAACCTTTAACAACTCAACCTCCACCAACTCAACCCTTACCAACCAAACAGGTTTCTACACCACTTCCTCCACCACCACCAAAGCCCATCCTTAGCACCGCAGTCACAACCGAGCCTATTCCATCAACATCTACAACATCTGCAACATCTGCAATGGCAGCAATAGTGTTGGGCGAGATGTTGGATAAACATGTGGATGCTCACAAGAGAGAAATGAATGAACTTCGCCAAGAGTTAAATAAAAGAGCTCAAAGTGAAGAAGCATCAAGGAAAGCTCAAGAAGAGTTGATTGCCAAGTTCGCTGCAGACATGGAAGCTACACGTAAAGCTCATGCAGAGGAACTTGCTCAGGTAAAAAGGGATGAAGCTAATAGGCATAAAGCACGAATTGCAAGACTTAAAGCTATTAAGGATGACCTTAAAGAGCAAAACGACGCTCTTGAAGCTACTATTGAGCAGAAAGTAAAAGACTCAGTTGAATCCTTAATGCCTAAACTGCGTGATGACTTGAAGACGCTTGCTGCTGATAACTTGATGATCAAGTCATCCAATCCTTCAGAAGCCGCCTACAAGATCGCATATGACTTGACGGATTTTGAACTGAAGAAGATCCTTAAGGCTCGAATGAAGGAACTTGGTTCGTTTGATAAATCAAGGAAACAACGAGCTCTCTTCAAATCCCTGAATGACGCTATCATGGAGGATGATAGGTTGTTCAAGACGTTTGGAAGTGTGGTACCCTACCACATTCTCCCTGAAGAAGAACGGGAAGAGAGTGAGGAAGACGAGGGTACTGGTGGAGAGGAGGAAGAAGAAGAAGAAGAAGATAAGAACGAGGAGGAGGATGAGGATGAGAATAATGATGAGGATGATGAGAATGATGAGGATGATGATAATGATAAGGATGATGAAGATGATGATGAGGATGATGAGGATGATGATGATGAGGATGGAGATGATGATAATGATGGTAATGATGGTGGTGATGGTCACCAGGAGAGTGTTAAGGGGAGCAATGCGGACAAAGGTGAACAGAGTGCGAAAGGGGATAAAGGCGCCAGCTCAAAGAAAGTGGTTAAGTCTGGCACCAAGTCAAAGAAGGATGCAGCACCAAAGGAGAAGTCTACATCCACGGAATCCAGACGATCGAAGTGGCGCCATGACGTGAATGCCACTACAGGGTCATCTATTCCTGGTACATTTATCCATAAATCAATACATGTTACCACTAACCCCGTTAGTTCTTGTGTTGTTACTCCTGTGATTGCAGAATCGGTTACAGAACCAGAAGCTGCTCAACACTCACCCATCCATGACACTGCTGAAATGCCTGAATCTGAAGCAGATGTTCACATCTCGACTCCTCTGCAACAAAACCCACAATCCACTGTTCCTGAACCAAGCACAAGGAACTGGGAGGACACGTTGGAAATCGACGAGACTGCTCCACCACAGGCTTGGATCATGGCAGCGGCGCAGTATGATCCGATCACCGACGCCGACAAAGATGTCTTGTACCTTCGTATCCGAAGTCCGATTGACTTATGTGCATTTCTTGCTCATGAGTATAAGACTTCGGTTACTCCATCATTGGTGAAGAAAGTACTCAAGGATAAAAGACTTCGCGCCAAAACCCGGTTGCCCCAAATGGAGTTCGAATATTATGCCGAGGAGATCCTGAAGGCTCTGAATACCGTTCAACGGCCAGGTCTTCATGAATCAGAAAGAGCTCCACCTCCAATGGATCAAGATAATCAGATTGCTCTTGACTTCTTTGTCACCAATGATCTGGTGTATCTACTGAAGGGGTCATCAAAGTACGCAACATCCCTGACATTGCTGAAAGCTGCCAACTGGGAGACAATACCCTTCATCGAGGAAAAGGTAAACCGACTCTGGGTCCCTAAGATAAATCGTAATTATGATATGTATGCTGTCATAGGTGCATCTCATTGGGACGAACGAGTCAGAAGGGCGTACAGGTGTTGCTGCTTAGTCAATTCTGGACGCTCAGTTAGATCCGATATCCGCATCTCCAGCATTTTAGGGATGAAAACAGAAGCCAAGAATGGCTACTATCATGTGACGGAGATTCGCTTGAAAAGGGAGGATGACAGGGAATACAGAATCCAGCAGGGAGATTTTTCCATCATTCGCCTTGAGGATATCGAAGATATGCTGCTTCTGATGACCAGAGATCAACTGACACATATTCCTCGTGAAGACCTGATTGCGTTGAATACAGCACTTCGCATGTTCACACGAAGCGTTGTCATCAAAACACGAGTTGAAGATCTTCAATTGGGAGTCGAAAGCTATCAGAGGAAGCTCAATTTAACCCGTCCTGTGAACCAAGTGTTACCTCAACATGTAGCAAGATGTCCCTATACCGGCATTTCTGTTCCGAATTCCGGCATCTTCTACTTGAACAGTCGAGGATTGATGAAGTTTATGAGGGTGGGGGAGCTCCACAAGTATAGTGATGGCACTCTTATACAAGTCAGAGACAAGTTGGAGCATCTGAACTCGGGTGGGACTTTGCCAGAAATGACGGAGGATTGGCATCCAGGTTACCGGCAGATGGCGAAGTATGTCATCAAGAAGATCGATCAGAAGCTCCGTGAACGTAGATTGATGAGGAGCTTGGAAAGATTTGTGGGTGGTAGACCATATGGAGTGCACTACAGGACACTGCAACGATCCATCTGAAGGGTCGTACATTTCAGGTCACTCTATATTGGTATTATTTGTGAATATGTATATTTGTGAATAATGTGCGTTAATGGCTTGTTGTAGTGTTAAAGTATGATAATTTTTCAAGAATTTCTCACGAGATTCTAAATCTTTCAAAATATATCATATTAAAGCACTACAACTACCCCTTATTAACTTAAGGGGGAGCAATCAGCTGTTCTATGGCCAAACAACAATTTCATTTTTACCCAAAGACCGGTTAATCCATTCAATATCCCAAATATTAATGGTTAACATTTTGGATAAGGGGAGAAAATGGGATTAAGGAGACGTAAATGATACTTGGCTAAAAAATGAAAAAGACTTAAAGATTATCCAACTTAATATGTGGAAAGCACGTGTTAAGGGGGAGCGCTTTTGATGAACAAAACACCTAAGGTACAAAACTTTTGATTTCAATATCACAAGTACTTTAGGTGATTTTCAATGATTTTTCATGGTGGCAATTCCTTCCCAAAACACGCTTAATTCACGACGGATGTGGTGACAAAAGGGTGGTAGGAATAGGATTAGTCCAATGATTCATCAGAGCCGATGGAATCTTCCCAAGGACAATTCCCTAGTTAGAATTAGAAGTCCTAGGAAAGATGGAGAAAGAATGTGAACGTAGCTGAATGCCGACCAAGTACTTAAGCTAGCACTGGAACAATCACAACAAGGTGCTAGTGATGACGTATTGGTAAGCATTGAAGGGGTTGAAGAATGAAAAAGAAATGTAAAGATAAAGGGTGTAAAGAAAGAAGCCCTCCTTACAACTTTAGGCAGAAACCGGGTCAATACATATGCTATTGAGGTCATTTTTGCTAATGATTCTCGGTATTGAAGAAAGACATCATGGACCCAGTGATGCAATGCACAACCCTTCCCCAGCTAACTCAAATATCTCTCAAAAGGTATTTGTTTTAATCACACGGAGATCAACACGTTATCTATTGGTTTATTCACTCCGAATAGACTGGTATTGAAAAGGTGGCACTCCTCTCCAGCCATCGCTCACTAAATCAAAACGCACAATCGAGTCTAGAGCCAAGAGATCATCAAAAGTCTCATTAGGACACTTTCCATTTATTCCTTGCTTTCTCACACACTGTGAAAAGTAAGAGATTTTCATGAGTCCTACGCAGTATTCCTGTAATATTGCCAGAACATCCGAGTAGTACGCAAGTATTACAATGAAGATGGAAATCCTGCTTGAGCCAACATCAAACAAGCTCATGGTAGGTTACACGTGCGGTTCTTTTAGAACCAATCTTGTGAAAAACTGGAAGGTAACAGTGGTTTAATTCTTAATTGAACTTAAACTCGTTCCAGGCCTCTTCGCATTATCATAAGATCTTGCCAGAACACTCAGAGTGACTCTTTATTGACCACAGTGACGAGTGGAAATCCTTCTAGTGTCAACATCAAACAGCACTTGGTAGGTAACGCGCAAGATTCTTTATGAATTGAGCTCGTGACAACTGGAAAGCAACGATGGTGAAAATCTTAATTGAAATTCACTTGTTCCAGGTTTCATGAATTGACGGCTTTTTAATCACAAGGATAATTTATCCAAGTGATTCACTCTTTATGTTCGCAGTCAGCTTTGGACGGTCGAATAAAGAGAACGGGTTCACCCGCGAAATCCTGTCAGGAAGTTACTTAATTGAAACTATCCGTCACGGGTACGATATCTAATATCGTCCAACGGTCTTCACCGACCGGAGGTAAAATGCTACCGAATTAGAATAAAATGTTCAAAGCCATTTTATTCGTGTCGTTGCTGTGTACCTGCTAAAGACGGTGGCGTTGCTGTGTACCTGTTAAAGACGGTGGCGTTGCTGTGTACCTGTTGAAGACGGTGGCGTTGCTGAGTACCAGTAAAGACGGTGGTGTTGCGGTGTACCTGGAAAAGTCGTCTCCACATGCTTATGTCTTTTGCAACAAAGTTCAGCAAAAGTTCAAGAAAGTACAAGATGAAGTCTTCCGCTGTACCAAACTCTGAAGCTTTCGAGAATTCAACAGAAAAGACGTAAGTGTGTGGAACATGAAGTCACGAGGAGGCAAAGTTCACAAGAAAGGCAAAGATCGCACGTGAAAGGCCAAAGAACAATGCTCTCAAGTCAAAGCCAAAAAGATCAAATCAACATATTCACAACAAAAGAAAGAAAAGAAGAAAAGACTACGAGCTAAAGAACGAAGACTTAGTATAGTATGCTAGGTTTAGAACTTTGTAACGTGGAGTGACCTCCCTTAGGGGGAGATTGTTAGAAATACGTTTTAACGTATATTAGAAGTGTCGGTCGCTCCACAATATGATTTATGTTGTAATAGCTCGTAGTTAGTAATTAGTTATTATTTGCTTATTAACTTAAGTAAGAACCGGTCCATGGGCTTGTCATGGACCGGCCCAAGCCCAATGTTTGGCTTGGACTATAAATACCCCTTTCCACTAAGGAAAGGGGTTGGTTGTTGTTTCATTCCACTTTTCATATTAATAAAATCTTCCATATATTTCTCTCACTTTCTCTCTCTAGTTTCTCTCACTAGAAAAACATCAACCCACTTCATAGATTCATAGGTTATCAATTTCTACAGTGTTCAACAAACTCCCATCCTCAAAAAGCGAAATGTGGATCATATCCTCACAATGACATTTCTATTGGATCAATTTTTGAGGGGGAGCATTTTAACTTCATGCAAAAGATTAACACATCTTTCTCCTGGAGATTTTCAAGACTATTTTTTCAAAATATATTTTAATCAAATTTGGTATCTCTAATATCAAAAGATTTTATATATTAGAGATAGGGGAGAAAATGTGATTAAAATGTGATCTTATATAAGACTCAAGCATTTTAACTCTTACCTACATGTGCGAAACACTTTCGATTATCGATGCACATGTGAAGGGGAGCATTTCTGAAAACGACAAAACTAGCAAGGTGTTAAATGTTTTTCAAACACTTTGTTAGAATTTAAAGTGGTTTTCATGGTTACGATCAAATACCCACAACATCTTTAATTCACGACGCTATTGGTGTCAAAAGGGTGGTTAGGTTTAAGTCCTATGATCTAACCAGAACCGGAGGGATCTTCCCAGGGACAATCCAATAGATTATTAGAAGTCCTTAGGAAAGATGGAGTAGAATGTGAACGTAGCTGAATGCCGACTAAGTACTGATGGTAGCACTGGAACAATCACAACAAGGTGCTAGTAATGATGTCTTGGTAAGCATTGAAGGGGTTGAAGAATGAAAAAGAAATGTAATGATAAAGGGTCTAAAGAAAGAAGCCCTCCATACAACTTAGGCAGAAACTGGGTCAACTCATCATGAAGACAAACTCATCATGAACCCAGTGATGTATGCACAACCCTTTCCTAGCTACTCAGGTTTCTCTCAAAAGAAGTTTGTTTTATTGTCACGGAGATCAACATGACTTCTATTGACTTTCTCACTCCGAGATAGTTGATATTGAATAGGTGGCATCTGCTCCAGCCTCCGACCACTAAAAGTGCACAAATCGAGTCTAGAGCCAAGAGATCAATCAAATCTCGTTAGGACACACGGATGAAGATCACGAGAGTCCTACGCTATATCCTTGTGATATTGCTAGAACACTCAGAGTGATACTACTTAGTATTCACAAATGATGAGTGGAAATCCTTCCAGTGTTAACATCAAACAGCACTGCGGTAGGTCATATGCAAGATTCTTTATGAATTGAACATGTGTAAAACTGAAAAGCAACAGTGGTTTGATTCTAAATTGATTCAAACTCGTTTCAGGTTTCTACGCAATATCTTTATGGTCTTGCCAGAACATTCAGAGTGATATTCATTAATATTCATAGTGACGAATGGAAATCCTTCTAGCGTCAACATCAAACAGCGCTACGGTAGGTGACTTGTGAGATTCTTATGAATCAAGCTTGTGTCAACTGGAAAGCAACAATGGTAAGATTCTTTACAAATCACACTTGTTCCAGGAATTTGAATTGACGACTTTAATCAAGCGGATATTTATCCAATTGATTCACTCTTTATGTTCGTAGTCTTGCTTTGAGACAGTCGAGTAAAGAGAACGGCTAGTACAGCCGCGAAACCCTATCAAGGAAATTCTTAATTGAATCTACCTAATCACAGGTACGGTATTTAATATCGTATAACGGTCTTCACCGACCGGAGGTAAAACGCTACCGATTTAGGACGAATGTCAAAGCCATTCAGTCCGTGTCTATGTTTTGTCTCGAGAAGGTGGCGTCACGGTGTACTCAGCAAAGTCAAAGATTCAAAACCACATACTCATGCCTGAAGATATATTCAACAATTAATAGTGTGAGCATGTGGATGAAGACCCAAGATCACAAGATGGCAAAGACAAGTCAAGGATGATTTGAAGATCTCAAGATCAAAAAGACAAAGTCGAAAGACAACGACAAAGGCTCAAAGATCACAACATGAAGGAAAAGGACTACTATTACACGTTCAAGACTCATTTATGGCGAGATTAGTAATCTCTACAATTTCCTAAATGACCAAGGTTTATGACCTCTCATTGGAGGAGATTGTTAGCCTCAAAATATTAAGTCAAACAAGAATACTCGGTCATATGTTTATTATGTATCGTATATTAGAACGTTGTAACAGGTAGTAGATTAGTCGTGTATTACGGGCTTAACTTTAAGCTAAGGTTCATTCATAAGTAACCAAAGCCCAAAAGGAAAGCCCGACCCATGATCATATAGCCCATTATGCTACATGTAAGCAAATGCTATAAATACCCTTCTTAGCATGTTAGGAAGGGTGTTGGTCATTTCATTTTCTCTTAATCTAATATCACCTAGTTTTCACCAACCATTCTCTTTCTTTTCTCTCTCTAATTTCTCTCTCTAGAGTTCATCTTCTTCATCTATTTTTTTCTTAAATTAGTGTCATATCATCTAAATATATGGGACAACAAAACCCTTTCTTTTCCACCAAAGACGACTGAGTCGCACTTAAACCTTAGTCAATTCGAATTGAATCGAGACAAAAACGAACTTTTTAACTAGCTAAAACCAGTTATTACCATTCTATAATCATTTGGGGAGCGAGGGCACTTTAATTCGTAAACCCAGCACACTCAGCCAAAATGAAATATCGAGATGGAACACTCTACGAATAAGGATACTAACTTATAATTAAAGCACTAGATACATTCAATAATAGGTCTCATTTAAACTTCTTAACAAATCTATTAGTTTTATATAGTCATTTAGTCAAATTTATATTTTTGGAAAATATAACTATTATTTACAACATTTTAGACAAAAAAAAGTTAAACACATGGCATATATCAAAAATATATTAGACAAAAAATAACTATTAAGCACAAATATACAAAATATATGCGCTAAAAATAAATCACATAGCCACATGCATGTATTTAGGTAATAATATCTTTTTAAATCTAGGGTTTTAATAGAATATTAAGTCTTCCCTAATTAAAGATTTTATGATCTCATTAAAAAACAAGAAGATATGCCAAATATTCGTAACATTTATCACATGGCAAGTTTGATTCATGACAACATGCATGTAAATCATGGATCCACATAATCACTTAAAAAAACAAGTAAAGATTATAATTTTATCCATATAATCACTTAAAACAAGTAAAGATTATTATTTAGGATCGTTACCCGAATAATTAACTACATGATCTAACATTTAATCAAGTAATTAAATCCTAAGATCTAATATGATAAATATAGGGTTTACAAGAAAATCTTTTCTTTATTTAGCAATAACACAAAAATCGTGTGATTCAAGCAAAATTGGTCCGAATTTTTAATAAAAAATGTGTAAACCCTAAATTTCATGTTTTAACAATACAATATTAAGATCATAGGTGTTCAATAATTATTGCAATGTTAAAACGGCTCGTGATGACACTGTAGATTTGTCAAATCTAACATAACATTTATTTTATAAACAAAACCATATAAATATCATAGCACATGCGAAAGCGATTCAGGATCATATAATCATAACATGCATATAACTAACTGAACATAAAATAAACGGGAGTTTACCTTGCAATGTTTCCAATAACAAGAACACAATCACCAATCCAAAATCAACCTAACAAAGGTTGAATCTATGTTCCTGTACACACGTCTCGAACAAGCTACTTGACAAGCTAGGTCTACACGAGCAGAACCGTGTCGTAGAAGTGGAAAATTCAAACCGAACAACCCAAGAGTAGGGCTCGGCCGAATAAGGATATGGCAAGGCTTAGGCTTGAGTTTTTCTCACAATGAATGAATGAAAAAACCAATACCTAGAGCCTTGTATTTATAGTGTCAAGGTAGCTTAGGCTTTAGGCTAGAACTAATTACAGAGAATATATTATAGTCTAAAAACCAAGACCAAAACACATATATTCCCCATATAGGGGCCGACCATATGTTGCTCCCAAAATAACTTTGGGACACAATCTTTAGTTACTACTTTTACATTTAACGTCCGTTAGTCATTTTCCATTAAATACTTAACGGTCGTTAATCACAGTTTTAACACTCGTCAACTAATTAACTATATTTAAATAAAACATAATTAATTAATTAAACAGCTCTAAACGTTTGTGTGCAATCCCATAATCTCGAGTTCGATCCTAACACACGACTATTTAAATACGTCCACAAACTAACAAAATCTCTCTGTATAAGATCCATTAAGTGAAAAATAAACAACACCTTAGTGAAAGATCCCGTTGATCTAAATACTGCAACTAATTCGATGGCGGACATACCGAAAAATATTATTCAATGGTGGTATTTTTAGCTGCATAAATTGCAAATGTTTCATCTGTCACAAGAACATATTCGGTTTATTAAATAAGAAAAAAAATAAAATAACGATAACATGTTATATTATGATGGTATTAGAACGTGGTTCTTTGGATTCACGAGGAGCGTCTGCTTGGACGCATACGTCCATCGACAACTACCAAACGTCATACCGCGAAACGCGAGTCTAACTCCTCGTCAAACATAAAATTGAAAAGCAAAAAGCATATTCTTGTATACGGATAAGTAGTGACCCAACTAAACAAAAATGAAATAGACCCTTCCAGAAGACCCACAACAATATCGTGTTGCCCAAACCAAAAGCGTACAACAATACAAGCACATCTTACAACCAACATAAACCACACTTTTCCTTATAAAAAAGCCCCCACACGTTACAAGGGTTTGATAATTACACAGCTTCTTCATTTCATTTCATCCACTTTCTCTCTCTCTCTCTATAGAATACGCCGCTTATCTTTCTCTCTCTAAAAAAATCAATCACAAATGGCTCGCAGAAGCTCCGGTGGTATGTTTTTCTCCGATTATTTTAGATCTCTTTTTTATACAACTAACCGATCTGCGTGACGTCATCATTTCTAGGGTTTCGTATTTTTTTTTCTTCTGATTATTAGGTTTTAGAAATCAGGTATTGTATAGATTTATTATTTCATTTTATATATTTATCATGTATCGGGTGTTTGTGTTAGCTTAGGGTTTTTTTTGCTTAAGCTTATATCTGTCTTACGAGCTTATCTGATTTCGGCTTATATTTCATAAGCCCTAATTTTGCGGCTTGTTTTGAGACTTGTGGGCGTATATAAAGGTGTGTTTGTTTTGGATTATATAGTTGGCTTCTGGCTTATTTGGTTTTGGGCTTATGTTATAAGCTCAATATTTGTGGTTTATTTTCAAACTTCTCGGCTCATATAAGTTTGACATAATAAACTTTTATGAGCCGAGAAGCTTCAAAATAAGCCACAAATGTTGAGCTTATGAAACGTAAGCCCAAAACCAAATAAGCCATAAGCCGGCTATACAAGCCGAAACAAACACCCCCTATGTTTGTTATATGAAATAAGCTCATAAGCCACAAATAAGCTTATATAAACACCCCCTTATTTTAGGTGCGAGTTGTACAATAAATATTAAAAATGGTGCTTTTTATGGATTTAAAAGCATAACCCACCTTAGGAAATGTGATTTTTAAGAAGCTTATCTTAATATCATGGTAATTAGTTTTGAAATTGGTATGGCTTGTTGGATAGTTTCCTAAGTTGCTTTAGGATCATTACTATATTATGGTTTGTAATGTTAATTGAGCGGGGGGCAGCAAAACGTGTGATATGCCGGTTTGGCTAAAGTCATTTTATTTTTGAGTTTGTTTTGTAAGTTATTCCATAGCTTGCGAGCATTTATTGTGTTGCTTGTGTGTCTGTCTTGTCTGCATAATTTCTTGATGTTTTTTAGGCTCTCGAGTTTTTATTGTATTCATATTTGCTTAACCGCATAGTTGATAGAGGGGTGTGAACTGATATTATGTATTAGCTTCACATACGAATGTGGGAGTGCTAGAATAGCAAACCTTAAGTTGGCGTTACACATGTCTTATGTGGCTTTTGTTTAGAAGGGGGTTGTTCTCAGTATGTTGTTTATTGCTAACATTCTTTAATTGCAGGAAGGTCAGCCCGTGCCCCAGCTCGTGCACCTGCTCGTGCTCCAGCACCAGGTAATATGATATATTGCTTAAGGATCGGTATATGAGGGCATATGCATTTTATCTAACGTCTTGATATTTGTTTTTTTTTTGCAGTCAACCGTGCACCACCTCCCGCCCCTACTCAGAGTAGCGGTGGTGGAATGCTCAGTGGCATTGGTTCAACCATAGCTCAAGGTACATCTATGTAGCTACATACATACTCACTTGTTGATTAATCATGATTTGACGTGTGCTGAGTACTTCTCTTTTTTGCTTAATATCTCTTTGGTTAATGGCAGGTATGGCTTTTGGTACTGGAAGTGCTGTTGCTCACAGAGCTGTAGATGCTGTTATGGGTCCTCGTACTATTCAGCATGAAACTGTTGGAGCTGCTGCCCCAGAGGCTGTTGCTGCTAACAGCTCTTACTCTGATGCCTGTGGCATGCACTCCAAGGCATTCCAAGACGTATGTCTCTTATTTCTCCATATGCATGCGTGTTTTTCTGTTTCTTGTGTCACACTTTGCTTATAGAAGTAGACATCCTAGGATTCTGGTTTATAAGGAAGGTGATTTATAATGCAACATGTGATTATATGCATTGCTACTCCATGTATTTTGTCAACTAGCGTTGTCCTTTCGTAAGATTAGTGTGTCTTTAAATTGTTGATTAATATTAGGATTTAGGAGTTCAAGTGAGATAATAAACATGGGTCATAATCTTTGAAATATGCATGGATCTAAATGTCTGAGACTTGAATATGTTTGAAACTATTAACATGAACTATTAACATGAACTTTAGTTACGGTATTAGCTCTGCACGAAGCTTGTAAATTCTGATACTTGTCTGCACATTCAATGGTCTTTAGCCATAATGTCATTGTTCAAGTTATGGGAATACAAAAATCATGAATGTTCACTTTGAACTTCTTGTTGCGAGCTATATAGATGATGTTTTCAACATGGCGTATTATTAATGCTATATAAGTATATAATCTAAAAATATGTCCTGATTTAACTAAACAGAAATTTTCCACTTACCGACAAAGGTCAACAGGACTACAAATTTCTTATTAACTAGACTCATATCATGTACATTTTGGATTGTGTTACTTGCAAAGTGTTTTTAATATGTCTTTGTTACCAATGCAGTGCATTAACACCTCTGGAAGCGACATCAGTAAGTGCCAGTTCTACATGGATATGTTGGCCGAGTGCAGGAAGAACTCGACCACAGGTCTTGCAGCTTAAGCAATCTGCTTTCACCACCGTACAACATGCTAAAGTTTCTTATTCGTTGAATTTGTTGGGTATTGGTGGGTTGGTACTTGCTGCTGCACATTCAGTGCCTATGATTTTATTTTTATTGTTGCTAGTTGAAGATATGAACTAAAAACTTTTGCTGGCCAATAAATGACATGGTTGTTGATGATGAGGATCATCTATTTTGTTGCACACTCTTAGTAGAGTATGATATAACTCTTGTGCTTGCTTGTTTGTCTGATACTTTCTAATCTTACCTGCAAAAGGATTGACATCCTGAATGATGTTTTGTGCCTGTCTCGTGATGTTGGTTTTTTTTGTTGTGCTATGCTTCATGTACTAGTTATTTTACCTGCAAATAGTCGATAAGTGTGTTTGGATTGACCCTTCCTTGTCCCTGTTGGTTAGTCCACCATCTCAGAACCCCTACTTTCTCTTTGTTGCTTGGGTCACTATGCTAGGTCCTTGTCAGTTGTTTGGATTATTCGTCTCAAGTATGCACCTTCTTTTGGTGATTATGATATGGCTAATGGCTTAGATAGGCTGATCCCTTTTTTGTCCTACTTACCCGGGTCGCTTACCTTGTCATTTGTAGTCTGTGTAAGCACTTTTTTCCTAGTAATGGACATTTGCATGCCAAATGGTTAAAGTAAGCTTTGGTTTGTACCTCGTCTCTTGTTGAGTTTGGTTATCCTAAGACCTTGTTGAACAACCAGTCGGCCAAGTATGGGTAATGACAGTGCTGCTTAGTGCTTCTGTAATGAGTTCTGTACATTTTGGGGTTTGGTGCAAGAGGAAAGAACTCCCATAGTACCATGTGGGCTTGATCTTAAAAAGTACTAGCCTGAATTTGGAGAAAAGCTAAGGAACTATAGTGCTTTCATGTCACTAGAAAAAGCCAGGAACACAAGCAGTTTGTTCCCTCTTTCTAGTGCAAAAATAATCGGACGAGAGTTGCGATGAATATTATCTGTGTCTTAGTCACTTACCAAAAGTCTGTTTGACCCAAAATTTTAAAGTGGAAGCTGAAACTGATGTGAAAGCTTCATGTTCCATCTTATAGTCACACCTACAAACCAATAGTGCCCGAAATATAAAATACTTCATCATCATCAGTATGTTGCAAGAAATTTTAACGGGATCGATTCTTGTCATTGGTTGTTAGTATCCGATTAATTGTTTTGGGCTTCATTCAAACGATATGTTATTTTCAATCTTGGTTGTTAGCTTGTTCAGTTTAGATAGGTGTCTTCCATGCTTAGTATTTTAGCAGTTACAATACAACTTTAATAGAAAGAATATCTGATGATTTCTTTGCCAAGATGAGCATCAAGAAGAGTATCAACTACTGTTTATCAAAATTTCAAGATCAATTCTTGATTCTAATTTTCATATTGTGACTCAATTGGTTCTCCTTGGCTAGATCCCGAACAAGATGTTGTTTTTGTTGAACTTTCACTTGACCAATTAATAGGACCGAAGTGTTGTCGCAATAATGTTTTTTTTGGCTTTCAACATATATCCAATATACTAAAGGTGAATGGTATATCATACTACCAATTTTCGCATTCGCTTCTAACAACAGTTCTAATAGAAACTTGACGTAGCTCGATAATGGGTCGTTTGAAATGGTTCCCCTAGTTATTGATGAACCATTTAGAAGATGTAATGTGAATATGTGATTGTTTTTAATTCTGAAAGACAATAATAACTAGTCTTATTTTCTACCCTTGAGAAAGTTGGTGCACAGTTCTTTCCAAGCATCTTTGTCTGGCTCCATCTCCTTCATGTTGGCTCTGGCTTCCACAGCATATGAATCCTGCAGCAGACCTTTATCAACAAAGGCTTTATGCAATTCTTATTTCCTGTATATTGGTGTTAATAGTAAATAATCACCTCAATATAGTTGCGTTCAAGAAGGCGATCTATGAGGTGCAGAAGAATATCACGTGTGTATTCTGGGTGACCTTGAATTCCCATGATGTGATCCCCACACTTGAAAATTTCCACTCGAGTCTTATCTGACCATGCCAATACCTCCACCTTGGACGGAAGCTCGTACACCTATTAAGTTGTGATGAAAATATTGATTGATTGGTTATTATAGTAACATAGATTTAGAACAACGTACCTCATCACGATGGCATTCAATTAGAGATAGCGTAGTTGGTTTTTGCACACTAGTGAAGGAGTTTGCGGATAATGAGAAGTTGATGGTCCGAACCCCTATATCCCATCCTAAGACTGCGCGCGCAACTTTACCTCCTAGGGCCCGGGCGAGAATCTGACAGAGGATGATGTAACGCTCTATTATGGATTCAATGGTACTACATGATTTAAAGTTATTTGATCAGCTTGATTCTTGGGGGATGATATATATTTGATGTAATAGCTGGTATGTAACATGTAATCTATGTAATTCTTCACAACCTAATAGAAGTTTTTATTTAACTTGATAAAGAATGTAGCTAATTAAAGGGTATCTAAACATGGACAGTGCCATCATTTGTTGTTGGTGTATATACAAGTAGGTTAGGCAAGAAACAAAACTGAACTGTTAATGCTTAAAGAACTAACAATGCTACCACTTGCAATAGTATATCATTGTGGAGGATGGGGATCTCGGGCAATCACCTATATATCCCCCTGCTAAAGACGTGCGACTGTCTATAAGGTCCATCTAGATGTCCATCAGTCTGTGATATACAACTGCAAGTGTATGTATCATGTCTTTGAAAAATCGTGTTGAAATGTCTGGATTTTCTTGCCAACGCCACCATGACGACTTAGCTTGAACATATTACTTTGGCACATACGGGTAAAGAATTGTGTCTCTTAACATTAAGATATCATATTAAAATTTATTAACTTTTCTTTTGTTATTATAAGTGGCAAATTTTGACCATTATGATGAATATGAGTACTTCTTGACACTTTTCAAAAAAGGATAAACACTTTTTACCCATTCAGTATTATTGATCGGCTAAACGAGCGCACATGTAAGAAACTAATAGCCTAAAGTCTAAACGAGCGCACATGTAAGAAACTAATAGGCTTAATGGGTATCTCCGACTTTCAAACAAGTATTATTATTTTTTATTTGTAAGTTTTTATATGTTTTTTCTCCGTTTTAGCTTGCGCCCGTTTCACATATACCCGTTTCGCCCGCTTATTTTGCTCGCGCCCGTTTTGCCTGTAGCCTGTGCCCGCCCGCCCGCCCGCAGTGCAGCGGAGAAAGTACAACAATTATACATACACCTTTAACCATGTGGAAAGCTTGAATAATTCCCGCCTACGTCCAACTTATCTACAAACTTAAAGAGTAAAGACCAATAATGGTTCCACATTTTCATGTCTTGTTTGCAGACAATCAAATAATATAACTCTTGATAATTTGACTTCCATTGTTCATTAATTATTGCCTCAATTATTTGTTGGTAAGTTGGAGTAGGACCAATTAAACTTTTCGTTAACGTTTAAATTATGAATGACAAATGTACATCAAGTCGACTGATTGCTTGAATCACATATGATGATGAGCTAACAGATGAATTCCCGAAAGAGGATTGTGACTGAGGAGCCAGACAAGTTTTGGAGGTTGAGTAAAAATTTTACACTAATGTATGGCAACTTTGGCAAGGATCACTCTCATCTAAATATGACCCTAGCACCCTAGACGGATAAGAAGAGAGATCCAACGGCTTTGATCCGGGCTCACACAGGTGACATACAGGTTAGACGAGTGAACATATCAAGACTAACATGAAATACAAATCTACACATCTGCTCAACATATTGCTAAATTATATAGATACTTTAATTACCGAGAAACCTTAATATTAACTATTAAGACATCAGATCATGTGAGTCAGTGAGTGCATATTCATAGAACATCAATATATATGGCTGCATCATTATAGGACACTTTATGCTATACTATATGGGGGTATCAACTATCAACGTAATTTTCTTTTTTCACAAAGCGTAGCGTAGCATTGGACAATTTCCAAAATTAGAAATACTGAACGAAAATAATCTTTAATTTTCTTAGCATGCCATGATTTCAAAGTTTAATGCAAGTTTTATGATATGTTAAGATAGAGTAGTAAATCAATGAACGAAAAGAATCTTTTATTTTCTTAGCATGCTATGATTTCCATGTCTTCTAAAAGATGAGACATCCACAAATTCCAATACTAATAAAAGTCATGCATTATTCTATATTCTCATAAAACTGGTTGATCATATATATATAGGTAAACAATGTATAACAGTACAAATGGACACTTTTAATGCACAAACGATGAACGTGATCATAAGAACGAACTTTTGATGCATTAATTAGACGAAACCAGACTACGAGATGATGTTTTGTTCCTGTATTTAAAGCTGCTTTGTGTTTTGTAGCTTTTCAGTAAAAAAAATAAAAATTATACACCACGCTATAAAGATTAGCTAAAGAGCTAACTAAAACTTACCTGGTGACCAAAACAGATGCCAAGAATCTTTTTGTTCATTGAATCCAACTTGTTAATCAAAGCAACAAGCTCACATATCCAAGCATCATTCCCGTGTGCGTCACTGCAGCTCCCAGTGATCACAAAACCGTCGTAAAGTCCCATTTGTTCCTCATCAGGAAAGTGTCCCCTGGCTACACGAAACACATCCCAAATCTCACCTTCCTCGGCCAGCATTTTCACAAAGACCCCATAGTAACCTCCATATTTGTTTTTCACGTAATCTGAGTCGTCCGCACACAAAAGCACGGCGAATCTCATGATGTTTAGATCAAAATGATGTCGTTTTTTAAATGTATGTATTTAAGGAGAGAAAGATTGATTCATGTGTAGCGTAAGAATATGAACCTGATTGATTCCTTGGTGATATTACTCACATAATAAGTGTGCTTATAAAGGTACAAAAAGTATCTGTCAAATATTAAAAGAGGATAGATAAATTTAAAAGACATTTTAATGTCTGAGTTATTTTGTTTTACTAGTAAGCTGACTGTGCGAGTTAAAAGTTAAAACATGTGACTTCAAACATACAATAAACGTTTTTTTATATATAAAACAATGTCATTTTGCGTAACAGTTGATCTTGTTGTCCTAAACAATATTTCGATACATGATAGCTAATTTCATTTTGATTTTAAGGTTATGTTTTGTAAAACGTAGTGTTAATTAACAGCAGCAGCATCAAGCAGCTGGCAGCGGTATTAACAGTAACCCTTTTCAACAAACATTTCAAATAAAAGCGATTCCTTAATATGTTAACTCTTGTTGCTTATTGCCAAACTGCTTATCGTTCGGCACTTATCACTCTTAAACACTTTCAAACGCTTATTGCCAAACATAGCCTAAAAACAAGTTCCATTTATATATTAGTACGTAAACGTTTATTAGAATTGCATCATGAATGGTATCTAGCTTAATTTTATTAAAATCTGTATTCAATTTTGTATACCATTTTCTTTATTATTGTTAGTTTTTTACTGAGAAAAATTAATACTGTTAGCTAAAAGGCTTTTTCGTTACTAACAAGACTTACACTCACCACAACGAGCAAGCATAATACTAGTAGTAGTGGTAACATCAGGTGACCTGCATGGACGGGAGCCAGGGTGTCCCGCGTGCCCAGGACACTTATAGATTTTTTCGATTTAGTGCTAATTTTTGAAACAAAATCGATTTTTTTCAAATGAATCTTAAATGCACCCGATTCATGAAAATTTGTTTCTAATCTTTGTCTTAATTCACTTTTTAATTATGTTATATACCGGTTAAAAACATTTGTGCACCTAATCATATTAAAACCTGGCTTCGTCACTGACCTGGGTCATCTAAACACCAACTCAGCTAGACAAACATGCTCGTAATAAGACAACCACAATCAACAAAAAAACATACCTTACAAATACCAAAAAAATTCACCGACACACAAACCATTCAGCCGACTACCCGACTGAATCCTCAACTTTTTCCAAAAAAGACCCGTCTGGTTTAAATCATGTAGAGGATCGGGCGTCATGTAAGTTGTGGACGCCTTGGTTGGTTTTCCGTTACTACCGGCTTAAAATCTCATTAAAACGTTTGTCAATATGACCCAGTAGTAGAATTACCTATCAACAAAATGTTTGACAAGATTGTATTTTGCTATTTACTTGATTTATTTGACAAGATTGTACAAAGTCAACTACTTTTATATTACTGTAATCTTACATTGTATTTGTCATTTGCTGAATTTTGCATTGGAATTGTATGTAAATTGCGTCCGGTTTGTAACAACACTATGTAACTCTCTCGTTTATGTTCTAGTTTCTTGCTAGAACCCTTAAATAAAACCCATTTCTGTTTAAAACAAAAGGTTAATATTAATAATAATCTTTCACTCTATTGTCAATTTGGACGAAAGTCTAAATAACTTGCTTTAGTTTCGTTTTAATCATCGTTCCATTAATTATTCGGGTCAAGTACTACCAAAACTGGACATGAACCTAATCCGAACAAAAAAATTAAAAATTATCTATCAGTGTAATGATGGCCCAATTATATGTTAAAAAAGTATTATACGACTTCGATCAAGAATCCTGCTACATTTTTAGGTCTATATACATTTTGAATCTTTCACCAACGTGAGTTATCTCTTATCTACACTTATAAACCTTTTTAAAAAGGAAATGCTGCCATGTAACTTCCATTCAGTTGTAGGGTGCGTTTTGCGTAATGCTTGTTTGATAGTATATCGCAAGTATTTTTTTTTCTTTTCAGAATATTTATTTTTCAACGTTTTATGAAGTAGCATTTTTGAGCGTCGAGTATTTATAAGTCGTTCTACGCATTATGATTACACGTTCACAGTTACGTTATCAGATGTTATGATTGAAAAACAACTAGTACTAGTGATGTTTTTACCAAACACACATAATGCAAGGAAAACCACCAGCCCAAAACCTTGACATGCGACAATTTCAATACAAAACCAAATTTCAATATAAGTCTAAAGTCTCAACCAAGACATATGGTCTTCTCCCACTTTAAGCCTAGGAGCTATTATTATCTTAACAACATGATAAGACGACCTAAATACGATTGTTGTTAATGAATCATAGTCAGAAAGCACAATGCATCATGTGGAATTCCATTGTCGAACAAAGGAGGAGCATTGTGGGACTTTATGATACGATTATTGTCATCTTAGGTTACTCGCTTTACACCTTAAATATGTTTGACCTATTGTGGCCCGCTAACAATTTCTTGCTACTTTTGTATACCCAGGAAAAAGTTTATAATAAACTCAATCAACCAATAATAATCATCAATTTTTATCATTTAACAAAAAAATTTATTTAAAAAAAATTAAATATCTCACATCGTTACGTAAAACAAAACATATCATCGCGACGAGAATTGAATCATCTATCTATCGAGGGGCACATGTATATACTTTCGCCGAACTTTTTTTCGATTTTTTTCTTAAATCACGTCTGAGAGGAATCATGTATGATTCGTCACGAAACATATATGATTCGTCATGAAACCTATATGATTTTCAGAAAATCATATATGATTCATATCACGAATCATATATGATTTTCCAAAAATCATACAGTATATGATTCGTGACGAATCATACATGATTCCTCTCAGACGTGACTTAAGAAAAAAAGTCGAAAAAAAAGTTCGTCGAAAGTATATACATGTGCCCCTCGATAGATAGATGATTTAATTCTCGTTGCAATGGTGTATTTTTTTTCGTTTGACGTTTTACCGTTTGTGAGATATTTAATTTTTTAAAAAGTGGTGGGAAGTGGGGTTTTTTTAAAAAATGGGTGATTATGATTGGTTGAATAAGTCTATGCTAATTTAAGGGTTTACATAGATCTTAACTCTGTATACCCAAACGTTTGATAGACGTGACTTGATGTTGATCATAGTTAAGTATTTTATAACACGACAACCCGGCTACACTACAAGAAAAAGTGTTTTTAATGACGAAAATTCGATGACCAAAAGTGTAGAGATTATTGGTCACAAATTTAAAATATTAAAAATAGGTGACCAAACTATTTGGTCACGAAACTACGTAAAATAATTACTCTTTAAATTATAATATTTTACAAATTTAATACATAAAATAAATCAAAAAGATTTTGAAACATTATATATTATTGCATTTTAGATATGCAATATATTTTTAAACATAAGTAAATAAACTAGTAACAAAAATTATTGTAAATTTTTTTTAGCCAAAAGTCAAATGTTCTAACGAGTATACTATGCTAGAAAGTCTGTAGACTTTTTATTATAAAAAGAATTGTTGAAAAAAAAGACCTTTTTTTGATCAAAACTTAAAAGTCTCCAAAAATCAAAATTGTAAAAAATTCAAAAAATGGAGACAAAAATAAAATAAAAACTACCACCGGTCTTTTCCATTTAATCAAAATTAAAACAAATATATAGAGGGCTCTGTGTAACACCGTCGATCTCTTTCATATCTTTCACAAAGCGACACCATCGGCGATCTACACCGGCAATACCATCGTCGATCTACACCGTCGACTCTAATTCGGTACGAGTACGGTTAATTTTTATATCAGTATTATTATTTGTTTGAATTGTTGTTATGTTAGATAGTTAATAAGTGATTTAGAAGCTTCTGATTGTGATGGTGATTGCGAAAACAAACACATTTAGTTTAATTTAGTTTTATAATTGGTTATAGATACCCAAACAGACACGTTTAGCTTAACTTAGTTTGTTATGGTGATTGCGAAAACATACACGTTAATTGAAGTTAGGTTAGTAGGTAAGTAGCATCGTAGTTAGACGTTAATGTTTGTCATTAGCTTATTGTTAGCTTGGTTTATTGCGTGGTTATACAATGTGTCCATTCTCCGTAGGAGGTGACTTGTAAAAACTAAGAGCCCAGATGCGACCATAACTAAGGATAAAGATACCTTCGTCATGAACATAAAAACTCCATGACCTTTAGCAGGTGATTCATTTCTCAAGAAAGGGCTACTGTTAATACAAGTGATATGAATAACGACCGCACATAAGAACATGAAATGCATAAAAAACCAGAAACAGAATTACAAACATAGGTCAAAAGCAACAAGTTATTAATATAGATTCATAGTTGAGCATGATTCTCTATTGACGACACTTGCATTAAAAGAACTAGTATAAAATAGAAATTAAGATGAGGCGACTAGTGACCTGCAAATAACTTGTTTTAGCATGCTAAAATTTAGTAAGTGAGGATGCAGAGGTATAATTGTGAGTGTTGTGACCCATATACACCACATACTATCTCGCTAGTAGTCATACTTGTTATCATATTATCTCATTTCAAAACGTTTATCTTTGATTACTACTTTGGTTGTCAAAATGAAACTAAGTCCTTGCAAACGATATTGGCTTACCACTACAAACTATACTATGCACGAAAGGGTATACTTGCCCGTGCTTGTGTTCTAGTCCCTCGTTTGGTTAATCCTTGTTATATAAATTTAAGACTTGTGGAAAACGCATCAAGTTTTTTTACGCCGCTGTCGGGGACTTATCATCCTATTTTATAACCATATTTTTGTAATTCGCAAAGATTGAGCCGTTGTACCTTAAAAACTGATAAGTGTGAAAACACTCATCAATAATGATCCAAAAACCCACTTAAAACACGAACAAATACATTATATTGAACTTTAAATTGTCAGAATTACACGGGTATTTGTTATTTGTGTGTTTTTAGGCAAAACAGGTACATTTGGGACAAACACGCGTTTTCAAGGTTTTATTTGACGAAAAGACGAAGAAAAGGACAAAAGAAGCTTTCAAGGACTTTACTTGCCAATTATATGAACTTTAGGGACTGAAGTTGCCGCTTATTGAAGATCGTGGGCCTAAATTGACAAAAGATCAAAGTTAAATCAAGTCTAGTACAAAGTGCCAAAATCTGCCAACTTCAGGGATTGATTCTGCCACGTTTAGAAAGAAGTGATCCATGTGATCATTTGTTAACCAATCAGAGGCAAATTACTACCATCACACGGATTGCAAGAGGCATTTATTATGGTTCAATCATCATAGCCATTTACTTTCAAAAATACCAATGCTCATCAGTAACACAGATCATGGGCTTTTATTGCCGAATCTTTTATCAAAGTGGGAAACAATAAAATTCATTAGTTAATGAGCGAGGAAACATCAGTTATGGAGTTCATGGATGCACTAATATCTGAATAATAAACGTATCAACGCAACAGTCATGACGTCATCAAGAAATTATTCAACTTGGGTTCAACCTCATATTTTCTGCATAACAAACTGTCCACGTGGCGAATTCTTAGTGGTACTACCAAGTCATCAAAGCTAACGAACTTCACTTATTCAGCCTATATAAACCTTCAACCTCTCTCATTTGTACGAGTAGTTAAGTGTGTAAAAAACACACAGTAGATAGAAATTCTCTCGTTTCTTATTTTCTTTCACATTTTGTATGTGTAAACATACAAACTCACATCATAGGTAGTTACTGATTAGTGAGGAGTTGTTATAACTACTGTAACTGAATCACCTTCATTACACATCAATAAAATTCATCTTTTAGTTCTACATTTACCTCGATTTCCATACACTCTGTTCGAAGAACTGTTCAAACTATGTTTCGATCGTTCTTTGTGATTCTCGAGGTTTAATTGTGGGCTTTTAGTCGTTGATTACAAGCTTTGAAGGAGTTACTGTTTCTGTTTGAGATTGAAGTTGTTTTAGTGAAGTTCGCGAGTTCATATGTTTTTTTACGATTTCTATCCATGGTTATGGAGGTTGATCTGTTGATGTTCGAGACTCCATAGTCATTAGAATCTGTTCCTGTAGCTGTATTGATTTCGACAAGGAGTAGTAGATGATTAAGCTGGTTATAAGCTTAAAGGAGATCCATGTTGTAGTCTCGGTTTAAGTTCAGTTTGTGGTTCGGTTTCGACTCAGTTTTAGAAGTAGTTGCGGTTAGAGGATAAACATCTTGCGGATTCAAAGAAGGAGCAGTAGAGGTTCGAGGTTTCATTGTAGCAGCAGATTGATCGGTACGAGTCGAAAGTGATATCCGGTTAGCATCAGTTGATGTGATATTGGATTAGATTGGACTTGTAACTAGTTCGCATTAGTAGAAGTTAGAAGTCGCATTTTCTTCGTCAGTTGGTTAAAGAGGATTAGTTCAATACGATGTCGAAGTAGAAGAAGAAACGCAACAGTAGGTTGATTGAGTAGCTGTGATCAAGTTTTGATGCTAAGTTTGGTGTCCAGTAGCTGCATAACAAGTTCTAGTCTTATAGTGGAATTTATCTTCTCAAGATTAGGATCAACATCTTAATGAGTCGAAGAAGGAGCAGTAGAGTTTTCGGTTTTCATTCGAAGGTGGTGTTCGTTTAATGCTAGCTCAGCGCTAAGCTTCGCCAACAACGGTCTAAACGTCGGATGTTACGGTTAAACACGTTTTAGTTTTTTGGTACATCTAGTATAAACAGCTTTACTTTTCGAAGTAGGATACGAGTAGATTTGCATGAAATTTGTTAAGTCACTAAAACTGGGCTTACTGTTAAGATTTGTTACTGTTATAGGATTAGAAAACATTACATATTACATGCATGCAGAGTAATGAGCAGTTGTATTGATGTTTGTTACAGTAAAAAGCATTAACTGATTTCAAATGTTATTTTAGTGCATGTTATTAATAACTGATACTGGATTGATTGTTCTTGGACTGATAATTTGTTTTGGGCCTCAAGAAAAAATATATTGTATTTCTACTTTTATAAATTTAGATTTTATAAAAACTGTAGTTTTCTTTTATAAAAATGGTTAGATGAAAAATTCTATTAAAAAATATTGTAAGAAATAAAAAAGTTAGTTAGGAATTTTATAAAAAAATTTGTTAGATTTGAAGTTAAAAAATTGAGTTGTCATTTTGTTACATTTTTCTAATTGGTTAGTTTGTTAAATTTGTTAAATTTGTTAGAGTGAAATTTGTTATGTTTTGTTATTTCTTGTTATAAAATTTGTTAGTTTGTTATCTTCATTTGTAGTATAAATTTGTATTTTTCATTTTATATTTTGTGCATTTAATTGTCGTATTTGCAATATGATTTTAGTGTAGTACGTATATGTAGTGTAGATAGTATAATATTTTACATTTTTTTACATGCTTTGTGCAAAATAGAAATAGATTACCAAACAAGTTTTTTTTAACCAAAAAACAATCAAGTTGAGCTTAAAAACGTTATATCAATTCGAATCGATATCGAGAAAAACGAACTAAAAAGACAAACATTAAATGGCGCCGCTGCCGGTTCTTTTCGTGAAGATTAACGGTTTCGAGTGAGACGATTGGATTTTGGGATCCGTTCACTTTGTGAACGTTATTTTTACGTATTATAAATAAAAAAGATAAAAAAAAATCAAAAAGATAAAAATACAAAAAAATAAAAAATTAAAAAAAATCAATTCTTTTCCTAAAGAATTGAACCAAAAAAAAAAAAAAAATCCAAAAAGTAATCTTTTTCCTAAAAGATTACACCCAAAAATATATATTATATCGGTTTTCATCGTTTTTACGTACATATAGTATTTTTCTTAAAAAATCAAATAAATACAAAAATATTTTTGATATATTATTATATGTAAACACGTATACATATACGAACAACCAAGTTGCCTATCTCCATAAGTATTGCCGAGGCAATACACCGTGTTGAGGGGCGTTCCGGTCCTTGACACGCGTATCGATCGAATTTAATTAAGCAAGAATAGATAAATACTTCCAATAGGCAATAATTCGAAGAATACAAACTACTAAAGTGAATAGATAGGCGACGTGCTATAAAATGCCGTCTAAGGGTTAATAGGTACTTAAGTGCTTCGCGCCACCTAACCCCCCGTTCACTAGTGCGTATTCTAAGAAGGAAGGATTTATTGGGGGTCTTGCACCCAAGTAGTAATTATATATATTATACTTTCTTGTGGATATTGTATATCGAACCTCGAGGAAGATAATCTCTTCTCTCTCAAAAGTCGACCGAGGGCTACTCCCTCATTCCTCGTGTTTACTTACACGTGTACTCGCACACGTGTAAACATACCGATTGGTGTATCTCGTTCTCCAAAAAGGAAGAACAACAAAACCGTCCATCAAGCCGATCACGAGTATCGCGCTTTCGACACCGCTATTGTAGCCATGGATCAACGTCCTATTATGGAGATTCTCCAATCGAAAGTGGAGGGAAATGCCGACGCCATCGTTATACCCGACATACCCGCACACACTTTTGAGCTTAATACACACATGATCACTTTGGTTTCTTCTAGCCCCTTATTAGGGAGACCCATAGATGACCCCCACGACCATATTAAGAGGTTCTTGTTACTTTGCAATACACTTAAGTATAATGGGGTCCCTCCTGATGCCATTAAGTTGATCCTATTCCCATTCTCCTTAGAGGGTCTTGCTAGAAATTGGTATGATAGGCAACCATCTATGAGCATCTTCACTTGGGAGGATTTAAGGAAGAAGTTTTTGAACCAGTTCTTTCCTCTATCAAGAACTACGACTTTGAGAAAATTAATTATTGGTTTTCAACAAAGGAATGATCAAACATTTAGTGAGGCTTGGGAAAATTTCAAGGAGTTATTGAGGAAATGTCCAAATCATGGATTCAATGAGGATCACCAAATCAACACTTTCTATAATGGATTAAGACCATACCACCAAGATTCACTCAACTCTTCCGCGGGTGGAAATATTTTCTCTAAATCCGTTCAAGAAGCTTGGGACATTATTGAGAACAAATCGATGGTGCAAGCTAACACACAATTTGATGAGAGAGTCCATGTGGTGCAAGAGAGTGTTACTCCTCAAATCGAAAACATGATCTCTCAAAAGCTTGATACTATGACCAACACACTTATGAAATTTTGTGAACTCTTTTTGAACAAGAATTCCACCAATGATGTGAATACTATTGCTCTTTCATGTGAGACTTGTGGAGGTCCCCATTCCTACCAACAATGTGATAAAGTTCAAGGCTATCAAAAGGAGTGTTATGCTTACCAAGGGAACAATTACAAAGCACCCAACACCTTTCAAGATCAAGGAAATAATTTTCATCCACCAAATCAAGGATTTCAACCATCACCTTTCCAACCCCAAGGTTTTCAAGGAAATGTGCCACAAGATTATAACACAATTGAGCTTTTTTACAAAATGAATCAAGAGAATGAAAGGAGGTTCCAACTTAATGAGAAGAGATTAAGAGAAATGAATGAAGCTCATGAGAGAAGAATGAGAGAAATGCATGAACACACAAATAAGAAGTTTATGATGCTTTATAATCAAAGACCACAAGGGGCTTTACCTTCTAACACACAAACAAATCCAAGGGAAAATGTCAATGCTATTACAACAAGAAGTGGAAAGACAACAAAGGATCCTTCACCTCCTAAACCTCCTATTGTTCCACCCACTTTTGTTCCTACTTGTGACAAACCTTCTACCTCTATTTCACCGCCTCAAAATGCTCCTATTCAATCACACACACCTTCTCAACCTATTACTACTTCTCCTTTACCTTCCACACCTCCTAATGAAGAAGCTAACAAAGACAAATCTTCCACTACAACACCTACTCCACCTACACCAAAACCAACTCTTTCATATCCTTCAAGGTTGAAAAAGGACAAGTTAAAGAACAAGGATGACATCCAAGTCTCAAATTTCTTAAGGATGTTCAAGCAACTCAACATCAACATATCCTTTGCGGAAGCTCTTGCTTATATGCCAAAGTTTGCTAAGATGTTCAAGGATTTACTCTCAAACAAGGAAAAATTGGTTGATTTGCCAAACACATCCCTTAATGAAAATTGTTCCGCCGTGCTACTTAAAACCTTACCAACAAAACTTGGAGATCCGGGGCGCTTATTGATACCTTGTAATTTTCCTGGGGTGGAAAATTACATGGCACTAGCGGATCTTGGGGCAAGTATCAATCTCATGCCATTATCGCTTTGGAAAAGACTTTCACTTCCCGAGCTCACACCTACTAGGATGACACTTGAGTTAGCTAACCGTACCATAGCTTATCCGGTAGGCATATCGGAGGATGTGTTTGTAGGGGTTGATAAGTTTACCTTTCCCGCGGATTTTGTAGTGGTTGATTATGATATGGACCCGAGAGTTCCTCTTATTGTTGGTAGACCCTTTTTGAGGACGGGTCGTACTCTTATTGATGTGGCGGAGGGGGAACTTATTATGAGGGTGGAAGATCAAAAGATTGTGTGTAACATGGGACAATTGTCTAAGAAATCCAATGAGCCCGAGACGGTTAAGCATGTTGATATTCTTGATAAAGAGGTGAATCACGTTGATATTCTTGATGAAGTGTGTAATGAATACTTTCATGAAGCTTGTAAGAGTGGTGAATATGATCTTCCTTATGTTGAGACCATAGCCTCCATTACTTCCTCATTGAGTATTCATGAACCCCAACAATTTCATTTTGGAGATTTGAGTCATATTTTCAACACAAATGAGGAAGCAAATGAGGATTCTAGTTATGATGAACCACCTCTTTTTGATACACCAATTTATGATGAATATAGTGATGATGAGTTCTCCATTTTTGAGCCTCCATTATTTGATGATCATACTACCTTGAGTTTTGAGGAGATACCTTTTGAAACACCAAGCCTTGACCTACCAATCTACGATGACTATCATGATGAGGAGGGTTTTATCATTGATGAGAGTGATAAGGTTTTTGAGATTGAAAGATTGCTTAGTGAGGATGAATTGATAGATAAACAAATTTAAGATTATCTTAAGAGAGATGATATTGAGATTGATATCTCTAGTTCAAATTGGGAAGAGGATGTTCTAGAGATTGAAAGATTGCTTAGTGAGGATGAATTGATAGATAAACAAATTGAAGATTATCTTAAGAGAGATGATATTGAGATTGATATCTCTAGTTCAAATTGGGAAGAGGATGTTCTAGAGATTGAAAGATTGCTTAGTGAGGATGAATTGATAGATAAACAAATTGAAGATTATCTTAAGAGAGATGATATTGAGATTGATAACTCTAGTCCAAATTTGAAAGAGGATGTTTTAAAGATTGAAAGAATGCTTAGTGAAGATGAGTTGATTAATGAGGAGATTGAAGCTTATCTTAAGAGGGATGATATTGTGGTTGATATATCTTCTTCTAATTGGGATGAGGATATTCGTGAAATAGAAAGATTGCTTTATGGAGATTCCATTCCCACTCAACCTTCTCAAGAACCTTCACATATTACTCCTTCTTACACACCTTGTGAAACACCTCAAAACCAAAATGCTTCACTTATTTCACCACCTTTCTTACAAACCAATTCACACCATCTCTTTGAGCCTTCACTTGATGAGCCAATATTTGAGAAGTTTCAAGATGATAGTGACTTGTATCATTTGGATGTTGAAATGGAGAGATTCTTTATGTCACCATATGAGGATGTTTTTGATGAGGAGTTTTCTAAAAATAAGAAAGAAATGGTGGTTTCCTCTACAAGTGTGATGACACTTACTACTTCACACCCTTTCTCTCATGATGTGAAGTATCAAGGAGAATCTTCAAAGTCTTCCATCACTTGTTATTTTCCCATGAAGCAAAAGATTTTTAATCCTGGTATAGAGAATGTTGAGCCAACTCAGTATCCGCTTGATGCAATAAAAGGAAAACTTGTGGGAAACTTTAAAGTATCACCTTATCATCTTATGGGACACTTAAGGGAAAGAATCATAAAACAAAGAAACCTCACCCACCTCATCATTGATTAAGAAGTCCACTTTTGGGATGTGCTATTCTTGGGAGGGCAATTATGTATTTGATCCTGGTGGATACTTATGGGGTTTTGTGTACTTGAGAACTTGTTTTACCTTATCATGGAGAGTTTTTCCTAAGAGGGTAAATCTTTTACTCTCCATGATGGTTTCCCCAAGGACGAACTAATTCGGGGCCGAGTCGAGCTAGCGACTTAGGGTTAAAAAAACTCAAGCATTGAATAACTAGGTTAGAAAACGTAGAGTAGATTTTCAATAGGTTAGGTTTAATTAAAAGGATGTTATAGTAGAATTGAAGTGGAGGGGCGCCTTTCTTCGTCTTTTGGTGTTTGTTTTAAGGGTTGCTCTCTCACATTTCATGCTTGGAGCTTATGGAGGAGGCCCGTGTATCTGGTTCACTTCGATTAGTTTTTGCTATTGCGATATTCAAAACACTTGTGCTTAAAATGAATACACTTTAGTTGTCTATTCCTTAACTTGGGTTAAGCAAAGTAATCAATGTCATAAGTGTAGGGGAGTTCACTCCCATACTCTTAAACATTGAGGACAATGTTTATCTTAAGTGTATGGGAGACTTCTATCGAAGTGACCTTACCTAGACCATTGCCTTAACTTCATGATAACTTGAAAATTAAATTTTCAAACATTTTTCAAATTTTTGATCTACTTTGGCCACCAAAAATATGCATTCATATTTTTCATTAATCATTTTTCATTTGCATAACACATTTGCATTGTATATATTTCTTCTTTTGTTCTTTATCAAAAATATATAAAAAGAAAAATATAATAAGGACATGGTTTAACAAATTTAGACTTCTTTGACATATTAGGCCCGCCATGGATATTTTGACTCAACCCGAGTTTGCTTATCTTAGCATTCTCTAGCTAGTATCCTTAACCATGTAGTCCTTCATTGGTCTATTAGGCTAAGCATCCACCACTCTCATTATTTGAGATTTTAAATTTGTGGAGAATGGGAAATGATAGAGTTGAAGCAAGTATAAAAGGGCTAGATAAACTTCATGATAATTACTTGTGGCTAAACCCTTCTCTTCTTAACCTCTATTTTCTTTGCATGTATATAATTGTTAATAAATAATCAAGAACGGTTTTAATCGGTTTGTAATCTCTTATGCATTTTTGTCTAATCATTCGTGGGTGATATAAGTACGTCTTAAGATTCTAAGTTAGAACGTTTTATGTGTACTAGACTTATGTCATGCTCAATATTTAGTGGGTGTTTTTCCTTTTATTCTTTTCAATTTTCTTTGTGAGGAATAAAGAAAAATAAGAGCGGCTTACAAAAAAAATGAGTGGCTAGAAAAAAAAAAAGAAAAAAAAAATAATACAAGACTCCCGAGAGGGGCAGTGTGGTGTTAATTATAGTGACTATTGAGTTCCAATATTACCTTGACGGGTTGCGGGGATTCAATAGATTGCTCCAATCCAATATTACCTTGACGGGTTGCGGGGTTGAAGATCCAAAGTCTTAAAAAGATGGCGGATGTAAATTATTGTGTGAGTTTTATTTTTCTTTCCTTAGCGAGTGTGTAGCTACTTATGAAAGCATGACATGGGGATTTTACACATAAGGCGAATGACTTATTATTCTTGAAACGTACTTATATTAATTGTGAGCGGTTTTTCAAGTAATGGATGAGAGGATTACTTAGGATTAAAACCGTGCTTCCTTATTTTGAGATTTTACATTTCTTTTACTTCACGCTTTAAATAATGACAAATTTGCTCTCAAGCAATTTGCTCAAATAATAACCGGTTCCACATTTAATTGTCATGGATAAGTTGATGCACTTTTTACTTGTGAATACAATGATCCCATTTTTAAGCTTGGTATGGGGAAAGTGAAACTTGAGGGTGATAAGTGTCCATGGTACCCAAGCTCTAATTTAAGTCATTGATTTCTTTACGAGTTATTTCCATTAAAACCATTTCATAAAAAAAATCAAAAATATATTAACAAAATTGTTTTCCTAGCATTGCATTGTAAATATTCAAAATCATTCATCATGTAGTATAGCATAGTATATTAAATCATAAAATGGCCAAGGTTGATTAATTATGAGAGAAGTGCACTCTAGAGTTTTGAAATGCTGCATTGCATGAGGTCATGGCAATGGTCACGTGGAGGGGAGTTGATAAGTGTGAAAACACTCATCAATAATGATCCAAAAACCCACTTAAAACACGAACAAATACATTATATTGAACTTTAAATTGTCAGAATTACACGGGTATTTGTTATTTGTGTGTTTTTAGGCAAAACATGTACATTTGGGACAAACACGCGTTTTCAAGGTTTTATTTGACGAAAAGACGAAGAAAAGGACAAAAGAAGCTTTCAAGGACTTTACTTGCCAATTATATGAACTTTAGGGACTGAAGTTGCCGCTTATTAAAGATCGTGGGCCTAAATTTACAAAAGATCAAAGTTAAATCAAGTCTAGTACAAAGTGCCAAAATCTGCCAACTTCAGGGATTGATTCTGCCATGTTTAGAAAGAAGTGATCCATGTGATCATTTGTTAACCAATCAGAGGCAAATTACTACCATCACACGGATTGCAAGAGGCATTTATTATGGTTCAATCATCATAGCCATTTACTTCCGAAAATACCAATGCTAATCAGTAACACAGATCATGGGCTTTTATTGCCGAATCTTTCATCAAAGTGGGAAACAATAAAATTCATTAGTTAATGAGCGAGGAAACATCAGTTATGGAGTTCATGGATGCACTAATATCTGAATAATAAACGTATCAACGCAACAGTCAGGACGTCATCAAGAAATTATTCAACTTGGGTTCAACCTCATATTTTGTGCATAACAAACTGTCCACGTGGCGAATTCTTAGTGGTACTGCGAAGTCATCAAAGCTAACGAACTTCACTTCTTCAGCCTATATAAACCTTCAACCTCTCTCATTTGTACGAGTAGTTAAGTGTGTAAAAAACACACAGTAGATAGAAATTCTCTCGTTTCTTATTTTCTTTCACATTTTGTATGTGTAAACATACAAACTCACATCATAGGTAGTTACTGATTAGTGAGGAGTTGTTATAACTACTGTAACCGAATCACCTTCATTACACATCAATAAAATTCATCTTTTAGTTCTACATTTACCTCGATTTCCATACACTCTGTTCGAAGAACTGTTCAAACTATGTTTCGATCGTTCTTTGTGATTCTCGAGGTTTAATTGTGGGCTTTTAGTCGTTGATTACAAGCTTTGAAGGAGTTACTGTTTCTGTTTGAGATTGAAGTTGCTTTAGTGAAGTTCGCGAGTTCATATGTTTTTTTTACGATTTCTATCCATGGTTATGGAGGTTGATCTGTTGATGTTCGAGACTCCATAGTCATTAGAATCTGTTCCTGTAGCTGTATTGATTTCGACAAGGAGTAGTAGATGATTAAGCTGGTTATAAGCTTAAAGGAGATCCATGTTGTAGTCTCGGTTTAAGTTCAGTTTGTGGTTCGGTTTCGACTCAGTTTTAGAAGTAGTTGCGGTTAGAGGATAAACATCTTGCGGATTCAAAGAAGGAGCAGTAGAGGTTCGAGGTTTCATTGTAGCAGCAGATTGATCGGTACGAGTCGAAAGTGATATCCGGTTAGCATCAGTTGATGTGATATTGGATTAGATTGGACTTGTAACTAGTTCTCATTAGTAGAAGTTAGAAGTCGCATTTTCTTCGTCAGTTGGTTAAAGAGGATTAGTTCAATACGATGTCGAAGTAGAAGAAGAAACGCAACAGTAGGTTGATTGAGTAGCTGTGATCAAGTTTTGATGCTAAGTTTGGTGTCCAGTAGCTGCATAACAAGTTCTAGTCTTATAGTGGAATTTATCTTCTCAAGATTAGGATCAACATCTTAATGAGTCGAAGAAGGAGCAGTAGAGTTTTCGGTTTTCATTCGAAGGTGGTGTTCGTTTAATGCTAGCTCTGCGCTAAGCTTCGCCAACAACGGTCTAAACGTCGGATGTTACGGTTAAACATGTTTTAGTTTTTTGGTACATCTAGTATAAACAGCTTTACTTTTCGAAGTAGGATACGAGTAGATTTGCATGAAATTTGTTAAGTCACTAAAACTGGGCTTACTGTTAAGATTTGTTACTGTTATAGGATTAGAAAACATTACATATTACATGCATGCAGAGTAATGAGCAGTTGTATTGATGTTTGTTACAGTAAAAAGCATTAACTGATTTCAAATGTTATTTTAGTGCATGTTATTAATAACTGATACTGGATTGATTGTTCTTGGACTGATAATTTGTTTTGGGCCTCAAGAAAAAATATATTGTATTTCTACTTTTATAAATTTAGATTTTATAAAAACTGTAGTTTTCTTTTATAAAAAAGGTTAGATGAAAAATTCTATTAAAAAATATTGTAAGAAATAAAAAAGTTAGTTAGGAATTTTATAAAAAAATTTGTTAGATTTTAGTTAAAAAATTGAGTTGTCATTTTGTTACATTTTTCTAATTGGTTAGTTTGTTAAATTTGTTAAATTTGTTAGAGTGGAATTTGTTATGTTTTGTTATTTCTTGTTATAAAATTTGTTAGTTTGTTATCTTCATTTGTAGTATAAATTTGTATTTTTCATTTTATATTTTGTGCATTTAATTGTCGTATTTACAATATGGTTTTAGTGTAGTACGTATATGTAGTGTAGATAGTATAATATTTTACATTTTTTTACATGCTTTGTGCAAAATAGAAATAGATTACCAAACAAGTTTTTTTTAACCAAAAAACAATCAAGTTGAGCTTAAAAACGTTATATCAATTCGAATCGATATCGAGAAAAACGAACTAAAACGACAAACATTAAAAACAAACACAAAATTTTCTGTCAGTACAGAAAGTACGCTGCACTTACACCAAAGTACGCCTCATTTCTCGTAGCGTTCCCAAGTACGCCGTCCTTCTCAATAAGTACGTTGCACTTTTCTTTCTGCAACCCAAATTTCTTGTTGAATGCATAAACGTTCATCCAGAACCGATCTCATACCACCATTACCTGAACCTGAGTGTACCCTTAGCCAACGGTTACGTAGATTACATCGCCGTGTACCTATGGAAAGAAGACATGTGCAACCTCAACAACCTCGTGTGGTTTACCCACAATTGATAACCTATCCCAAGCCTTGTTTCTTATTTGACTCACCGAACCTCACGATCCAATGTTGGACACCGATGGCGAACGAATGTGGTCAGCCGAACGAGTTGTCGCACCAACTCCTGGCTCTACAATCGTTTTACCTGAAACCGCAAACGAATTTACTATCAAAGAAATCACTTGACTCGTGTCAAGAACAATCAATTTGATGGGCGAATCAAAACCGATCCTCACAATCATGTCCAGGAATTCAACAACATTTGCAAAATGTTCTGTTAGTGCAAACATTACGATGTTTAATCGAGATGATCCCTTTATGTTTTGGTGATGACAAACGTATAACTTGCAATACATTATGTAAAATGTGTAAGGTACTCGTAATCACTCAAGCATACCTATGTATACTTCTCTCGACACCTTGAAGATTACATTCGTCATGAAGGACATGAAGGACGCGGTTCTCTTATAGTACCCGCGGATCCTTAAAGATATCGAACCGCGAGAAGATTAAAGAACCGCGGGTTGTCAAACCGGTTTAGGCTTTTGAGAAGACTTTTGGAAGCTTCTAGAAGATGGAGGGAAACTAATAAATTCAAAATTCAAATTTTGAGTTTGCTTCTAGAAGATGGAGGGAAACTAATAAATTCAAAATTCAAATTTTAAATTTGCTTCTAGAAGATGGAGGGAAACTAATAAATTCCTAATAAATTCAAAATTCAAATTTTGAATTTGTTTCTAGAAGATGGAGGGAAAATAATAAATTCAAAATTCAAATTTTGAATTTAGGTGCATCCTTTTATCCAATGGATCAAAGAGGCCTATCCATGACAAGACTTCCCTACAAATAGCAAGTGTTTACTTCCCCTCAAAGGTGTAGAAAAATATATACAATTCACCTCAAAAATCCCATTCCTCATTTGTTTCCTCTTCCTAAAGTGCAATGAGAAGAACACTTCCATCCTTGTGAAGTGTTAGTCATAACATGATGAAGATCTCACCTTCTAGATCAAGTCATGATTATAGTCTTCCTACTATGCATATGTAGAAGATCCAAGTTGTGGGTACACTTGGATGTGTTGTAAGGATAGTATATCCAAGTGATAGGCATCCTTGGATTAGGTGCTAGGAACCAAGTTATGTATATGCTTGGATATAGTGTTAGAGTCTTAGATCTAAGTGGTGTGTACTTAGAGCTAAATGGTTTATGTGTTTAGGCCATAAAACACAAGGTTTGTTATGTTGGGCCATAAAACATAACTAGTGTGAAGATTGGTGATTGTAGTGTTTTACTACTCTTTAGGAAAAGAGCGTAAATAGGGAAAAGTATTAAGTGATGATTTAGGAAATTCAAGCACTAATAACCCTAAGGTGAAAGTTCGTTTCCCAAGGAGGTATACGTGTGTGAGTAATTCGTAATTGGTTTGAGATTAATATTGGTTAGAAGGGGATGAGAAAAGAGAGTGACGAAGACGTGAAATTAATTACTACTACGACTAAACGTAAGACCGTAAAATGAGCAAAAATAAAAATTAATTCTAAAAATTACCAAAAATTCACCAAGAATCAAAATAAATAAACTAAGAGTTTACCAATGATTAAAACTTTTTCAAACCTTTTAATTAATTAAATATTAATTTTTAAATACTAATTAAAGCCCTAAAAATCAAATTAATTATCAAAAAGCCCAAACAAATATTTTTCAATTGGTAAACCTCTAAAATGACCTAAAAAGATTAAAAACTATTTTTATAAAATTTTAAACTAAGAAAAACTATTTAAAATGATTTAAAAACTATTAAAACTTAAAATAATTATAAAAATTAATCTAAAGGTGATAAAATTAATCTAAAAGTTGCAAAAATCCTATTTTAATGTATTTAAGCTAAGAAAAATATAAAAAGTGCAAAAATGTGAAATTTGAAAAATAATAATAAAATAATATTAAAATAATATTAAAAATCCAAAAATTATAAAAAATTCTAAAAACTTGCAAACTAGTTTATTTTAACCTAAATAAACAGAAAATGAAAGTGAAAAGACCAAAATACCCCTATTGGGCCCTCAAATTGGCCAAAACCCAAAACCGTCAAGCTTAATGGGCTTTTTAGCCTAAAAAGTCAAAATAAGCCCAAATGACTTGGAAAAGCCCTATCTGACTCAAAATTTAATTCTAAACACAAAACTCTGAAGGCCTAAAAGCTAAAAGTGAGCTTATCACAACTTAATGAACAAACATCTTATTCTTATTGGGCCAATAAGCCCATTAAGCAATAAGCTAATGCCATAAGCTCTAATTTGACACACAACCTTCTTTTGGGATACTAAAGAGATCTGTAAAAAGAAATTTCGAAAAAGCACACTCAATAAGCCAGAAATAAGCAAAGTACAAATCCACTAAAAGACAAAATAGTCAGGTTTTAGTTCTAGGGCACCTCAGGACTTGATTCAACTTGCAAAATGTTACAAATGACTTCAATAAGCCAAAACAATCGACCAAAATTCAATAAGCAAAACAAATAAGCTGGAATAAGCCAATAAGCACTTATGAAAAAGTCAATTAAGTTGGTTTTCTAGTCAAACCCTAAAGTCAACCCACCAATTGCTCCAGTATGAACAAATGGGTCAAATAATGAGCACCTATTACAAAATCCAAGTTGTTGCTGGTTAGAATAAGCTAGAATACCTTATTGATAAGCTGATGTCCAATTAACACTAGTAGGGGGAACTTTCAGTAGGAACTGGTTCCCACTGCCTTGACTATTTGACCTGGCTTTTTAGAGAGATTATGTATGTTTTGTTGGAAGACAAGGGCACCCAAGTGATCAGTTAATCACAAGGAGTCACAATCAAGCACAAAAACATACTTCAGTATCACCAATTAGCACAGAAACATCAAACAATGCTCAGATCTAGCACATACATGGATATTAAGCAGTTATGAACACTTAAGCAGTGTTAAGCTAGAATAAGCACTCCAAATTCAACCAGATGCATACACAAGCTATATAAACTGTTATTAAGCACAAACAAACTTAAATCAATCACTGAATCAAAGTATGGAACAAGATCAAAGCAGATAACACTTGCTGATATGAACTTCAAGAACAATAGCACACTTTGCTGATATAGATGACCAAAGATCCAATTTCAACACTCAAATCCTACTTCCATGGTGTAACTAACTAGGTTTAATAACTTGTTAACCCTAGTCTAAGATTAGAACTAGGTGTCCCTTAAACCACAGCCAATTTTAACAAGTTTACAAGATTTTAGAGCCTATTGTTGATTCTAGGTGTTCATATGCACAAAGCTTGCAGATAAATATCACTTAGCACTTATGAGATATGTTCCAACACAAAGCAACACAAATCAAAACCTCAAAATAACACAAATCCAAAACAGGTTGTTATCCCAAACAACCCTTAATCCACCACTTTTCAAAGCAACTTGTGATTTCAACTAATAACCTACTGATTTTATGATTCAGTAACACTTCCTAGATGACTACTAGCAGATTCAAACACAAAAATCACAACCATAAACACAAGAACACAAAATCAAAGCACAAAATCAAAACAAGCATTAATATGAAATTTTTAGGGGAAACTTAAACAAGGGATTATACCTGTCCTCCACAACATCCTAGGAGGACCAGCTATGCTCCTTGGACCTTGTTCAACAACTAGAACAAGACCAAGGTTCTTCAAAAAGGAAGATCAAAACCTGCTGATGTTCAAAGTAGAACAAGGTTTTAATTATGATATTTCTTCAACACAAATGAGCAAACAACTCAACCAAGAGCTTAAAACTCTTCTCAGGCTTGGTGTCAACAAGCTTGAAGGAGCTTAAGGCTTTTGGCTAAGGGTTAGTACAAGAGAATAACCAAAACAATAACAAGGATTTCAAGGTTTTTGAACCTTTGAAAACCTTATAAACATAGACGTGCCTTAACCACAAGATTAAGGAAGGTCTAAAAGATCAAATGGAACACATATTTCAACTATTCAAACACCAACTTTTAATAAACACAAAAGAGATTTCACAAATTTTAGGAAATTCAAATTTTATTTAAATAAAAAGGAATTACAAAGATTATAGCCAAAATCTGGAACAAAGGGACTCTCACTGGTTGAGGTCTCTTTTTATAGGCAAATGCATACATAACACTATTCATAAACCCTAGATGTGAATTCTCAATATTGCCCTTGAGTGCTTCTAGACGAATCCTTGATATGAGCTATCCAATTTGATCCTGAGTGTTCATTTATGCATTGGGGCCAAGGAATGAATGTAAATCGTTGATCTTGACAGGTGGCATTCCTTTGTGAGGAAGTTGTCATGTGATAGGTGGAACGGGTTTGGGTGTGGGGTCCTTGGTGAGTGGAGAAGAGGGATTTTATTGTTGGGATAGGTTTAGAGTGAGGTGAATCAAACGTGTGCCAGGGTAATTGAAGTTTACCCTTTGTTTAAGTGGTGAGAGTTACTGGGTTCATCATGGTGAACAGTGGTAACTTTTGATCCGAAAATGGGGGAAAGGTTAGTGTTTGGCGCAAATACTTGTTTGAATGTTTCAGTTATACACATTTGGTCCTTGTTCTTTGGGGAAAGTTGTAAAACGTGTTTTTCCAGCCCAAAAACTCAACTCCTTTGTTAAATAAGTTTCTGTTTTCAGAGTTTGGCCACAAAAAGTTTCTAAACAAGGATTTAGGGCTTTTTCAACTTTGGTATAATTACAATTTCAGTCCTTATGATGTTTTATCCATTTTTAAAGGACCAGAAATGCAATATTCTTGATCTTCAAGGACTTCTTTAGATCTTGGACTTTATGAAGGACCATTATTGACAATTTAGTATTGCTGAGGGACTAAATTTGCCAATTCTTCAAACTTGGAGGACCTTTTTGCAATTTTGACAAACTAAAGGGACCAAACTTGTAATTATGATTTCATAAGGGTTTTAAGTGTCATTTCTTCATTAATTGAGGATCAATCTTGTATTTCTTCAAGTCTTCAAGGGTAAATCTTGGATAATTCATGAACTAGGGCCCGATTCTTTGTACGGCTTCGTTTCTCGTGTCTGTTTTTCCTTGTTTCTTGTGATCTTTTGTCTTTTTCACGATATCCATACCTAAAATACACAAGTAAACAAACACAAGCATATATATGGTATTTTATGACATTTTAGTGCATTTAAAGCCCGAAAAGAACGATGAGATCATGTAAAATGCCATCTCATCAATTGGTGTAAATGGGTGATTGGTCCTACCTAAGATTAGGACTCGACATCTAGCCTTGTGTCAGAAAATGGTGAAGTAGGCAATGTTGTGTAGATTGGTCCTACCTAAGATTAGGACTCGACATCTAGCTTAGTGTCAGAAATGTGTAAGTGACGTGTATGGTTTTCTCCGCCTTGAAAGGAGTTTTGTTGACTAGTGAAGTAACTCTCGAGTAAGGTGTACTCGAGGAGTGGAGTAGGGCGAAGAGGAGTTTCGTGACCGAACCACTATAAATCATCATATTGGTACTTTCATTTACATTTATGTCTTTACCTTTTAGATTTATTTATAGTTGCATATTTGTTGTTGTGTGTTGTGTGCATCTCATAATCTAAACATCTAAGTTGCGGAAAAGCTAAGGCTTAGTACGTGTGTGCTTCATGTTTAGATTATGGTCAAGTGTACATCACTTAGTCTAAACATCCTAGTTGTGGAAAAGCTTATGCTTAGTACGTGTGCGCTTAGTGTTTAGACTATTGATTGATGTACTCTTAATTTGATGTGTTTGTGTGTTTACTTACTTGTAGTATTTATCTTTCAATCAAACACATCTCATATCTAGTCAAGCTTGATCGAGAATTTGCTACAAAGGATTGTTAAAGTTTAACATGTAACAAACGACATCATCCACTGTTGGCGTTCCTTAAAGGGACACGCGGTTCGTTAGTGATAAGGAACCGCGAGTATGTTTAAAGAACCGCGCACAGTGGGTTTATGCGAAATGCTTTAAAAATTAACTAGAAACTATTCAACCCCCCCTTCTAGTTTCTACAATTGGTATCAGAGCGTGGTTATTCAAGATCTTTGAAGTATATTGTACTTTAAAGCTTGGATCGATCTTTGCTCTCTTTTTCAAAACAAATGGTTTTTAAAAAATAAAAACGGTTTTTAAAAATAGACGATCTTTGTATTAAATTGTTCATGAAGAGTGATTACTTATGAAATGTGTAAAACCCGTAAAAATAAGGTCATAATTTAATTCTACTTTCAATTATTTTGAAGTATTTTATAACTTTAAATATTATTATGTTTAACGGTTTAAGTTGAAACCGATATTAAATATTACATTTTAATATTTTGACGAGTAACGAGGACTAATAGTGATCGCGATACCGACGGATGCCAAAAATTTTATATTTTATTATCGATCGTTTCGATATTTAATATTTTCGACGATATCGTTTTAATTACGTATCGAGTCGTTATATTATTATTTTTCGTGTGCGTTTAAACTTTTAAAAAGTATTTTTACAAAACTCGAGTCTCGTAAATATTTCAAAATTTACAATTTACATTTTCTACCCTTTTAAACTATTTTATTATATTTTGGACCAAAACAATCACAAATTGGCAAAAACTACCCTAACCTTATACTTTATATAGTTTTTCCACTAGCAACTCATCATTTAGAAAAAAATCATAAAATAAAATCACCAACTCTTTCTCTCTTCTCTCTTTGAACCATCCACCCCTACCCTTCCTTTTCATCAAATTTTCTCAAGTTCTAGTTTGAATCTTCCAAAATCAAGCAAAGTCCCATCCTCCATTTTCAAAGGGTTACAATTTGGTATAAAATTTTCATACATGCAACCATGTAAATTTTTCAAGAAAAGTTGGTTATGTTTGATCCAAATTTGTTGTATGCATGTGTTAGTAGTGATTATCAAATGGTGTTTATGCCATGTTTTTGTTAAAAAGTTGATTTTTAATTTTTGGGTTTTTGATTTTGATGATGATACAAGTGTTAGGAATGGTTTATGATGATATTAGGGGCTTAGGTTGATGACAAAAGTTGTTGGAATTGATCAAAAACATGATTTTGCAAGAGATTTTAATAGTCAATTTTGGGCAGTAGGTTAGAGGCTGTTTTCGGGGGTCTTACTGTATGATAATCGCTTAACTAATTGGATAGGGTTGTAGAGAATTTCGTTAGCTTCGATTTCATATAAAGTAGGCCTTCCAACTCCAAACGAGGTGGAAGATACACTAGTTTGATTTTCGTGTACCGGGAGACGAGTGTCGACACAATCCGAAAATTGTTGTCGATATTTGGATCGAATCTCGGGGACTATAAAATGAGTTTCAAAATGATTCAAGGGCTGTTCTCAGGCTCCAAGTTTAGTATTTTGAGTCTATTTTTAGAATCAAGTGGTGGTTTTACAAATGGAGTTGTTTAGAATGGTCAAAATGGTTTCGTAAGTCAAGGTCGCTAAACTGTCCGGATTTTGTGATTCAAAGATGAGTCGGGCAGGGAACTTTAGAAGTAAAATCTTTTAATGGGCTTTTGGGAGGACTTTCTATATACAGTAAGTAAGTTCTCTGAGTAGTATCATAAAAATTTGATATGTTTAAGTATGGGAAAATGGCTTGGACATTCCGTATGTTCCGGCAGATTTTTATTAAAGGCATAGGACAATAAAATGAATACATAGGAGAGTATAATAAAACCACTTGCATCGTTTTCTCTCGAGTTGTCGTGATTTTATACTTGAGTTTGATTTTATTAAGTATCATTTATTTCTCGAGTCTATTATTAAAGTACGCACCTTATTTGCTAGGTTGCGGGTATCGTCGTTACCGGGCATCTACTATCGTCGGCGATTGTCTTCAACTACTATAAGTACTAAGGTGAGTCTATAGCCTCGCTTTATACTAGTTATTAAATGATTTTAAACCCGCGAGGGGGAATACATGTTTTTATAAACTTAGAACACAAGATTTTTATGGTATGCTTTGTCCCTCTATGAATGGACCCGTGGTTGCCTTTAAATTGCATTAAGTGATTGTCTTTGTTAAAACCTCAATTATGGACCGTTAATTAACCTATGATGGGTTAACCGCTAGTAAAATTAATAGATCTATGGGGGAAGCCGCCCCGGTTCAGTTTTTGTGGACTTGTCATAGAAGCTTAGGCCCGACCTCCATACTGTTTGAGCATATTGTATTGAGAAGTCAGGTATACGGCAATGTACCAATAATCTGGAGGTAACCGACAATTAATAAATCTCTCGTCTTATTAGACTGATATGGGAGTGTCTAAGGGCTCGGTTCCATGAGCTTATTGCAATTTATGCTATATACAATTATTATTGTTGATGCGAATTATTATTTGATGCTTATAAGCATGCCACAAACTTATAATCTTTGCTTGTGTTCAAATTGATTTCATAAACCTATAGATTCACTCGGCATTTTTGCTGATTGTTTTACTCACATGTATTTCAGGTAATCAAGAAGTGGAAGCTTGGAGGTCACGGAGAATGAAGTTGTGCACTGCTTTTGTTGTTCAAACTCTTTGATTTATTTATCGTTCCATTTTCAAAACAAACCAATATGTTGTTTTAACTTATCTTTTGGTAACGATTACTTGGGACTACGCTACTCTGACAAATGTTTTAGGAACGACAAAACTAAAACGTCTCTTTTCGAGTCGTTCTTTATAAATTATGTGTTGTTGTATCATTGTTTAGCACCCAAAGATGGATTCCGCTGCGTGTAAATTTGGGGGTGTTAAAGATTGGTACCAGAGCCATGAGTTATAGAGAACTAGGTCTTTTTCTAAAAACCTAAACTATAACTGTCGGTTTTATTTTTCAAAGAGTCGGTGCACATGATTTCGCGTGACTTCAGGTTCAAGCTACTTCTGAGATTATAATTTTAGTATACGTTATTACGTATATCTTATTGCCAAGTATTTATAAATAAATACTATGATCCATTTACGGATATATATTTATATTTAGGATCCCTTTAATCGATTTATATATTTATGTCGTTAAACTTTTCGATAAAAGTTTGTCATTTATTAATGATTAACTTAAATAAATACAATGAATTTCATGATCTTTCTTTATTTATTTTTGAAGTATTTAAATTGCTTTTATTGAAAAAATTTTATATTATGACCTTACATACCTTCATCTGTGCGCGTTACTTTCATTGTTTAACCCTTGTGATATTAACGTAGATATCCAAATCGTCTTCCGGCTATTTGTGCTTGGACGTCTTTTAACCTAATATCTAGACCATTGTGTAGCTCAATGTGTCTTTGGAATGGACTAACCGCTATCGTGTGAGTCACACATTTTGAAACATTTCTTAAAATCGTGTTGAATAATGTCATGGTTTTTCATAATATTTTGTTGATTTTTATTATCATTTTACACGACATGCGAAGGTTTAATTCGTAGACATTTATATGTATCGACTCCGAAGTATATTGTTCGCTTATACCTCGGTAACGTCATCGTCATTTTATAAATCATCGTCTAGATTATGGCGCCAGATTGGAATACGATTTTACATCTATAAACTCGTATTATCCTTTTTCATTAACCTTCTTGCTCCCGGAACGCAACCTATGAATGTTCCATTCTTTTCTTTTTATGTTTTGTGTTTTTGGACAATCGTGGCACCAAGGAGATTTGCCTACATTGCACCTTGAAACTTAAATTACGAACGTCATTCACCGTTTTGCTTCCTAAATTTCGTGTTGGATACCTTGAAGCATTTTCTGTCATTCATCATGCTATATTTTATTTGATACTCATTACGAGATTTATTTTTCGTTGTTATAAAATCCACAAGACATGTGTGTATATATGTATATATTTTGAGCCGTTAAGAAGTGTCGAAAAATACACTTTATGCAGAAACTGTAGGGGCAGTATAAACAGGTCAAAACTTAAAAGTAAAACCTGCGTTTTTAAAATAAAATAGTCAAACCTGCACAGAATTGCAGGGGTATTTTGGTCATTTACATTGGTTTTCAGGTCTCGGGTAAAACTAGAAAGTCGTCTGAAACGTCGTTTTGCATCAAAATGCTTTAGACTCTGAGTCTTGGAGATGTCGTTTATCGGGTCAATTAATCGGCTCATATTTAAAAGTTAAATCTGATAGAAAATTCAGAACATGAGTTTTAAATGTTTCTAAGCTGTTTTGATTTCATTTGAGATCGTAAAATTTTAACAAATGTTATTTTACAAATAACTAATACTAGTTTCATGTGAAAATGTTTAAAAATAGAAACATTACAGGATTAGCTATTACCAGATTAATGGTGTAATTTGAAAATGAATAATATATTTTCTTAAAAGCATGTTGTGTCGAGTATCTTACATAGAATACACATTTGGATTGTTTTATTCTTTTTATATATATGACTCTTTTGTCATTCGATATTATTTTTATTTTTCTTTTAACCTTCCACTGACTTGGGTTGAGTTTTGAAATTTTGTCTTCACATTCTTCATCGATATTTTTTTTATCACATGTCTCATGGCATTTTCGTCTAAACCTTATAACCTTTTGAAACCTTAACGACTTGTAACCATTTCATTGATTGTTTTATGAGCTACTATTCGCCACTTTTTGCAAAACTTTGACTACTTTATACGTTGTCATAATGTCATATTATAAATAAATCTGATATTGTTTTACGATTATTTTCACCAATTATTTTTACTTTGGTCTTATAAAATACTTTTCGTAAGATTAAAAGTTGCTTATTAAGTATCTCACAAATTACTTGTATCCTATAAATTTATAAACTATTTTTAAATTCCATTTTACAAATGGCATGGTTTATATAAAGATAAGAAACGTAATACTTTTCGACGAAACGGAGCACTGCATTGCTAGCCCTAAATTATACATGGCCTGATCACCTATGTCTAATTTATAAGGAGCCATGCTAGGGTGAATAGTAGTCAACTTAAAAATCTTGATAAAAAAAAAAAAAACTTTTTACTTGTATTTATGATAAAGATAAATAAAATGAAATAAAGTGAAAAGAAGTTTTGAAAACCTTTATAATGTATGCAAGTGGCGCAATTTCTATGCATCCGCATACGCTTTCTTACCTTTTCTTAAACGAATTACGCGCTTACGAATACGTTTTTACTCGACGATCGCTTTTTCACTTTTTACTTCATTTTGTCTTGTAACTGATTTCTTTTGACCGTTCGTCTAATTATGGACTGTTAATAAATGACCTAAAAGTCTCGATATTTTATCCTTCCGTCTCGTCCAATCTTCTTTATGCGACTGGGTAGATCTTTGGAATGTCTCCGCACGTGAATAATGAATTATCACTAGAGTGATTTCCGTATATCTGGGATGACGTCCGTCACTCTCGTTTGTCTCGAAATCCACCCTTGTGAACCGTGCTTTGACTTCTCTCTTTAAACACTAACATCGTTCATTTGATTTGTTTTAATTACAAGTGATTATTAGAAATTTTATTTTATTAAATTTTTTGTATGGATCTTATTTCCGATCATGTATCGACCACTGCTAAGTTAACGAGCTGATAATGGTGAACCACCGACCGCACTAACAAAATTGACAACTTGTTTAATCTATTATTTCTTATCGTCTTACCATCGACGCCTTTATTTTATTATTCTCTTTAAGAATTCATACGACATTTGCTTCGTTCTCTTTTGTACCATTGATTTCGTACTAATTGTTGACTATTATTTCCATTCGTATTCGTTTATTATCTTGTCACATTTCGAAACCCGAATGTAACCCATATTTATTTTGGAATGATAAACACCTTTATGTATTTCTACAAAGTATTATAAAATTTTTATGGAACTTTTATACATTTTCCAATGATTTTCAATTATCGAAATAACCATTACAAGTAAAAGGTCAAATTTATACATCATATTTTGTATAACTAAAACTAATGTCTAACATGAAATTATACTATATCTTTTGAACTAAGTGACTTATCATACTTTACTTTTAATGTAATGAAATTACCAGTTTAATTTATATTCCTAATAGTGATTTAATTTGGAAATTATATTCTCTAATTGTAACCATCAGTATGAGTTTAATTAATAAATTTACGTCATTCTTTCAAAGTTTCTTAAGACGACCAAATAAATTTTGAAACTATTTTACTTCTATTTTTGATGTATCATCTTTATCAAGAAAGTACCTCAACTGAGTTTTAAGGTAATACCAAAACCGGGATGGATAATTGTGACAAATGTTACTTTAATGTTAATATTTAATTCTTTCTTCGCTCTCATTTTTTCTAAGTATTGTGATTTATTATGTTTTACGGTTACGTGAGTCGAGATCCCTCGTCGATCGTCAACCTTAAATCATTTTACCACATCTTGTTCGTTTATGCGTTTATTGAAGTCATTTTTATCTCGTTCTGTTACTCGTATTGAAGATCACTATTTTATTCTGAGTTTAAAATGAATCTCGGAAGCAGTGTATAAGAAGAAACGATAAGTGTCACCAGGATTTATGCGTGTACATGTGGAATGATTGAGGACCGAATCTCTTAATGAATGGAGTTAATAAATTTGTTACAACCTCGAGGAGCATGTTGAAGCCGACACCGCAAGTGGAAAGACTCTTGTGATCAAGTGGTTATTATCAAGGGTTCGTTCAAGGTTTTCTCGATGATTAACGATGGAAATCTATACTTGATGTTATTGTTCGACCTTTTATTTTTATGTACTTATGTGGTATGTGATCTAGTCAAATGATCGTAAGTTGTGAGAACTTGAGACGGCATCATCCGATGACGTCCGATCATATAGAACACATATTATGTAATATATTTTTGACTTTCAACGACGATATTTATTGAGACTTTAATGCACGTTGGCGAAAGTGAGAGGGTGTCTTTGTATTATCTTTTGAGTAGGGACCCGCGCGTGAGCACCCTTTGATGACGAAAATGTTTTTCTTGTTAGTTCTTTTTGATGTGTGTCCATGACTATCCGGCCGATGGATATCCTTTAATTTGCAACATTCTTTTTAACTCGACTTACCCGTAAACCCTGTCATCTATTCTTGTCGTCGAATGAGCTTCGTGTGATTCATAAAATTTTCATGTGTCGAGCTTGACGGGTGACTTGTGGATAAGGATTTATTTATTTCTTTTTGGTGAGATACAACTTGACGACAAGTTGCGTTTTGTAAAAGAACCATTGGAGATCGTGGATCGAGATTCACGTGGGAACGTGAGGACTTCTTTATAAGGAATGCCCTCATCCTTCCGGGTAGTGAACAACTCGTTTATGAGGCGAGTTGAGCGCCGGGACGTCGCTCCCTTAAGGTGGTGAGGATGTAAAACCCGTAAAAATAAGGTCATAATTTAATTCTACTTTCAATTATTTTGAAGTATTTTATAACTTTAAATATTATTATGTTTAACGGTTTAAGTTGAAACCGATATTAAATATTACATTTTAATATTTTGACGAGTAACGAGGACTACTAGTGATCGCGATACCGACGGATGCCAAAAATTTTATATTTTATTATCGATCGTTTCGATATTTAATATTTTCGACGATATCGTTTTAATTACGTATCGAGTCGTTATATTATTAATTTTCGTGTGCGTTTAAACTTTTAAAAAGTATTTTTACAAAACCCGAGTCTCGTAAATATTTCAAAATTTACAATTTACATTTTCTACCCTTTTAAACTATTTTATTATATTTTGGACCAAAACTATCACAAATTGGCAAAAACTACCCTAACCTTACACTTTATATAGTTTTTCCACTAGCAACTCATCATTTAGAAAAAATTCATAAAATAAAATCACCAACTCTTTCTCTCTTCTCTCTTTGAACCATCCACCCCCACCCTTCCTTTTCATCAAATTTTCTCAAGTTCTAGTTTGAATCTTCCAAAATCAAGCAAAGTCCCATCCTCCATTTTCAAAGGGTTACAATTTGGTATAAAATTTTCATACATGCAACCATGTAAATTTTTCAAGAAAAGTTGGTTATGTTTGATCCAAATTTGTTGTATGCATGTGTTAGTAGTGATTATCAAATGGTGTTTATGCCATGTTTTTGTTAAAAAGCTGATTTTTAATTTTTGGGTTTTTGATTTTGATGATGATACAAGTGTTAGGAATGGTTTATGATGATATTAGGGGCTTAGGTTGATGACAAAAGTTGTTGGAATTGATCAAAAACATGATTTTGCAAGAGATTTTAATAGTCAATTTTGGGCAGTAGGTTAGAGGCTGTTTTCGGGGGTCTTACTGTATGATAATCGCTTAACTAGTTGGATAGGGTTGTAGAGAATTTCGTTAGCTTCGATTTCATATAAAGTAGGCCTTCCAACTCCAAACGAGGTGGAAGATACACTAGTTTGATTTTCGTGTACCGGGAGACGAGTGTCGACACAATCCGAAAATTGTTGTCGATATTTGGATCGAATCTCGGGGACTATAAAATGAGTTTCAAAATGATTCAAGGGCTGTTCTCAGGCTCCAAGTTTAGTATTTTGAGTCTATTTTTAGAATCAAGTGGTGGTTTTACAAATGGAGTTGTTTAGAATGGTCAAAATGGTTTCGTAAGTCAAGGTCGCTAAACTGTCCGGATTTTGTGATTCAAAGATGAGTCGGGCAGGGAACTTTAGAAGTAAAATCTTTTAATGGGCTTTTGGGAGGACTTTCTATATACAGTAAGTAAGTTCTCTGAGTAGTATCATAAAAATTTGATATGTTTAAGTATGGGAAAATGGCTTGGACATTCCGTATGTTCCGACAGATTTTTATTAAAGGCATAGGACAATAAAATGAATACATAGGAGAGTATAATAAAACCACTTGCATCGTTTTCTCTCGAGTTGTCGTGATTTTATACTTGAGTTTGATTTTATTAAGTATCATTTATTTCTCGAGTCTATTATTAAAGTACGCACCTTATTTGCTAGGTTGCGGGTATCGTGGTTACCGGGCATCTACTATCGTCGGCGATTGTCTTCAACTACTATAAGTACTAAGGTGAGTCTATAGCCTCGCTTTATACTAGTTATTAAATGATTTTAAACCCGCGAGGGGGAATACATGTTTTTATAAACTTAGAACACAAGATTTTTATGGTATGCTTTGTCCCTCTATGAATGGACCCGTGGTTGCCTTTAAATTGCATTAAGTGATTGTCTTTGTTAAAACCTCAATTATGGACCGTTAATTAACCTATGATGGGTTAACCGCTAGTACAATTAATAGATCTATGGGGGAAGCCGCCCCGGTTCAGTTTTTGTGGACTTGTCATAGAAGTTTAGGCCCGACCTCCACACTGTTTGAGCATATTGTATTGAGAAGTCAGGTATACGGCAATGTACCAATAATCTGGAGGTAACCGACAATTAATAAATCTCTCGTCTTATTAGACTGATATGGGAGTGTCTAAGGGCTCGGTTCCATGAGCTTATTGCAATTTATGCTATATACAATTATTATTGTTGATGCGAATTATTATTTGATGCTTATAAGCATGCCACAAACTTATAATCTTTGCTTGTGTTCAAATTGATTTCATAAACCTATAGATTCACTCGGCATTTTTGCTGATTGTTTTACTCACATGTATTTCAGGTAAGCAAGAAGTGGAAGCTTGGAGGTCACGTAGAATGAAGTTGTGCACTGCTTTTGTTGTTCAAACTCTTTGATTTATTTATCGTTCCATTTTCAAAACAAACCAATATGTTGTTTTAACTTATCTTTTGGTAACGATTACTTGGGGCTACGCTACTCTGACAAATGTTTTAGGAACGATAAATCTAAAACGTCTCTTTTCGAGTCGTTCTTTATAAATTATGTGTTGTTGTATCATTGTTTAGCACCCAAAGATGGATTCCGCTGCGTGTAAATTTGGGGGTGTTAAAAAATGTGTTTTGTTGTTTCATTCGTACAAGTTTTGGTGTTAAATAAACTTCGTATAATAGCTTGATAACAAATCTTTTCATGTTTGGAAGTATAAAAATATTTTGTGTCATAATTAACTCTAAAATACGAGTCCTACGTGTCTAAAATGATTTTTTAGAGTCCTAAGTCCTTCCAAAATGTTACCAAATGATTTTGGCCAAAAACTCAATTTTTGCCTACTAACCGCTGTTCTTTATCTATTCCCCGAGGTTCCTTATCAATAAGGAACCGCGGCCAGTCTGACTCAGATTTTTGCAAACTTTGAAAAATCATATAAAATCAACCGTAAGTCCGTAGAAGTCGTGCCACCCGTCATTTCGAACGTAATTGCATTTTTGTCAAATAAAAATGCTTCCAAACCTTTATTCAAACTCTAAAATTTGGATGTTTTCTAAGTTCTATACTTTGTCCAAAGTATTGAGCGTTGGTTTGTCGTAAAACTTGTGTTTTACTCTTTTATATTAAGTTGAACATCTCTTGTTGGTATATATTTGAAAATTGATATATTTATAAAGTGTTTAACTTAATTAAATTTTGAAATGGGTCATAAACTATTTTCAAATAAAATCAAGCTATGTATACGTTGGTATATCTAACACTCAAAACATGGACGAATGCTTTTATGTGTTAAGCTAATTGTTTGTGTGTGTTTCCTTGTGTGTTATTATTTTGTGTAGACATTATTAAGTGTTCCTTACTATTTGTAGTAGTGTTGCTTATTTGTCTTATCTCTTGTGACTTGCTTGGTATTTGTTAGTATCTAGGTTTTTCTAATTAGGATGTATGCTAGATTTCTTGCATTTTGGTTGCAACATTATGTGTGCATTGCATATAGGATTAACATATCTTGGTTTATAAATGTTACATAAACATTTTGTACACCTTGGCATGTTCTTTAACACTTTTATGTTTTAAAGCTTTGGGAGCTTGTCAAATCTATTAATGTGGGTCGTCTTACTCGATCACTGTCTTATTAGTTCAAGTAGATTAATGTCTCACTATAAAACATGAAACACCCTTTGAAAATCTTAGCTATTTTATCTTAAAGGAGTGTTAGTGGGAATCAAGAAGGATTTCAACTATATATCAATTCATTATTCAAATTATGATTGATATCATTATCGAATCTAATTGACATGTTTTTAGTGTAGACCTGAATGTGGACTATCAATAATATACATCGGATCATAACTCACACTTGTGTTGATGATGGTATATTAAATCTACTTGTTCAAATTATTAGACATGTTTTGTTTAATAATTGCTTATAATGCACAATGGAGTCCGTTTGACAACTTGGATGTTTCATCCGAAATACTCAAGTAATTTACATTGCAATGCAATTTGTAAATGTGTCATTTCCGAAAGACCAATCAAGAGTGTTCCTTTGTTTTGTGTAAACATTTTTTATACTCTTCAAAGTTATTGGCTTCAAGTTCTATTAAGGTAAATAACCTTAACTAGACTTGTTTGACAAGATATGCAATGGTGCATTCTTAACCCTCATTAGGTTGTGCATTGTGTCGTCATACACTTTTCATCCTTGCTACACTTTATTAGCCAAATGTAGGAACTACATTTGTATAACTTGAGAATGGCTACTAGAGAATTTATTGCGCTAGAATCTTAATTTGACCTAATGGTTGAATTACTTCCATGTGGGAAGATTGGGTTATTTTATAACTCGTAAAAATGGTCGTGCTTAGCCTTAATTGAGCACCTCTAGTGATTGTCTCATACTCATTCTCTAAATTGATTAAATGGCTCTTCCTAAATATGACTAATGATAGTTTACTTTGATGAACTTTGTATGTCATTAGGAGTCTTTTTCGTTTGTAGCCATTAGGTTTTTCTTAGCTTTCTTCTTACGTGCTAATTGAACCTACGTGTCTTTCCTTTGTGTGTGTTCTAGTTTTTATTGCTCTTTAGCATAACTTTATGATAAGTTAGATTAGAATATTATGATTTGTTTAATTGGAAAATTCCCCTTATCCCCCAAAACACACCTTCTGTGGCGGTTCTTTAAATAACCCACGGTTTCATATCGCTATGGAACCGCTGGCGAAGATACAGAACCGCGGGCAGAAGCTAACAAAAATGGGTTTTTTAAAACTTACCAATTGTTCCAACACCTTTTGGAATCTTTGTTTTAAGCCTTTGATCACTCCCAAAATATCTTGTGCTTTATCTACTTAACCCTAAGCATTTTTGCATCTCTTTCTCACCTAAGAAAAATGTCTTACTTACCAAATGAAAGCCTTGATTTTCTACCAAAGAACACACATTTCAAATCTCTTTTCATTCTAAGGAAATTGATTTTGGAAACTCTCCTTTTCCACCACTCCCCTTTTGTGTTCTTCTTCCATCACATGATAAGGTCATGCATCATGGAACTTATTGTCATTATTGTCAATATCAACATCTTGTCATGTTTCATATCTTTGATGAGTTGAGTTACAAGATTATCACCAAGCCTTCTTCCACCAAATTCCGCTACCACTTTGTCTTCTAATTAAGCATGTGTGTTGCTTATTAACAAGACATCTAATTTAAGCAAATCTTAGAGCACGCGGTACAATTGAGCCGTCGTGCTCGTGTCGTGGGCAAAAAGTGATGCCACATCACTTTTTACTCCCACGAAAACCAAAACACCCCACGATGGCTCAACCCCCCTCCCTGGTTAACACGAGAATTCTCGTGTCGTCGTCACCCAACTTTTTTTTTCAACAATTAAATAACATAAAATTAAATTTTCATTAATTAAAAAAAAATACAATTATTAATAGAAAAAAAAAACAACACGAAAAAAAAAAATTACCGAAAAAAAAACACAAATACGAAAATAAACTTAAAAATTAAAATATTTTGCACGCGCCTCGTCTTTGAGCTTCTCGATCCTCGCCGCGTCTTGTGGACTTAATCCGGTAGTGTAATTGTTTAACCATTGATTCGGGTATTGGTTTGGGTTAGGATTTTGACTCATGGTGGATAGAAAAAATAGAGAAATTAGATGTAGAAGAAGGTGTGAGTTGTGGGTAATTTGAGGTAGAATTTATAGGAAAAAAAATGAAAAAGGGGGTTTTTTTCACCCTCAAACGGTCAAAAAAAAAAAAAGTTACCCAACGGCTATTTTTTAAAATTTTCAAAAAAAAAAAAAATAAAAAAAATTAAAAAATCCGACGACGCGAGCCACGGTGTGGTTGGCGCCACCGTGGCCTCGCGCCGTCACCATGGCGTCGGCTGGTAGGTACCAACCCAAAACCGACGACGTGAGCCACGGTGTGGTTGGCGCCGCCGTGGCCTCGCGCCGTCGTGGCCAGCCCCCCACCAGCCCACCGTACCGCATGCTCTTAGAATTCTAATGTAACTAGGATTAGAATTATACTTAAGTTATAGGCTTGTGTTTCATACATAGTTGTATGATCTTTATGTTCTTGTATTTCTTTCATGATTTTCAACATGATTTATCTATGTGTCTTGGATCTTGTTGTTATTGTGTTTCTTTCTTTTCTCTTATTTTGAGTCCTTTTCTTAAACTAATAAGAATTAGGATTCTCCTTGGAGATTTACATTACATGTATCTTGATTTGATATCTAGATAGATGACTTGCTTGTATGCTACTTGCTTATATATCTTCTTGTTTATCCTTATGCTATATGATTAATTGCTAAGTTAATGAATGCAAGCTTATTATAAAGGTTTTGTCTTTATCAAGCAATTCTGATATAATATCTATTAGATGTGTCTAACTCATGCATGTCCTTAAATGCTAAGTGCTAACATGTTTTACTTAATCTTCTCTTTTTAAGTAATCATGTTTCTTGCGTGTCATATGTGTTAATTGTGCACCTTCTCTACATTGATTTATTGTAGACTTTATTAGACTTGCCTTTTCTAGATATGTCTCTGGAGTACTTTTAGCCTTGCACATTAATCTCTATGGTTTTTGCTTTGATGCTTGCTTAATTAGTACTACATGCTTATGCCTACATGTTTATGTTTACATGCTTATGCTTACATGCTTATGTTTACATGCTTATGCTTACATGCTTATGCTTACATGCTTATGCTTACATGCTTATGCTTACATGCGTATGATTTTATGCTTAAACCTACTTGCGTTTAGGTCTAGGAGTGATGGAACTCTTTTCTTGATTTTGCATGCTTAGTTGAGTTAGGTTTTACTTTGTTGAATGTTAAGTAAACCGCCATCTCCTTTGTGTTCCATATAGGCATTTACTAGGATCTTTTCTTTTAATGTATATCCTTCTACTATGATTACATTAGTCATTGCATGAATTATCCTATGTGCTTACTTGATTATGTAATAACTAAATTTTATTTAAAAGTTCGTTTCTCTCAACTCAATTCGAATTGATCACGGTTAAACGTGCGACTCAGTTGTTCTTGGTGTAAAAAGCAAATGTCGTTGAGCTATTTAAAATAAAAATGAAAACTTTTAAATGACAAAATATAAGAGAATTAAAGCAAATTTAAAACTTAATAAAATGAAAACTTTAAAAATTAAAACTTGAAAATTAAACTAAGACAAGACAATTTAAAAATAACACTTAAGAAAAAGGCGGGAATAATATAAATTTAAAAATAATTCGGGAAACCAAAACTACACATAAGTCGGAATATGAGAAATCTAGTCCTAATTCGGAATGCCCAAAATGACACACAATCCGGAATCTGTGATTAGCACGTAATCCAGAATAAAGGTCTATGAGGTAATCTGGAATGTTGGTTTTAGAAGCAATCCGGATTCCCAAATTTAACCACAATCCGGAATAAGATGTTTCTAACCTAATCCGGAATAATGATGCCTAACCTAATCCGGATCTAAACTTTTCATGTAATCCGGAATGTGGAGTTAATATCTAATCCGGAATCTACTCCTAACATGTAATTCGGAATCGGGCGTTTGTTTGCAATCCGGAATATATCTCATCTCTTAATCCGGAACCCATAATTCATACACAATCCGGAATCTAGATCCTATACTCAATTCAGAATGTATGTTTCTTGTATAATCTGAAATAAAAAAATGGAAGTAATTCGGAATTATCACAAAAATACCTAATCCGGGATAACTAAACACACCTAATTCGGGATGAGGGTTTCTAAACCCGGATAACTTAAAAATAAGCTAAAATCCAATAAGCACTTAACCAAAAATAAAACCAAACTAATTTTAAGAAAAAGCTAATAAGCCACAAATTAAAAACTTTAAAAACACTAAATAATCAAAATATTAAAAACCAACTTTTAAAAGATTAAACTATTTAAAACACTTAATTAAAAATAAGAAAAGCACACAATAAACAATAAGCACAATAAGCTAAAACAAACAAACACTTGAAAATCAATAAGAACAATCAAACAAACACATCAATCAAACAAAGAACAAGATTAAACAAACTACATGATTATGAAAATAAAACAATAGATTTAAAAACAAGAAAGGTAGAATGAGAATGATTAATAAAAAGCTTGAAATTCAGATGAAGATTAATGATTCAATTACAAGATTAAGATGAAAAAGCTTGAAAACTTGAAAGTAAATCTAGATAGAGAAAGTAATTTAATCTACTCCTAAAACTTAAAAATAAAACTATCTAACTAGCTAACACCTCCTAATGAAAGATTTGGATGATATTTATAGGAGGAGGGGTAGGTTGTTGATGCTTCTCTCTTTCTCTTTGTATTTTCGTCTTTCAATTTCTTCGTCTTTCTAGACTTTGTCTTGGGATTTGTCGAATGATAAAATGAACTCGTCTTCTAATTTTATTCTTTTATTAGACTTGGTTCTTCGACTTCGTTAAACTTCCGTCTTTAGACTTTTTCTTCGATAAATCTTCAGAATAGGCCTTTGACTTCCGTTCTTTTTGCACTCTTGATCTTTTGACTTCGTCTTTTGTCTTTTTCTTCGATAAAAGCCCGTGAAAGCCCGTGTTTTCTTCCTTTTTCATATTTTGGTCCTAATACACAACAAAAACACAAACCACGCATAATTCCGACTTTTACGACATTAAATACACGATTTGGCCTGGTTTCTCCTTGTTATAAGTGGTAAAAGGATAAGTGTTTTCGCACTTATTAAATCCCCTACACTTGACCATTGCAACGCCCTCATGCAATGAATTAATTACAAAGCAAGATTTACATTCTCCATCATAATTAACCCACCTTGGCCTTTATTAAATACTAGACACTAAAGAAACTTAAAAAGATAGAAAATAACAAAATATTTGAAGGACGAAACAAGAAAATAAATCTAAGACTTACATTAGGGCTTTGGTGTCATGAATGTTTATCACCCTCAAGTTTCACGTTCCCCATACCAAGCTTAAAAACGAGATCATTGTTATTATAAGTTAGTAAAGCTATCACTCACTTATGTGGCTCAATTATTTACTTAGACTCCCTTATTCCTAGGTGTATCTCTTATATTTTATCGTTGTCTTGAATGATCACGAGGATGCATTGTTGACTTATTTCGATAATTTATTTAGGCCAAAAATAAAGTAGGACGATTTATTCAATAGTTAGCTAAAGCAAAAAATCTTTTAAAACTGCTTCTCGAAACCTCATAAAGTTCATATCTTGGCATAACTCGTTTGACGATTTGAGACCTTTCTTGGATCGATATTTGACATTGACTTCATACTTTGAATCTTGAAAGACGTTCTTGAAATAATGGTCTTCTCTTCATAATAGGAATTTCTTCACTTGAAGTTTTTGAGAGATTCTTCAAACTTGGACCACGACTTCGTCATTTTTCTCCAATCTTTATTTAGGATTTTGATATATAACGATCCGCCTCCTTTTATTACTTGGATCTATTTATCCTCATACCTTGTTAGGGTCTTTTCGGATAGACTTCTCCATGATCTTTAGGGGAGTATTTGCTTTTCGTCGTGTGTCTCCGATCCTTCATATTGATTTTCGATAAATGATTCTTCACATCACTTTAGATCTTTAGCAAAAAATGTAGCCCTCATGCCTTGTTAGGGCCTTTTCGGACTCGCCAATATTCGCATCCCGCTTCAATAAGTTATGCCTTGGCTATGAACTCTAATTAATACCGAGTGACTTCTAAACGATCTTGTGCTAGAAGCTAAGTAACTTTTCAAATCGTACGACCTTATTCACCGCAATTATTTATTAACAAGCGATGGGAGAAGAAGCTCATAATTAACTCACATAAATTCATAAAAGAATACCGAACTTATAATTTACCCTATCATCTCTCGTTCTCCATAATTTAAAATCTCAAGGAATGAGACTCGTGGATGCTTAGCCTATTAAATCAAAGTTTTGGGTTTTCAAGTCATCTATAGGATTTTGCAACTTCTTAGACTTTTTCAAGTTTAGAATTTGCATTTTAAAGTTCCCTTGATAAACGACTATCTAGGATCAATTATAGGAACTTGCGAAAAGTTCTTGTTCTTAAACCCGTATGAGTTAAGACTTTCGTGTTTTAAAGTTCCCTATATAAAAGTCTAGCACAACTTAACACGTTAAGGATACTGGCTAGAGTGAACTCAAATAAGTAAACTCGGGTTGAGTCAAAAGATTCATGACGGGTCTAATATATCAAAGATGTCTAAACTTATTAAAACCATTTTATTAAAACTTATTCTAGTAATGAAAGAAAATAACGATAACAAAGGAAAAGACTACTAGGCCAAAATCGATTAAAATTTTTGAAAAATGTCGAAAAATCAATTTTCCGGTTAAAATCAGGACAAATTCATGGAAAAGCCCACTTAACTTCGATCGAAGTCCCCCTTACACTTAAGATAAACATTGTCCTCAATGTTTAAGCATGTGGGAGTAAACTCCCCTACACTTAGGACATTGTGCACTTTGTTTAAATCTTGCTAAGGAAGAGACAACTAAAGTGATTCCTATTTTAATATTGAAGAATATAAAATAGTGAATCAAAAGAGTTTAGGATAGAACCGGGAAGACGGGAACATGGCATCACGGGTCGTAAAAAGTCATCAAAAGTGGATCTTTGAAAGCTCGAATCCCTGCACATCATAAGAAAAAAAAATAACAAACACACACTAGGGTCTCCCCTACACTTATTATGAAAACGGATAAAAAGGATAGATCATCGGGTTGCCTCCCGAGAAGCGCTTTTGTTCACCGAGTCGTGAGCCTGACTCGACCTTGATTACAATGGTAAGAACCTTGAAGAACATCCACTAGGGTCAAATACATGGTTTTCATCCATCAAATAACACAAGCTTAAGGTGAAGAGCACAAGCCAAAGAAGAGTAGGTGAGGTTCCCTTAAGCAGTTGTCGAGCACGTTGGTAGAAGGTATGATGAAGTGTAAGCATAGCTCCATATTGTCCAAAAGTCTTTCCTTTTATTTCATCAGATGGATACTGAGATGGATTAAAAATTGTGATACCCGGATCGAACACCTTTTCCTTTAGGGCAAAATAAGACTTAGACTCAGTAGACCTTGAAGATTCGCCCATAAACCGCACAATCTCATCCGAAGAAGGTGGAAAGAGAGGTGTCAAGACATAGGTACTACGAATGTTGGTGTCGTCCAGTTTCTTCTCCTTTGAAACGGGTTTCTTAACATCAGAAGGAGCGTAGAGACCATAATCAAAGTCCAAAGGAGGAGAATCATGCTCATTAGGAAAGTATGTATTGAGAAAGGTGGCGAAATCTTCCTCAAATGAGTAATCATCCAAAGTAGTATCAAGCGATGTTGGAGGAGAATCTTCATCAAGAATAGGAGTAAGATCATCATTATAAGACATAACACTTGAAGGATCACTCGAAAGAGTGTCAACATCATCAAAGTCATCATAAGTTGGCATGCCTTCATACTCAGAAGTAAGATCAGCATAATCATCCAACTCAGAATTAGAATCATCATCATATTCATCATAAATTGGTGGAGCATCATAAATTGGTGGGGTATCCAAATTGGAGAGAGGATCATCAGGATCTTCCACATGTTCTTGAAAAAGTGGATTATCATAGCAAGTCTTGAAAAGAGGATTGTCATGTAGCACAAAATCATCAAGCTTTGTACTTTCTAAAGTAGTTGCAAGCTCGTCTTGAAGCACATCAATCATTTTCGCTGATTCTTTTCCATTGGATTTGCTTGTAATCTTTCCCATCTTAAAAACTTGTTGATCATTCCGGACCCTTAAAATTAGTTCATCTTCGACAACATCGACTAAAGCTTTTCCGGTTCGCAAGAATGGTTGTCCAAGTATTAACGGAATACGGGGGTCCATTTCATAATCAACAACAACAAAATCGACTGGAAAAGTGAAGGTACCAACTTTAACAAAAACATCTTCGACAATACCAACGGGGTAAGCGAGAGTTCGATTTGCTAGCTCAAGAGTCATCGGTGTTGGTGTAAGGTCGGGTAATGATAACTTCTTCCAAACACTTAATGGAATTAAATATATACTTGCCCCGAGATCGGCTAAGGCAGTAAATTCTTTGACTTTGGAAAATGTACAAGGTAGCACAAAACGACCGGGATCTCCAAGTTTTTATGGAAGTTCTTTAAGAAGGACTGCAGAACAATTTTCATTTAAGCGTCTGTTGACAAATTTAGCCATCTTTTCCTTCTTACTAAGCAACTCCTTGAATGCTTTAACATATTTGAGCATTTGGACAAGTGCTTCAACAAGGCTAATGTTAAAATTCATTTGGGAGATCATCTTCAAATAGGAAGTAATTTGAGAATCCTCCTTAGTGAGCACTTTGCACTTGTCTAATCTTGAAGGATAAGGGATATTGGGTTTAGGAGGTGTAGGTGTAGAAGGTGAAAGTTGAGATGTTGAAGGTTGAGAGGGTGAAGGTAGGGATGGTGAAGGGTTTTTCTTTGGTACTTCTTCCGTAAGAGGTGGAGACGGTAATGGAGATCTAGTACTAGGCGTGGTAGTAGGAGGGATAAATGGGGGTGGAGGAGGTGTAGATGGAGTAACTGGGGAAGGGGTAGAAGGTCCTACTAGAGTTGCTCCACTGCGTGTAGTAATAGCACTCACATTAGCTCTAAGGTTTGTTTCGGTTGTAGAAGGAAGAGCACCTTGGGGACGAAGGGTTTCATGGTTCGCTCATGATCGGTTAATTTTTGTAGAATCAAGTCCATGTGCGGATGAGGTAAATTGAACCCTTGTTGTTGAAAACCTTGGTATGGGTATTGGTTATATGATGGAAAACCTTGAGGATTGAAACCTTGATTTTGAAAGCCTTGATTTTGCATTGGATAATTTCCTTGATTTTCATTGTAGCCCCTCACATTTGTATTTTGTTAAAAATTTGCTCTTGGTGGCCCTTGGTTGTTATGGGTGGGTGGGTGTGGTCTTTGTTGAAAACCGGGTGGAGCTAAGTAATTTGTCGAGTTGTAGGACAAGTGATTAACATCGACATTCGGCTTGAAATGAACTCTCTCCGTGTTGTTGTAAGCATACAATTTCCCGTGAGATTGATCATAAGCTTTATCACAATTAACATAAGAGTGCGACCCACCACAAGTTTCACAAGTTATAGTAAGAGCATGGGCATGTTGACTAGGAGGGTTATCTCTTAAAGCAAGTTGTTTTACTACTGAAGTAAGTTCCTTAATTTGATTGGTCAACTCACTCTCACTAGCACTAGCCATAGTAGCCCTAACACTCTTGGTTTGGACTTTGGCTTTGTTCTCAATGATTGCCCAAGCCTCATTCATAGATTTGACAAGAATATTACCCCCGAAGCACTATTTAGTGAATCTTGGTCATTCAAACTTAATCCATTATAAAAAGTATTAATTTGATGTACCTTTGTAAAACCGTGTTGTGGACACTTTCTTAAAAGTTCCTTAAAACGATCCCAAGTTTCACTAAACGTCTCACCGTACTTTTGTTCAAAATTAATGATGTCATTCTGCAAAGCGGTAGTACGTGAGGGTGGGAAAAAATAATTTATAAATTTGGTCTCAAGGTCCGCCCATGTTGTAATACTTTGGGGTGGTATGTAAATTAAAACTTTTTAGTATTTAAAAACTAAAAACTATTTAAAATTAATAAAAACTAATTAATCTAATTGATAAGAAAATATTTAATTAAAACTACTTTTAAACTAATAGAAATTATAATTAAACAAAATTTGACAAAACTATTAAAGACTAATTTAAAATTAAAACTAATTGAAAAATAATTTAAATTCAAAACTTAAAACTAAATTTTAATCTAAATAATATTAATTTTAAATAAAACTAAATAAGAAAAAAAAACTAATTTATAAAAGTAGTTTAAAATTTCTTAAAAGTAATTAAAATAATTTTTATTTTTTTTATTTTTTTAAAACTTTACAAAAGAAACTTATAAAAACTTTATATTAAAATTATCTATCTAATAAACTTGCATTAAAACTTAATTAAAATCTGGCAGCTAAACAAAAGCTATATTAATTAAATAACGTGTAAATAAAATCAAAAGAGGCCCTAGAAGAGATGGTAAACGTGTTAGGTTGCTATCCAAGAGGTAGAGGGTTCGAGACCTAGTATGGACGATTTTTTTGCGAATGATATATTTTTTTGGAATAATTGGACACTCAGATCAAATGGATCTGAGGCTTTATGCAGCAATATCAGCAAACAATATAAGCCAAATAAGCACAATAGTCAAAGCACGAAATAAGTAGATAAGCTATAACGAAATAAGCTAAAACAACCTAATAAGTAAATGGACTAAAACAGAAAATAAGCAAAACCAGATTCAACTAAACACATAAAACCTCAAATAAGCACAGCAGCTGAATCAAATAAGCAAGCAAATCAGATCTAAAGCAGTTAAAACTGAAAATAAGCATATATTCACCCAAAAAGAAAATAATCAAAACCAGATTTAAAACTAAATCCAATAAGCAGTTTAAAACTAAATCAGCAGATAACAGAACTAAGAGTAAGCAGATAAGCTACACTACTAAACTGAAATTAAGCAGATCAACATTAAACAGATAATATAACAGGCAGATAAGCTAAAACAGAAAAGCAGTAAAACTTAAACAACAGCAATCAAAAATCAAATTAAACTAGCAGCTATCAACTAAACAGAAACATAAACAAAACTTAAAAGACCAAAACTCAGCAGACTAGAACAAGTTTCCGAAAAGCTAATTTCTAGCAGATTTAAGCAAAACGTATATCAATAATATCAAATAATCTAATAAATCTAAAACTTAAAAATAAGAGGAGATGGAACCTAATGTCGAAAACCGTTGCGACGAAGAGCGACGCTGAGCCGTCTTATTAACCCGAATCAACACCTTCCTTCGTCACCATCAAAAATCAACACCACTCGAACCACGAACCAAACAGATTCATAAAACTTCCCAGTGGGGGAAATTTGTTTATCCACTTTTTTTTTACTTTTATATTAACTAATATAAACTTTTAATTAACAATTTTAATTTAATAAACAGATTTAAACATCTACTTGCAAATTTAAAACAGTAAAAAATGGCACAAGATTAAACAGAAAATAAATTTTATTAATAATAAACAGATTACATTAACTAGAAAATTAAAATTACAATTTTACCTAAAATCTAATTTGCATAAATTTAAAAAAAAGGCACACCCTAACATTACAGATTGAGGGGTTTTTATAGGAAAACCCTAAAAACTTGTTGGTGAAGCTTGTTGATGAAGATATCAAATCCTGTCCACTCTTTTCTTCTCTCTCTTTTCCTTCTCTTGATCTACGGCTGAGAACACATTACCCATCACACGGATTACCACCGTGGATGGGTTGTGTTTCTTGTGATAGTTTGCATATGATGTGGAGCCTTCTTATTGGAGGATTGGTTTGTGGTGATTTGTTTCATCTAATCAGAATAGGGAGAAGCCACGTCAGGATGAGGACCACATCATGCTTTGCCGAGAAAACTGGGGATTTAATTTCCCTACGTGTGAATCACACGAATTAAGCAAAAGCCCCAATTATCTTGGGTAAATTTGTGATTAGGGTTTGGGTAACAGTAAAAGGGGTTGTTTGAGAGAGAGAGATGAAAGTGAAGGTGTGTTTTTCTTGTTTGTATCGACCAAAGTGAAGTGGTAAAGTTTGGTGGGTAAACTGTTATTAAAACGTGTGTGGGAGTAAGTGTTGGGTTGACCAAAATTTTTGACCAAGTAAATAAGTAAAATGAATCCGTCCCATTTATTTGTTTAGGCAAATGGGCTTTTAGCCCAATGTTATTCCATCCGTCCATTGTAATTGAAAATGGGCTTTATTTGGGCTTGATATCCACAAGTATATACTTTAAATCCACTAATGGGCTTTTGGTCCCAATAAGCAATTGTGGGACCCACAAAGCCCAATAATATTTATAAAAATTAAATCCACTAAAATCGAGCTTGAATTTGGCTTTGATGCTCTTTTCTTTAAAGTCGTGTCGAATTTGGCGGTTTTCGTGATCTTTGGCACACTTTTGATTCTTTGAATTTGTCTTTGTCTCTTTCTTGGACTTTTCTTCAATATTTGACCGTGAAATCCCGTGTTTTCTTTCTTTTTGATCTTTTGTACCTATTTTAAACAAAAACACAAAACCACGCGTAATTCCGACTTTTACAATATTAAACACATGATTAGGTCTTGTTTTTCCTTGATTTTAGTGGCAAAAGGATAAGTGTTTACACACTTATTAAATCCCCTAAACTTGACCATTGCAATGACCCCATGCAATGCATAATTTTAAAGCATAAAGTTACATTTTTCTCATAATTAACCCATCTCGGCCTTTATTAAGATACACTATTACTACTACGATAAAAACTTTAAAGGAAAAAAAAGTTATAGCAATTTATTAACTTGGAAATTATTTGATGGAAGAAACTCGTAAAGAACTCTAAGATTTAAATTAGGGCTTTGGTGTCATGAATGTTAATCACCCTCAAGTTTCACGTTCCCCATACCAAGCTTAGAAACGAGATCATTGTTTACCATAAGTTCTCAAGTTAAAACTACTTATATAAGATAATTGTGTAATAGTCTTTCTCCAATTCCTAAGTTGTATCTCTAGCTTTTAAGGATTGTCATTCACCCGTAGGCTCATTTGAATTATTTGATATTTATTAGTCCAAAAATGAAGGCAAAACGGTGCATACCCGACACTAAAAACCTAACATCATCCTCAAAAACGTTGTCACTAAAGTAAGCCCACATCAAGGATGATTTAACACGATTTAGGGAATAAATTCCCGGATCCAAAAATTTGGCCAATAGTACTACTTATTAATTATTCCTCCAAAGTCATGTTGACTTTATGTGGAGTTTAGCAAATTCACATCATATACCCTTAGGCTCTTTAAGATGTAAAAATTCTCCTCATCTATTGTCCACACCATAAGGCTCCTTGAACGATAAACGAGGGAATTGATTTTTGATCAGTTTTTATTCAACACTTACCATGCCATACACCCTAAGTCTCTAATGACAAGGTTCGTGCTACATGCCCCACACCCTAAGGCTCCTTGAGGTCATGTTTTAATCTTATTCTTTCTTTATTTATGATATATACATATTAGGCCAAATTCCGTGGTCCCATGGTCTGAATACCTTTTACTTAGTGGTTATGAGCCACCTTAGTCGGAAGTCCACAACGCTGGCACCCTCAATGTGTTCATGCTTTAATTACAAGGAGATAAAAGATTTGGCTAAGAGTTAAGATATCGAATCTACACCGCAAAAATCCTCATTTATTCAGAAATTAAATATACAAGCGGGAAGAAAGAGCAAAAAAAACTCATGTAAGGAAGAAGTAACCCTTAAACTTATTATCAACTCTATCATCTCTCGTTCTCCACAATTTAAAATCTCAAGGAATGAGACTCGTGGATGCTTAGCCTAATAAACCAATTAAGGTCCATATGGTTAAGGATACTAGCTAGAGTAAACTTGGATAAGTAAACTCGGATTGAGTCAAAATTTTCACGACGAGCCTAAAATATCAAAGATATCTAAACTTGTTAAAACCATTTTATTCATTTATTTATTTTTGACTTTATTCTTGAAATGGAATATATAAATACGATGCGATGACAGAAGGAAAAGAAAATAAATGGAAATACTACTAGGCCAAAATAGATCAAAAATTTGAAAAACGTTGAAATTTTTTTAAATTTTCCGGCTAAATAGGGTCAAATTCATGGAAAAGCCCACTAAAATTTGATAGAAGTCCCCCTACACTTAATATAAACATTGTTCTCAATGTTTAAGCATGTGGGAGAATAAACTCCCCTACACTTAGGACATTGAGTACGTTGTTTAAATCGAGCTAAGGAAGAGACAACTAAAGTGATTACATTTATTCGTCTTATTTATATACATGTATGAATCACAATAGCAAAAACTTATCGAAGAAAACGGGTACACGGGAACATGGGATCACGGGTCGCGTAAAAATAACACCAAAAGTGGATCATTAAAGCACATGTCCCTGCACAATCATCACAACACAAACGACCTACTTGGCTCCCCCCTACACTTATTGGTGGAAATGGGTGAAGGCGAAAAAGGGTGGAAAGGACGGAAAAGGTAAAAATCTAACCTAGTTATACGATGCTTGATTTATTTATCACGAGTCTCTAGCTCGACTCGATTTCCCGAATGTCATCATTCAAATGGGAAAAATCATGGGAAAAACCGAGATTTCCAAGGGAGGAAAATCTCTCCATGATAAAGGGTGAAACAAAGTCATATAAGGAATACCCCATGAAAATCCACCCGGGTCAAACACATAATTTCCATCATGAAAGGAAATAAACCCCGAGGTGGTAAAATCACACAAGGCAAAGAAAAGTGGGGTACCCTTGGTCAAAAATTTCTTACGAGGAAAGGTGTTATGGTGATAAGGCAATGATAGCATGAAAGTCTTTATTCCGGGATCAAACACCGGTTCCTTAACAGGAAAATAGCAAGAGGTGTTGACATTTAAGCTCAAAATATCATCATAATCCAAAGTGGGAAAGTCGTCCTCTTCCAAACTCGATGTGAAAACATAAGTATCATCGGAGTCATAGGAAAACTCGTCCTCTAGAGGAAAATAGGTATTTAGAAAGATATCTAAATCCTCCTCAAATGTAATATCCTCTAAAGTAGGAATGATTTCTAAGAGTGGAGGGTCCTCCTTGAAAGTCATGACTTCTAAAATTGGAGTATAAAAGTCAAAAGGAGTCTCCATGGAAGAATCACTCATAGAGATATGAGGTGCATTTAGATCATTGGGTGGGTCATCAAAGATAATGAGATCACTTAAAGAAGTGTCATCATCGTAATCATCAAAGATTGGTGGATCAAAAATGGGTGGGTCAAAAGTGGGTGTGTCAAAAGATAGGTCGTCTAAACTGTTGGAAATTCACTTTATGTGACGACATTTAAGAATTCCCATTAGTTATCATAGTCACACACGCATAGACTAGACTAGGAACAATGTATAGTTTAAGTGCGTTGTGTGGCTATATATACCCCTCCTAGGCTTCCAAGGAGAGGAGTTGATTGTGTTTTCATTTCTTGTTTTAATACATTTTTTCTTATTTCACACACAACCTCTCTTCTCTCTCTCAACAATGGCTACCACCACCATCTACCACCATGTTAGACCACCGGATTAGCTAAAAGCAAACCCACAATTGGCATCAGAGCCTCGGTTCAATCCTTGGATCGTGTTCTTGTTTTCGATTTGGTGGTCTAAATTTTTTTTTGGTCTCGTTCTATCATTTTTTGGTCCTATTTGTTACTTTGTTGTCACGTTGGTCATATTTTTGTCACAATCTGTCTAAAAAGTTTCTTTTTTTGACACAGTCCATCATGTTTATCGTCTTTAGTCCATCAAAACAGTCATATCTGGGTTCACAACTGGTTACAAATCATGGTCATATCTGCTGGTATTCATATCCCACTGGTCCAAAAGACAAAATTTTTTGATCTGTCCTGGTTTCGATTCATGGTTTCTTCTGTTTGAATTTTTTAAGATGAAGATAAGTTTTTACCCAGAAAAACACAGATCCTGATAAACCGGAAAAAGGACATTTCTTGGATAAGGTTTCTGCTTTACAGTACAATCGCATTGAGTGCGATGGGTGTAATGCGATGGGTCCATTGCGATGGTACCATTGCGATGGGTACCATTGCGATGGGTACCATCGCGATGGGACATCATGTTATGATGGCCATATCTGTTTTAAGACTGCGATGGGATTAAAAATAACTCGCTGCGATGGACATATTTGTGTTAGACTGCGATGGCAATCTTTTTGACTGCGATGGGTTTAAACAGACTTTGATGGTTTTTTGTTCACATTGCGATGGCTTGGTTAAGTCATTGCGATGGGTTCAAACAAAAACATTGCGATGGCCTTAGTCAAAAATCATTACGATGATTAAAACTATACCGAGACCTTGGACTTGACCAAAACCACAACTTTAACATATCAATCCAACCTTTTAACTCCTCAAACACCAAATCTAATCCTAACTCCCATCGTCACCTAATCCCCATCGATTCTAGACTCGAAACTCAAACAGAAAATAAGATTTCAGATTTGTTTAATAAAGCAATGATCTACTTAGATCGTGTTTATTAAATCTTTCATCATCACAAATCATGTTTGGTTTTATACCAATTTTTTATATTCGAAATTAAATAAAGTCTTATAACAAACTTGTTATACTCTTTATTCTCTTCGATTTTTTTCGACCAAAAACCGAACATGCATCAAAATCTAACAGAGACCTTTAACAGATCATTATTGGGATAAACCCGTTTGATATTCAAAGTTAAAGAAATGGACTTAACAATTATATTAACCCATATCTTTGTTTCGATTTGATTCAAACCAACAACAACATGCAATCATTTAGTACCTACCCGAGATCATTGTCATGATCTAGAACGAATCATAGAGTCATCTTGATGCTGCGGATGAACTATTAACTCTATTATATCGATCATTCATGTTGTGATATTTGTCTGATTAATATAGAGTTTGGTGATTCGGTTTGGTGGATTTGAGATGATTATTTGTTTGTCTGAGATGAAGGAAAGATGTAGGGGACGAAGGTTTTGAGGTGATGGATGAGATGAAGGGAGGAGTAGTGAGAGAAAAATGGGGGGCGGATGTTTCTAGGAGATGTGTGAGATTAGGGTTAGTCTACCCTAATTATTTGGGGTTAGGTTTTATATACTCTCTAACCGGGTATATGATAGGGTTTCGTGGGCCGGGTATTGCAATATTGGATGGGCCATGAAAACATTGCTTAAACTGGGCCGTGTCTAATATGAATCAGGTTTATGGGCCATTGGTTACGTGATGGGCTGGCATGCTATCTCATTTACCCGAAATACAAATATGTTACAAAGAGTTGAAATTGTGACAAAGTTTAATAAAATTGTTATTACAAAATATTATTTATCATTTAATTTAATAAATGATGTTATCTTGATTAATGGTTTTAAAAAGTGACAAAATGACGTGACAAAGTGAACAAGTGACGAGACAAAATGACAATAATTTTTTGGGACGAGACCAAGAAAGAAAAAATTGGCGATTTTTTAGTGGCTACGGATTCGTTTGATCGGGTATAAATTATGTGAAGTTGGAGACGGATTTTTCGAAGGCGTGTATTTATTTTATCTTTTAGAGATAACTTGCTCGTGAAGACTTGTTTATCTAGTTTCCGGGTTCGGGGTGGTTGGTTGACGACTCAGATAACTATCACTTAAAGGGGTTACATTGTTGTACTCAGTTTCACGCGCTTAGTCGACGTGGATAATTTAAAGAGGTGTTGTGCTTATAGACTTCTTCAGTGATGCATTGGGCACTTAGAGATTTCTCCACCGTTCCTCATTCAACAATAGTGCAAGCTTAAGTCACAAGATCGAAGGATTCTTATTCAGTTTCAAGTTTGATGTATCCGGTTCATTCTATCAGTGGTCACTTCAAATTGCCTACAAGGGGGTTGGTAAAGATGGCCATGGAGAGTTTATGAGTAGAGATTTTCGATCAACAACTGATTCTCACAAAATATATAATTCAGCTTATTTATTATTCTCACTAGTTTTCAGGTACATGTGCGTACGATTTATTGATGGTTCCGAGTTTCGAAACCATCAAGGGGGAAGAAGAAGACACATTGAACGCACAACGAGTACACGTGATAAACTTCATACCTTCTTTTGATTTGAAGACATTCCGGGATGACATCTGTCATAGCCGCAGAGAAAATCAGTGTTTTAACTCGTGGCGTTATCAATCTCTAAACGGTACACTACTGATTCGATGTTTAATTGTTTCGTTGTTGCAATTATTCATCATCATCATCCAATATGGAGAGATATGCACTTCCGGGACTTAATTGACTCTGGTGCATCTCCGGAAGAAGATATGTGCATTTCCAGGACTTAATTGAATCTGGTGTTACGATGTCAACTTCATGAATGGGATAAAGTGTCCACTTCAGTATTTGAGCTTCATACATGGGATTGGTTTATTTTCTTCAACTATGTGGGGGAAGAAATGTCTTGATGCTCTCTTGTATGCATAACTTGAACTCTCAGGGGGAAGAAAAATTCAGAAGAATTATTCAAGCGTGAGAAGAGTCGTTATTGATCTACTTGGTGTGCCCCAAACTTTCAATCCCTCATAGCAACATTATCATGTTATATGATGGGGTTTGCTTGTTAAATTCCGCTATGCGCTTAATCATTCTAAGCTTTATTGAAAGCTTTGAAGTTGCTTACGAGGATTGTCTGTTTAGGGGGAAGCTATTTAAAAGATTCTACATCAAGTTTATGTGGTATGAATTAAGGGGAAGTTAATTTAGAAGCTTCTCCTTAACCAGAAGTATATGGATTACTTAGCTCGTGCTGTTACAGTATTTCTACAAGTTACTTTAAAGATGAGTCGTTTTGAAGTCAAAGGCCTTAGAAGACATCATCAGCATTGGACGCTTCATGAAAGCTTTTGTTCTTAATCATTATGTACTAGTTAGGAAGAATATTGTAAGGAATTCTACACGTCGTCCCATGGGGGAAGATTGTTGGAAATTCACTTTATGTGACGACATTTAAGAATTCCCATTAGTTATCATAGTCACACACGCATAGACTAGACTAGGAACAATGTGTAGTTTAAGTGCGTTGTGTGGCTATATATCCCTCTCCTAGGCTTCCAAGGAGGGGTGTTGATTGTGTTTTCATTTCTTGTTTTAATACATTTTTTCTTATTTCACACACAACCTCTCTTCTCTCTCTCTCAACAATGGCTACCACCACCATCTACCACCATGTTAGACCACCGGATTAGCTAAAAGCAAACCCACATAAACCGAAGATAGTGTGATCACTTAAAGAAGTGTCATCACTGTAGGTATCATAAATAGGAGTTTCAAAAATTTGAGGCTCTAAGGGAAGGGACGAAGTTATCACAAATTCATTTTGATTAGACTTTTGAATTCCAAACGGATTAATAAAAATCTTGTCATTATCAAAATTAAGAACATCAATCATATTGACCGACTCTTTTCCATTTGATTTTGTTGTGATTTTTCCCATTTTAAAAACTTGTTGTTCATCCCTAACCCTAAGAATTAACTCCCCTTCGGCCACATCAACTAAAGCTCTTCCGAATCGTAAGAATGGTCTACCAAGTATTAACGGAATACGAGGATCCATCTCATAGTCGACGACGACAAAGTCCACGGGAAAAGTGAATGTACCAACTCGAACAAAAACGTCTTCGGCAATACCAACGGGGTATGCGAGAGTTCTATTAGCTAACTCGAGAGTCATGCGAGTCGGTACAAGGTCGGGTAATGATAATTGTTTCCATACCGAGAGTGGCATAAGATTGATGCTAGCGCCGAGATCCGCTAAAGCCATAAAATCATCAATTTGAGGAAATGAGCAAGGTAACACGAATCGTTCGGGATCTCCTAGATTTTCGGGAAGCTCTTTGAGAAGAATCGCGGAACAATTCTCATTTAAACGAGTGTTCACGAGCTCAACCATTTTTTCTTTCTTATTAAGCAAATCTTTGAACATCTTCACAAATTTAGGCATTTGAGAAAGTGATTCAATAAGGCTAATGTTAACATTCACGTTGGAAATCATTTTCAAAAAGTTGGAAACATGAACGTCATCTTTGGTGAGCACTTTAGCCTTGTCCAACCTAGAGGGATAAAGGATATTGGGTTTAGATGGTGAAGGTTGAGAAGGAGAAGGATTCGCTTCTTGAACAACCTTAGGGTTGGGCTCTTTAGGCAATGGATAACTAGTACTAGGAGTGGTAGTGGGAGAAATCACCGGAGGGGGAGTAGGATTACTCATTATGACCTCCGGGCCTTGTCTTTCCTTGATAGGCAAAGAGATGAAAGGTCCCACTAAAGTGGCTCCACTTCGAGTAGTGATAGCACTCACATTAGCACGAGGGTTAATCTCGGTATTAGAAGGTAAGGCTCCTTGGGGTCTAAGGGCTTGTAACATTTGCACGAACTTCATATCGGTTGACTCTTGCATTTGTTTCATAATTTTCTCATGTTCGGTCAATTTTTGTAGAACCAAGTCCATTTGAGGATTATGCATGTTCATTTGATTAAACCCTTGATTAGGAAAACCTTGGTTTTGATATTGAGGTTGAAAACCGTTGTTATTATGAAAACCTTGGTTGAAGTTATTATTTTGAAACCCTTGATTTTGACCATTAAAATTCCCTTGATTTGCATTCCCTTGAAAATTACCCATTTGAGGACCTTGGTTCCTATTTTGGTATTGGGTATTTTGGGAGGGTGGAGATGGTCTATGTGGAGCTACAAAACCCGGGGGAGCCAAATAGTTAGTACTCTTATAAGACAAATGGTTAACATCAACATTTGGTTTAAAGTGAACCTTCTCATTAGCATTGGTGTTATAAGCATAAACGTTTTCTTGTTGATTGTAAACCTTGTCACAATAAAAATATGAATGTGGTCCACCACAAGTTTCACACGTTTCACAAGTCTCTTTTAAGGCATTCACATGTGTAGTGGGAGGGTTATCTCTTAAAACAAGGTGTTTCACAATTGAAGTAAGCTCCTTAATTTGATTAGTCACCTCATTATCACTAGCACTAGCTATTGTAGACCGTACACTCTTGGTTTGAACTTTTGCCTTGTTTTCAATTATTACCCAAGCCTCGTTCATGGATTTCACAAGAATATTGCCCCCCGCGACACTATTAAGTGAGTCTTGGTCATTAAGAGTTAAACCATTGTAAAACGTATTGATTTGATGCACTTTAGTGAAACCATGTTGTGGACATTTTCTTAAAAGCTCTTTAAATCGATCCCAAGACTCACTAAACGTTTCCCCATATTGTTGTTCAAAGTTAATGATGTCATTCCTTAAAGAAGTGGTCCGTGATGGTGGGAAAAAGTAGTTAATGAACTTGGTCTCTAAATCAATCCATGTGGTAATACTTTGGGGTGGTTCCTTATCAAGCCAAATCCGGGCTTGTCCCTCGAGGGAAAAAGGAAAGAGTTGTAAACGAATGGCCTCTTGTGGCACCCCATTGTATTTGACGGTGTTTGCCAATTGTATGAAACGTTTGATATGAGCGTGTGGGTCATCATTAGTACGGCCTAAAAATGGTGTAGCGGAAACCATTTGAATAAAACCCGTTTTAAGTTCAAAATTATTCGCTCCAATATCCGGCACCACAATCGCGTCATCGTTTCCTTCAACGTGAGATTGTAGAATCTCAATCATTGGTCGATTATCCGTTGCCATCGTGTTGTTCAAAGCTCGATTCTCGGGATCGGCTTGATTGACGGTCTTTTTATTTTTCTTCTTCTTCTTTTTGGAAGAATTAGAAGTGTTTGGTACACCAATCGGTATGTATGTATGCGCGCGAGTGCGCATACAATTAAAACTTTGAGGAATGAGGTAGGAAACCTCGGTCGACTTTGAGAGAAAAGGGATTATCCCTCTCGAGGTGCAATATTAAATGCTACAAAAATATATACTTAATACTACTTGAGTTGGCAAACCAATAATCGGTCGTCCCTCTCAATATACACACAAGCAAGCGGGGAAACGAGGTGGCACAAAGCACTTAAAAACCTTTTTCCTTAGACGGGCTTTTATAGCGCGCCGCGTTATACCCACCTTATAGTTTGTATATATCTAGTTCAAACTTCTTACTAGTATTTATCTATTTTGCCCTTTTTTCTCGTTTAGGATTCGAATACAATAGTTAGGTGATGAAATCCCAACTAAGGTCTTATTTGAAAAGTAGGTAAGTTAATTGTGCTACGTAATATAATATAGTAAAAGAAAAATCTTTTTGTATTTTTAGAAAAATATATATTCACAATAAAAAGCGAAAGAAATCGGAATAAGAAAAATAACAATAATACGTAATATTTTTGGTGTAATACTTTAGGAAAAGTATTACTTTTAGATTTTTTAATTTTTTTGGTGCAAATCTTAGGAAAGAGTTTGCTTTTGTGATTTTTTTTAATTTTTTTTGTATTTTTAAGTTTTGTATTTTTTTGTGTTTTTGATTTTTTGCAAGAAAGTAACGTTCAAAATGAACGGATCCCAAAATCCAAACGTCTCACGAAAATCATCAATCGTAACGAGCGAAGCGACAACGGCGCCAATTTAATATAGGAATTTTAATGTATTGCAATTAAGTTCGTTTCCTCGACTCACTCGAATTGATTTCCAATTATAACGTGGATTAATTGTTTTTGGTGAATAAAACTTTTTGGTATTTAAAAACTAAAAACTATTTAAAATTAATAAAAACTAATTAATCTAATTGATAAGAAAATATTTAATTAAAACTACTTTTAAACTAATAGAAATTATAATTAAACAAAATTTGACAAAACTATTAAAGACTAATTTAAAATTAAAACTAACTGAAAACTAATTTAAATTCAAAACTTAAAACTAAATTTTAATCTAATCAATATTAATTTTAAATAAAAGAAAAAAAACTAATTTATAAAAGCAATTTAAAATTTCTTAAAAGTAATTAAATTTTTTTTTTTTTTAAAACTTTATAAAAGAAACTTAAAAAAACTTTGTATTAAAATTATCTATCTAATAAACTTGTATTAAAAATTAATTAAAATCTGGCAGCTAAACAAAAGCTATATTAATTAAATAACGTGTAAATAAAATTAAAAGAGGCCCTAGAAGAGATGGTAAACGTGTTAGGTTGCTATCCAAGAGGTCGAGGGTTCGAGACCCAGTATGGACGACTTTTTTGCGAATGATATATTTTTTTGGAATAATTGGACACTCAGATCAAATGGATCTGAGGCTTTATGCAGCAATATCAGCAAATAATATAAGCCAAATAAGCACAGCAGCCAAAGCACGAAATAAGCAGATAAGCTATAACGAAATAAGCTAAAACAACCTAATAAGTAAATGGACTAAGACAGAATATAAGCAAAACCAGATTCAACTAAACACATAAAACCTCAAATAAGCACAACAGCTGAATCAAATAAGCAAGCAAATCAGATCCAAAGCAGTTAAAACTGAAAATAAGATAATCACCCAAACATTAAATAAACAAAACCAGATTTAAAAGTAAATCCAATAAGCAGTTTAAAACTAAATCAACAGATAACAGAACTGAAAGTAAGCAGATAAGCTACACTACTAAACTGAAATTAAGCAGATCAACATTAAACAGATAATATAATAGGCAGATAAGCTAAAACAGAAAAGCAGTAAAACTTAAACAATAGCAATCAAAAATCAAATAAAACTAGCAGCTATCAACTAAACAGAAACATAAACAAAACTTAAAAGACCAAAACTCAGCAGACTAGAACAAGTTTCCGAAAAGCTAATTTCTAGCAGATTTAAGCAAAACGTACATCAATAATATCAACTAATCTAATAAATCTAAAACTTAAAAATAAGAGGAGATGGAACCTGATGTCGAAAACCGTTGCGACGAAGAGCGGCGTTGAGCCGTCTTATTAACCCGAATCAACACCTTCCTTCGTCACCATCAAAAATCAACACCACTCGAACCACGAACCAAACAGATTCATAAAATTTACCAGTGGGGGAAATTTGTTTATCTACTTTTTTTTACTTTTATATTAATTAATATAAACTTTTAATTAACAATTTTAATTTAATAAACAGATTTAAACATCTACTTGCAAATTTAAAACAGTAAAAAAATGGCACAAGATTAAACGGAAAATAAATTTTATTAATAATAAACAGATTACATTAACTGGAAAATAAAATTACAATTTTACCTAAAATCTAATTTGCATAAATTAAAAAAAAAGGCACACCCTAACATTACATATTGAGGGGTTTTTATAGGAAAACCCTAAAAACTTATTGGTGAAGCTTGTTGATGAAGATATCAAATCCTGGCCACTCTTTTCTTCTCTTTCTTTTCCTTCTCTTGATCTACGGCTGAGAACACATTACCCATCACACGGATTGCCACCGTGGATGGGTTGTGTTTCTTGTGCTAGTTTGCATCTGATGTGTAGCCTTGTTATTGGAGGATTGGTTTGTGATGATTTGTTTCATCCAATCAGAATAGGGGAGAAGCCACGTCAGGATGAGGACCACATCATGCTTTGCCGAGAAAATTGGGGGATTTAATTTCCCTACGTGTGAATCACACGAATTAAGAAAAAGCCCAATTATCTTGGGTAAATTTGTGATTAGGGTTTGGGTAACAGTAAAAGGGGTTGTTTGAGAGAGAGAGATTAAAGTGAAGGTGTGTTTTTCTTTTTTGTATCGACCAAAAGTGAAGTGGGTAAACTGTTATTAAAACGTGTGTGGGAGTAAGTATTGGGTTGACCAAAATTTTTGACCAAGTAAACAAGTAAAATGAATCCGTCCCATTTATTTGTTTAGGCAAATGGGCTTTTGGCCCAATGTTATTCCATCCGTCCATTGTAATTGAAAATGGGCTTTATTTGGGCTTGATATCCACAAGTATATACTTTAAATCCACTAATGGGCTTTTGGGCCCAATAAGCAATTGTGGGACCCACAAAGCCCAATAATCTTTATAAAAATTAAATCCACTAAAATCGAGCTTGAATTTGGCTTTGATGCTCTTTTCTTCAAAGTCGTGTCGAATTTGCCAGTTTTCGTGATCTTTGGCACACTTTTGATTCTTTGACTTTGTCTTTGTCTCTTTCTTGGACTTATCTTCAATATTTGACCGCGAAATCCCATGTTTTATTTCCTTTTGATCTTTTGTACCTATTTTAAACAAAAACACAAAACCACGCGTAATTCTGAGTTTTACGATATTAAACACATGATTAGGTCTTGTTTTTCCTTGATTTTAGTGGCAAAAGGATAAGTGTTTACACACTTATTAGGGTGGTTCATTATCAAGCCAAGTCCGGGCTTGTCCCTCGAGAGAGAAAGGAAAGAGGAGCAACCGAATTGCCTCTTATGAAACCCCATTGTACTTCACGGTATTGGTTAAGTGAACAAACCTTTTAATGTGATCGTGCGGATCATCATGAGTACGGCCTAAGAAAGGTGTTGCGGAAACCATTTGAATGAAACTGGTCTTGAGCTCGAAGTTATTTGCATCAATAGCTGGAACCACAATCGCATCTTCATTGCCTTCAACATGTGATTGCAAGAGCTCGATCATTGGACGGTTATCCATGGTGTTAACAGCAGGAGGCTCGATGATAACGGTTTGAATGGACTTCCTTTTGCGTGAACGGGTACGCATACACCTACAAAAGAAAAATATAGCAAAGGAATAGAAGAAATAAAGTTAACGTGAAAAGAAAATATTTTTGGTGCAAAATCTTTGAAAAAGAAATGCTTTTTATGAATTTTTAAATATTTTTGGATTTTTGAAATTTTTGATTTTTATGGATTTTTGTGAAAATTTTTTGAAAATTTTGCAAGAAAAATAACGTTCAAAAGTGAACGGATCCCAAAATCCAACGCGTCTCTCACAAAAAACCGTTAATCTTCACGAAAAGAGCCGGCAGCGACGCCATTTTAATAACTGAATTTTATTTAAAAGTTCATTTCTCTCGACTCAATTCGAATTGATCACGGTTAAACGTGCGACTCAGTTGTTCTTGGTGTAAAAAGAAAATGTCGTTCATCTAATTAAAATAAAAATGAATACTTTTAAATGACAAAATATAAAAGAATTAAAGCAAATTTAAAACTTAATAAAATTAAAACTTTAAAAATTAAAACTTGAAAATTAAACTAAGACAAGACAATTTAAAAATAACACTTAAGAAAAATGACGGGAAAAATGTAAATTTAAAACTAATTCGGGAAACCAAAACTACACATTAGTCGGAATATGAGAAATCTAGTCCTAATTCGGAATGCCCAAAATGACACACAATCTGGAATCCGTGATTAGCACGTATTCCGGAATAAAGGTCTATGAGGTAATCCGGAATGTTGGTTTTAGAAGCAATCCGGAATCCCAAATTTAACCACAATATGGAATAAGAGGTTTCTAACCTAATCCGGAATAATGATGCCTAACCTAATACGGAATCTAAACTTTTCATGTAATCCGGAATGCGGAGTTAATATCTAATCCGGAATCTACTCCTAACATGCAATTCAGAATCGGGAGTTTGTTTGCAATCCGGAATATAGCTCATCTCTTAATCCGGAATCCATAATTCATACACAATCCGAAATCTAGATCCTATACTCAATTCGGAATGTATGTTTCTTGTATAATCCGGAATAAAAAAAGGGAAGTAATTCGGAATTATCACAAAAATACCTAATCCGGGATAACTAAACACACCTAATTCGGGATGAGGGTTTCTAAACCCGGATAACATAAAAATAAGCTAAAATCCAATAAGCACTTAACCAAAAATAAAACCAAACTAATTTTAAGAAAAAGCTAATAAGCCACAAATTAAAAACTTTAAAAACACTAAATAATCAAAATATTAAAAATAAACATTTAAAAGATTAAACTATTTAAAACACTTAATTAAAAATAAGAAAAGCACACAATAAGCAATAAGCACAATAAGCTAAACAAACAAACACTTGAAAATCAATAAGAACAATCAAACAAACACATCAATCAAACAAAGAACAAGATTAAACAAACTACATGATTATGAAAATAAAACAATAGATTTAAAAACAAGAAAGGTAGAATGAGAATGATTAATCAAAAGCTTGAAATTCAGATAAAGATTAAAGATTCAATTACAAGATTAAGATGAAAAAGCTTGAAAACTTGAAAGTAAATCTAGATAGAGAAACTAATTTAATCTACTCCTAAAACTTAAAAATAAAACTATCTAACTAGCTAACACCTCCTAATGAAAGATTAGGAGGGTATTTATAGGAGGAGGGGTAGGTTGTTGATGCTTCTCTCTTTCTCTTTGTCTTTTCGTCTTTCAATTTCTTCATCTTTCTCGACTTTGTCTCGGGATTTGTCGAATGATAAAATGAACTCGTCTTCTAATTTTCTTCTTTTATTAAACTTGGTTCTTCGACTTCGTTAAACTTCCGTCTTTAGACTGTTTCTTCGATAAATCTTCAAAATAGGCCTTTGACTTCCGTTCTTTTGGCACTCTTGATCTTTTGACTCCGTCTTTTGTCTTTTTCTTCGATAAAAGCCCGTGTTTTCTTCCTTTTTCATATTTTGGTCCTAAAACACAACAAAAACACAAACCACGCATAATTCGACTTTACAACATTAAATACACGATTTGGCCTGGTTTCTCCTTGTTATAAGTGGTAAAAGGATAAGTGTTTTCACACTTATTATTATGTGTTAGATTTTGTGCTAACTCTATCATGTCTTCTTGAACTTCTTTTGAGTTTCTTCTCTCGTTTTCTTCCAAGATTTCACTATCACCTTCTAAGGTATAGCTTTCTTAAATTATTTTGTGAAGTTATCCTTAACTTCTTTGTTGAGTCTCTCTCGATTTATTTTAATCATGCCTATCTTAGTCGAGTCTCTCTCTTCTAACCTTCTAACTAAGTTGAGTCGAGCCTCACCCTTTCCTCGTCATGTAATTGTTTTTTGAACATTCACAATGATTGAGAAGAGCTACGAAACTTTGAGCATGTAGTTTATCGTATGCTAAACACCATCCATCTTAGTCTTTCTATTCTTTGGCTTATTTGATCTCTTTCTCTATATCACTGAGTCATCTTTTTGGTGACGACATTCATAAGCATCCTTGCCTACAATGTCTTTGGTTTTATATTTTTTCGTTCTTCTCGTTTTTGAGAGTCGATTGAGGTTAAAATTTACAATTGGATTGGGTGATTCCAACAATTCTAAGTTTTTAACCTTTTGAGAGGATTTTGGTTAAATCTTGACTTTTCTTGGGTGATTCCAAAAATTCTAAGCTTTTAGCCCTTTGACATATTATCATTACAATTGGTATGGATGTTTCTTCTCTTCCTCTATTCCAAAAATTGTGAATTGATCTTGTCAAGATCATCTCCTTTGACTTGTCTTTGGATTGATAGCATCGCGTGCACACCTCTTTCTCCAATGCTTGTCATTGTTTGTGCAAACGACTTGTTTATCGTCCTCGTTTTCACTTTTCCTCATAGTCATTCTTCCTCTCTTTTCGACTATGTAGAATTGTTTTATTGTCCTTGTCATACTCTCTTTAGTTTGGTATTCGTGCCAATATATTAAAGTGGAGTATGTCCTCTCGACAATATATTTTTTTTAATTTGGACATCTATTTTCTATCTTAGTCCTCTATATATATATTTTTTTGTGTCATCAAAATAAGTTGGGTTCTCTTTTCTATCTAATAGCCCTCTTATTTTTCTTAACTTGTCATATTTTTTACACTTCCAAAAGTTAAGATTGTTTTAGCTTTATCTTGAGTCCCTCTCTTTGTACACGAGATGTTTAAAGCTAATTCCGCTTGGGTGACATTACTATATATATGCTCTTGTCCGCTAACCTTGTTTTGTAGGACATTTCTAACCCATTTTTGTAGCTCGTCAATATTCTTGCTTTGTTGGTGTCTCAAGCAAGGGGGAGATCATATCAAGGGGGAGCATTTTCAAGATTCCTAGTCATTAAATTTGCGATCGTTGACTCACTTAAATTGCATTCATCGAACATCTTGCAAGTAATGAATTATGGGATCTCGAAGATAAGCATATTATTATGCATGGAGTTGGTTAACCTATGGTGATTGAAGACTTCACTAGGACGACGCAAGCTCAATACCTTTGGATGATGGGATTATGGTTCGGATTCTCGCCTCTCAACCAAATATCTTTTGGATGCAAGCTATCTTAAAGTTGATAACTCTCTTCTACAAATGAAGACTACCATTTGGATGCATGCACTCTTGACGTTGATTTTTCTCTTCTACAAATGACGACTACCTTTGGATGCGTGATCTTCCTCAAATGATATGGATTCTACTCTTCCACAAATGACGACTACCTTTTTGATTCGACAAAAGGGGGAGAAAGAAGTGTAAACGAGTAAGTGATGTTCGTTTGCAAGTCTTAATTTTTATTCAAGATGTTACCACACAAATGACTAGAAACATAAACACGAGCAAGTATACCCTTTCATATATAGCATAGCTTAATGGTAAAGTCCAGTTCGTTCCACGGGATTGTTGTTATCACAATATTAAAACAATTACCTCTAGAGTGTCACAAGTTCTAAAGATATACTTAACAATTGGTATTAAAGGGTGCGTTTGGCTAAGGTCATAACCATACAATAGATAGGTAGCAAGGATGAAGTATAAGCACATAAACAATGTAAGACAACATACCTATTATTAGTCGTGCATGCAACATCTAATTAATATGACAAGAATCCGACTAAAGACTTCGCCATACCAACAGCATTAAGATAAGTTTATGCTTGATTTCGATAACTGTATATGAGATTATGCAAGAGTTGGTATATGTTTTAATCCGCTAATCGTTACAAAAGTGATTAACAAGATTCATTTACTAGATGACATGAAACTCATCCATTCACATGAGTACTAGTCGATGATCATGGATGAATCCAACATATAACAATGGTCTTACATAGTAACATAGAATACATGAGTATCCAAATCACACTTATATTCAAGAACCCAGGGAAAAAGTGTGCCGCACAAAACTAATTGTGTGCCGTACTTTGTCCCAGCAAAGCTAATATTCACATCTAATCATAAGGCTATTAAACCTTAACCAAGTGCACATCACACTACTCCATAATAACAGTAAATAAGATCATTTCAAACATATGTAAATCAAAGTAAAAGATTGACATAATTGAAATAAGAATTATACCACAAGATTATTTCAATAATTGCTCCCAAAGGATTTATAAGTGTTTGAACTTATTACAAATTGCTAGCAACAATTCTGAGTTTCTTGTTCTAGCACCAATACCATAAACCAACTAAGGTTTACCAATTCTAGTGACTATGATCAAGGATTTGGAGAAATCCTTGATTATTGTTTCTCCTAAACAATGGATAAAGTGAGGAATGAGATATGATTATGCCTGGCCAAGGGTCCTATTTATACTTGAAAATTCGTAGGTTAGAAACCCTGGAAGTATGTCAAAGGTTCCCCATAATAGCCATGCATAATTGCAATTAATTATGTAACTGCAGTAAAATGTGCGCCACACTTGTTCATTTGTACGCCGCACTTCATCAGGTGTAAATGTGCGCCGCACTTGCAAGTTTGTGCGCCGCACTTCTTGTTATTCTCCAAATTCGGGGGTACTTTGAATGTACGCCACACTTTTCTAACTGTGCGCCGCACTTCTGCTCCTTTTCAACATAATTTCTTCTTTAGCCCATTTATTATTTATTTCTTCATTCTTTTCCTTCATGGTTTCTTTCTTGGCTATAATACAAACAATACCTTTTATTAGTATCAATTCAACACATAATTTATTTATTTACATAGCAAACAAGGACAAATGCATCATTACAAATATGTATAAATGAGGCATTATCACATTCCCCCATACTTAACTTCTTGCTTGTCCTCAAGTAAGGAAAAATATATTTTTGATAAGTGTCGAAAGAATAGATAAAGCCAACAATCGAAAAACAAAGATAACGCCATAAAACACCTTACGAAGAAGATATTTTTATTTCACACACTCTCCTTATTATGGGTAGTTTATCGCTCAATAGCACGGTCATGAAAAGTAAATTACCATAGGCTTGTGCAAGGAACTAAACTAAACCAAATTTTGGCGTAAGCACCAAGTAGAATATCAAAAGAGGTCTTTTTCAAAAACTTTTATTACCACCGCATGTTTTAAAGAATAATATATCATCTTTTTCATGTTGTTGCCTTGCAAATAACTCGAAACTTTTTAGGCTTCCATTTGCCTTTTATTTCTTTTTTTTATTTTTTTATTTTTTATACCACAATCTTTCTTTTGGGAGAGCATGCTTTCTCCCATACTTATGATACACTATCATTTCGTAATATGGTTTCCAACAATATAATCATCTTAAAAACATCGACAAAACTTTCAATTTTTTCTCTTTTATTTATTTTGCCTCCTTATCATTTAAAATACCTTATATCATACAAGTATGATCCCACTATGGTCTCGTAAAGATTACCAAGCACAAGTTCTAGAATTAAACTAATCATCGGCACACACAATTTTAAAATGTAAGAATGCTTACGGAAAAGATCCTCACAATTATGAATAAAGTATTGTGAAAATAACGTTATCAATTCCGAGTCAAAATAGCTTTACAATTATAAGAATTATCAATCCTTCGACAAAAACTTCTCATTTTATTATTTTTTTATTAAAACTGTACCAAAATTTTAAAAATTCGCCCCGAAAGTGCGGCACACAATTTGGAATGTGCGGCGTACTTCTGGGTACAGAAAATTTTAGAAAACTAAATTTTTTAAAAACAAGCTTTTATTCGATCTTATTTTCGCTCAATCACCCCCATACTTATTATGAGCATTGTCCCTAATTCTAAACATAAGGAAAAAGTAAAATTTAGAGGGAAAATAAGAATAATACTCCCCTTTTATTCCAAGTCGTGAGCGAAGACGAGATCTTCAGTCTTCTCCTAAGTTCTCCTTGACTTGCTTATTTTCTGTAAATTAACACAAATAATATATACAAACATATTTCACATACCAAATTAAAAATAAAAATCCCACACACAAAGTATTAAGTTGTCCTAAATGCCAACAAAGGCATATTACGAGGCCCAAATAAATTGTTTTCAAATTGTTTTCAAATTGTGACTAACACAAAAGTCACACACATACGAGGCTTCACATATCCTCTTTAGTTTCATCATTCCTTGGAGCTTGAGATGGGTAAAAATTTGGTGGATAGGGTGGTGGTTGTTGGGTGTAGTAGAATGGCTCGTGGTGATATCCGGGTGGTCCATAAGGTCCACTCATTGGAACATAATATTGTTCCGCCATCCTCTCAAAAACTAGAGCGTATCGATCCATACTATAACATTGGCGCTCCATCATAAACCCAAGTTGGTCTTGCCTAACCTTCGTCCTTCCCATTCTATCACAAACATCTTGGAGTGATGAACTAGGAGCTCTCGCCATACCTACACGAGGTGCTCTACAAGGCGAGTCTTCTCTCATCAACCTTCCATCCGCTCCAATAAAATCTCTCAAGGTAATTCGGTCAATGGTATCACAAACAATTGGTGGACTAAGACTACTCACAACTTGATCACTTAAAAGCCCCATTCTTCGAGCTAACCTAGTCACAAATTGTCCACACACAATCATACTACCCGCTTGACTACCAGGACCTTTCCTTTTTATCCATTTTGCTATCACCCAAGCCACATTAGCGTATTGGTCACGGTTCTTGCCGCTAAACATGCTCAATAACCACAAATCATTATTTTGTATTTTATCATATCCCGTGGATCTTTGGCAAACGGCATAGGCAATCATCTTTTAAAGCACTCTTAAAAGTGGACTAGAAATTCTAGTGGTCGAGCTCCTAGATAAGCTCAATGGGTCCTCATCCGGGCAAATTGATGCCCAAAATTCATTAGCATTAAAGTCTCCATGATCACGTTCCCCTCCTTGGAAATAAACCTCAAATCCTTCCGCCTTTCGCTCCTCTCTATTATACAACTCCAAGTACTTAGCAAATTCTTTCAAAGTCAAAGAATATCCCTTTCCACAAGGTCTAAAAGTCAAAATCTTCTTAGTCAACAACTCATCTCCTTCGGCATCTTCATCAAAATTAAAAGTAGAGAAAAACTCGAGAACAAGCTCCGCATAGATTTTCTCCCTACAAGTAAAAGCACGAATCCAAGCATCGGATTCAAACAAGACTTCATTACCTCCAGCCTCTATCACTACTATCCCAAGCATCTCCCTTATTTTAGTTTCACAACCAAGCTCGTTCAAAACTCCAAAATCCCCAATGCTAGGTGCAAAAATTTGTTTTGGCATTAAAAGACTAAGAGCATTGTTGTAGATGGTTTTGTTATCATTAGTACATCCAAGCCAGTTCAAAAATTGGTGATTCGGTGTTCCCATGAGTGCGGAACTTGCCGATTCGATAGGCCTTCGCTTCTTTCCTCGGCTAGACGAGCCGGTTTTGTAATTTCCAGAACCTGGATTCTGCAAAATTTTCATCACATACAAACATGTATTAACATTAGATAAGCATTAGGGGTCAACAATGTTCCTATGATCGTGTTCTGATCATACTGTTTGTTTTCCAGACGAAAAGTGTGGCGCACAATTTGGAATGTGCGGCGTACTTCCTGGGAAAATTTCATCAAAAGTGCGGCGTACTTTCTGGGTTTTTCAGCAAATGTCGGGGTAACACTAGTAGCTAACCAAGTCCGCAAACTAAATGGTTACAAACTAATAACAATGGCTAGAATCGAAAACTAACCCATTCCCAATTCGTTCTAATCCAGGACATTGCTTCATCTCTAAGGTTTTTCAAAAACCCTCTTTTTTCATATTTATCTTACTATAATCTAATCATTTCTTAATCTGTTTCTACATTCCTAATTCCTAATTGAATTGTAATTTGTTCCCCAATTACTAAGAACCCTAATTGAAAATTAATCAAAAATTAAAAACTTAATTAAATTAAACAATCATGAATAAAATATAAAAACTTACCCTAGACATGATCTCGAATGTGAAATTGGAGCAAAGACTCGAAAATATTTTTGGTGATGATTAAAAAATCGTCAGGTGGGGTTTGTGTGTTTTTTTAGTTTCTAATAAGAAAAACGGGGTATATACAAAAAATCCGCCCAGAAGTGCGGCGTACTTTCTGAAATGTGCGGCGCACATTCTGTGCATCCAGACATGGTTTACTGTATTTTCATTTTTAAAGTATACAAAACATAAAATTTAAAATAAAACCTCTAATTTCATTCGATAGAAATAAAAAACTCAGGGAGAACATTCCCTATTTCTAAGACCATCCTAAACTTCTAGGACTCTTAGATATTACTTCGTTTTATTTGATTATCAACATACAAAAGGATAAAAATGCATAAAAGTAACTAGGAGCCAATGATGCACTCCTCTTTTCTTCCTTTCCTCTCAGTTGTAGCAGAAATTCAAAGGTGACATGATATCACTCTCCGTGTAACGCCCCGAGACCTCTCTATTGGTGTCCTTTGTCTCATACACTTTTTCGTACCTTTTTCCACATGGATCAACAATAACTATGGCAACATGCCATTCACTATCTCCATCTTTAGCAATATTTTCAAATTCTCGCTTGTTACCCACTTGCCAATCTTTGTATTTCAATGATACGGGAAGTACTCCAAGTATCCCCACAATTTTCTTGTACACACAAATATCAAAGAAAGGGTTATGGTAGCTTCTTTCACTTAGTGATGCATCAAATAGTTCTTCCAGTTCCGTCCATGGTTGCAAATGTGGACCATAAATCGGCATACCATTTTCATCTCTTTTCGTGGTGTAGTACTTATCATCTTCATCATCACTATCATCATGTTCTTTTGCTTTTAGCACATTATATGTTTGATGGACAAACCCATCAAAGCTAGTCATGATAATTTTTCCAACATCTACCTTTGCACCAACGGTGTGCAAAAACTTCCTTCCAACCACTAGTTGAATATCTCGATCAATAGCAATATCGAGAAGCATAAAATCGGCTAGTATTGTGGTTGTCCCTATTTGGCATAGAACTCCAAGCAAACGCCCAAATCCCTCCGCGTAGGAGTGATCAAACATTTTTATTCGATCAAACCTTGGTTTGACTCTTCCAACATCTAACATTTTGAAGATTCCAAGTGGCACGATATTAACATTTGAACCGGTGTCTACCAAAGCATTGTATGTAGTTTTACCTTCCAACCTTATAGGTAGGAAAAAATAACCCGAATCTTCTTTTTCTTTCATTACTTTGTTCTCACAGAGCATTTGGATTGCCACATCCTCATATTCCGAGGTTAATCCACCTTCAATCTTCAACTTATCAAGCAAGACCCCATCGACAATCATTTTATACTTATCACTGTATTTTAATGTTTCAATGATTGGTCGATTCATGTTTAACATTACTCTTTCTTCAACGTATTCCCTTAATTCTTCCATTGTTAGCTCTTCTCTAGTTAAGGGTTTATTAATGGTGAGAGAAGGTCCTTCACCATTATAGTTCAATTTGTAAGCATGAGCGGGCTATTTTCCTTTGTTTCTTTTGCCTTTACCCATATTACAAACGAATCTAGGAGTATCAACTCCCTCATTTTCAATAGGTGCTAGTTCATCAGAGTCGAGATTATCAAGTATCTCGTCAATTTCTTCCAAGTCCAAGCTTTCATGCACTTTTGGCCATAAGGTGAGTATGCCACAAGTGATATCAATTTGTGCATTGGCTTGCTTTAGGAAAGATCTCCCAAATATTGCGAACGATTCACAGTCATCTTCTTCTAGATTGACGAAGAAGTCGACGAAAAATAATTCGTCCTTGATCATAACAATGAGCTTCTTATCTATTTCTTTGTCCCCATTACGACGCGTTTTATAGGTTAAGCCAAGCTCCACTACAAGTTCATTGCTAACAAAACTCTTTTCCATTTTCAAGTCAACTTGCCCATCATAGGCAAATTTACCTTCCACATGACAAGGCATTAAGTACTTTTCGCTAGGTGTCAAGTCTTCCAAACGATAGAAAGTTAGTACCTTTTAAATCCCACTATCGGTTGTGTCCCTATATTCAGATCCTGTCCATTCTCCATCCGATTCAATCTTATCATTTAGGCTAATATGCTCATCCTCTCCCAAGCATAGCCTACCCAAGCTAGTGTTTGGATCCAACTTAAAACAACAACACATCAAGAGAAACATTAGTATATTAGTGCCATAAAAGCCAATTAACATTTCATATCCTGTAGTTTTAAGGCAACTCATTAGTTTCGATGAAAATCTCTTTTTAATTGTGTTATAAGCAAATACTACGTACTGTTTTTCCAGTTGTGCGACGTACTTTTGAGATGTGCGGCGCACTTTTCCCTGATACAGAAAAACCGGCGCACTTTGTGAAATGTGCGTCCGTACTTTCAGCAAGAAAATTTTTGTTCATAACTGTATGATCTATATACCAATCAAACAATGTTATAAGACTTTTTTCATAATACTTCCTTAACAAGTAGTCAAAATAAGAAATAGTGACCAAATTTTGTAAGATGTTCTCAAGTATTTTGCAAGAAATATCTATTTTTTCATTTCCGCTTGTTTCCTCATTTTCTTGTATCTTAAAGTTGTTAAAAATTCCAGAAAAATTACCACAAATCATGATAAATATCAAATAACACATACCAAAACAAATTATTCTACCAAAGATAAATTAAAAAGAAAATAAAATTTTGAAAGAAAATATTTTTGGTTTTTCTTGAAATGCAGTATTAACAAACACATAAGCTCAAAAAGCATAAGCACACATAAAGCAATTCTCATGTTTTCAGCAGTAAGTGTTGAGAGTAAAAGGTTTTGGTGGTGTTTTGGGATTATTTCTACCAACATTTTTGCAAATTCGTATCAAATGTGCGGCGCACTTTCTAACTTTTTCGTTAAATTTTTTTTCAGATTGCCAGAAATCTGTACGGCGATTTATAATTTTTGTTTTACCAAGTATTTCAGAATGTTTCAAAATAAATAACTAATCAATCCCCAGCAGTGGCGCCAAAAACTTGATGTTCGTTTGCAAGTCTTAATTTTTATTCAAGATGTTACCACACAAATGACTAGAAACATAAACAGGGGCAAGTATACCCTTTTATGTATAGCATAGCTTAATAGTAAAGTCCAGTTCGTTCCACGGGATTGTTGTTATCACAATATTAAAACAATTACCTCTAGAGTGTCACAAGTTCTAAAGATATACTTAACAATTGGTATTAAAGGGTGCGTTTGGATGATGTCATAACCATATGATAGATAGGTAGCAAGGATGTAGTATAAGCACATAAACAATGTAAGACAACATACTGATTATTAGTCGTACATGCAACATCTAATTGATATGACAAGAATCCGGCTAAAGACTTCGCCATACCAACAACATTAAGATAAGTTTATGCTTGATTTCGATAACTAAGGTAGTATATGAGATTATGCAAGAGTTGGTATATGTTTTGATCCACTAATCGTTACAAAAGTGATTAACAAGATTCATTTACTAGATGATATGAAACTCATCCATTCACATGAGTACTAGTCGATGATCATGGATGAATCCAACATATAACAATGGTCTTACATAGTAACATAGAATACATGAGTATCCAAATCACATTTATATTCAAGAACCCAGGGTAAAAGTGCGCCGCACAAAACTAATTGTGCGCCACACTTTGCCCCAGCAAAGCTAATATTCACATCTAATCATAAGGCTATTAAACCTTAACCAAGTGCACATCACACTACTCCATAATAACAGTAAATAAGATCATTTCAAACATATGTAAATCAAAGTAAAAGATTGACATAATTGAAATAAGAATTATACCACAAGATTATTTCAATAATTGCTCCCAAAGGATTTATAAGTGTTTGAACTTATTACAAATGGCTAGCAACACTTTTGAGTTTCTTGTTCCAGCACCAATACCATAAACCAACTAAGGTTTACCAACTCTAGTGACTATGATCAAGGATTTGGAGAAATCCTATTATTGTTTCTCCTAAACAATGGAGAAAGTGAGTAATGAGATATGATTATGCCTGGCCAAGGGTCCTATTTATACTTGAAAATTCGTAGGTTAGAAACCCTGGAAGTATGTCAAAGGTTACCCATAATAGCCATGCATAATTGCACTTAATTATGTAACTGCAGTAAAATGTGCGCCACACTTGTTCATTTGTGCGCCGCACTTCATCAGGTGTAAATGTGCGCCACACTTGCGAGTTTGTGCGCCACACTTCTTGTTATTCTCCAAATTCGGGGTACTTTGAATGTACGCCGCACTTTTCTAACTGTGCGCCGCACTTCTGCTCCTTTTCAGCATAATTTCTTTTTTAGCCCCTTTATTCTTTATTTTTTCATTCTTTTCCTTCATGGATTCTTTCTTGACTACAATACAAACAATACCTTTTATTAGTATCAATTCAACACATAATTTATTTATTTACATAGCAAACAAGGACAAATGCATCATTACAAATATGTATAAATGAGGCGTTATCAGTAAGTTCCACATTTTACTATGCGTTGCGGTTTACTTGTTTATTATCATCAAAAAGGGGGAGATTGTTAGTGCAAACATTGTAGAAGTATGGTAATCTTAGATATATCAAGAGGGTTGTTGTTTCTAGAGAGAGAAAGTAGAGAGAGAGAGATGAGAGAAAATGTAAATGTATTATGTGTGAAATGAAAACAACCAACACCCCTTTCCATGGTGGAAAGGGGTTTATATACCCAAGTCCCTTAGTGGACTTGGGCCTCCGGCCCATGAACATGCTCATGAGTCGGGCTTACATAAACTATAATTAAGCTTATACTAAGAGCCCTTAACTATATTGATGGAGTGACCGAGACTTTATAAATACAAAAAAGGTATTTCCAACAATCTCCCCCAAAGGGAGGTCATTCCAAATTACGAGGTCCTAATCTAGTGTTGGGCCAATGAAAGTTTTAACTATAGCCCAGTCTAGATTTGTTTAATTAGACTAAGTGCTTACTGATCGCTGAGAGGACCAGCGACAGAGACTAGACCAATGGAAGGCAAAGCCTCAGCTAGCACACCAGGAACATTCAAGTTAAAGACAACGTCAGAGAAGTCGAAGACAATCTGAAGTCAAACTCACCAGCGATTATGGATAGCTGGGATGTTGAAGGAATGTACTGGTGTTCAAGGATCTCTGAGTTGACAACACTCAGAGATCACTTAAGAACCCTAGAAGTCTGGGGTAAGCAAAGCTTATCCAATCCTTTATAGTTTAGGCGGGAGAATCTACCAAGTGTTTTGAGCGGGACAAAACAAGAGATTCAAGATAAAGCCTAGTACGACCTAGTGGGACAAAAGGTGAACAATTGGCAGAACTGTTAACCTAAAGTTGTTTAAAGGTATGTCTCGATTTGGACATGCATTTAATACGTTGTACTCTTCCATTCAGAAGGTGACACGTATCAACTACTCCCACTAAGGAAGCAACCGCTGAGCCCTCAGCTGTCTACCAGCGTCTCATTGGTTCCCTTGTAAACTTGTATCTCGAAACTAGTTTACTTGTTTATAGGGTTCATACCTTGTTGTCATTCAACGAGTGTATTCATAACACTTTATAATACTTTGTTTATAATACTTAATAAAGCATTACGCGTTTGAAAAGTATTTCATTGTGTTTCGTGGTTACAAGAGTTATAGTTTATCAACAATTGTCATATTAAGGGACTTCCAATTGGTATCAGAGCGGTTTGATTTATAAAACTTTTCATAAACCGTTCTTGTTTTTAAAATCAAGATCTTAATATGGCTGATACTATACCTCCTCCACCGTTTGGTCAAGCCAGTTTAGGTACCACCTCGACCACCATGCCGGCCACCACATCTACTACCATGCTTACACCAGTTGTAAGCACTTGTAATAATGATGATGACCTTCCCCAACTACTTGATGTTCGAGGGGGGTCACATGTGTCCAATGTACCAGCATTCGATGAAGAGGATTTCTCAAGTTGGAAAAGTGAATTTCTTATATATTTAGATGGCTTAGAACCCTTCTTGATAGAAATCTTAGAAAATGGTCCCTATGTACCACTGGCCGTTTCCTCTACCCCTGAGAGACCCATTAAGAAACCTGTTAAGCAATGGTCTCCAGCGGATAGACGTCTGGCTAACTAGGACAAGAGACTCAAAAGTATCATAGTCTCTTGCCTACCCAAGAACATTATGAAGTCCATCATTAAATGCAACTCTGCTAAAGAGATGTGGACTAAATTAGTTCTAGGGTATGAAGGTCCAGAGGAAACAAAAGAAACCAAAATCCAAGCCCTTAGACTTAAGTTTAATGCTTTTAAAGCTTTGGAAACAGAAACTGTTGCACAAACTTATACTAGGCTTAAGATTTTGTTGAATGATTTAGGAAACAATGGAGTTGTTCTACCTAAGACTGAGGTTAATGCTACTTTTGTCAATAGCTTACCTAGAAAATGGCTTAGCCTAAATCAGACCTTAAGATCTAATAATGCTATAAAGAATGATACTTTAGCCCAACAATTTGGTAGATATAACTATGAAGAAGGGCTAATTGAATCCATTTATAAATTAGAGACTGAGAGATTTACCACTAGTATCATTGGTTCAAAAGCTCTTGTTGCTAACCATTCCTTTCAGGATAGCGACTCTGACATTGAAGAGGACACCAGAAGTAGTCAAGAATTTCTTGATGAATTACATGCTGAGTTCCATGACAGAGCTCTTTTAGCTGATCAAAAGAGGTACCACAAGAGATCTGGTAGAGTTGGAGCTGCAAAGGTTGATAAATCCAAGGTGTCAGGCTACACTTGTGGAAAGACTGGTCACTATCAAAAGGATTGCTGGTAAAAAAAACCTCCTCTCCAAGCTTCCCTTCATCCAGCAACAACAACATCAAGAAGAAGTTTTCCACCTCACCTTTCAAGCAAACCTCTCTCTCTGACTCAGAAGGGAAGAAGGACTACAAAGTCAAATACAAAGCCTTGAAAGCTGAGCTGCTAAAACTCAATCAGAAAGCCGATGATGCAGCAAAGAAAAAGGATGTTAAGAAGACTGAAAAAGGTCTGATCGCTGCCTCATTCGACTAAGATGATGAACCTCTCACTTCTGAGGATGAAGGTACCACCACCGTCAGAGCCTTTATGGCTGTCTCTGATGAAGAACCCGCTGTGGGTAAAAGTGAAGCAAGATCTGGTCAATGGGTGGATATCACCATGAAAAAGGTACAAAGAATGTTATCTATTGCTGAAGGTCCTGATAGAGACCATGTCAGTGACTATACCTTGGTTGACCTCCACTTTGTGGAAGAGCAAAGAAAAAACCTGTTAAACAAATTTCATAGTCTTAAAACAGAGTTAAATCTTTGCCATCCTGAATTAACAAATCTAAAACCATTTGTGAATCTTGCCAATCAACTTCAAAATGAAGTGAGCAAATTATCCATTGAAAATGAGTCTTTGTCTGATGAAAATTCTGAACTTAGAAAAACCATTGAGAAATGGAATTTGGCTCAATCCACAGTGGAAGAAATAGTCGCTGAATCCATACCTGGTGATGTGGTTCAGGCTATTGGGGGAAATGGTAGATACAAAAAACATATCCCTGTTCCCAATGTCAAATTTGTCCCTTCAGATGTTACTTCTCCTTCTTCCACCTCTGTGGATGAGAAGAACTTTGGCAAAGAATCAGAGGTACCAGCCCCACCTAGACTTGCTGGTGCTAACCCATCTGATTCCTTGCCTGGCCCAAAACCTCCAACTAAAACACCTGGGAATTCAATTCTCAAAGTCGCTGATAAAGCGAATAAAAAGGTTTTTGTGGCTAAGGACTCCAACAAACCCACTCCTCCCCCTGAAGAGCTTTCTCCCACCAAGAAACTTCTCCTCACCTTGATGGAAGAGGTAAAAGGGTTGAAAGAACAAATCAACCCTAGAGTTAATAGTCCATCTGTTAACTCTCTTGGTTAAGGTTCTAGTAGCTCCAAGGGGAAAGCTTTGTTCAGACCTTGCAAGCATTGCGGTTTCAAGAATCACTCATCCGAGGATTGCTCTAAGAAACCAAAATGTATCACATGCGAGTCCACCAAACACACATCTAAAGAGCATGAGGAGGTCATTGCGGTTCAAAGAACCAGAACTCAAATGAGATCTAAAACTCTTCATCGACCCTCAAGAAAGGCTGAGCCTAAACCCAGAGATAACTCTCAGGGTTACAGACCTAACCCCCGCTGCAAGTACTGTGGTTTCTTCGACCATCACTCTGATGAGTGCGAGCATTATCCTGGATGTGACATCTGTGGAAGCATGCGTCATGAACCCAGGGATTGCAACCAAAGAGGGGGAGGTAACCAGAGAAGGACCAATGTCGCTGGTCAGCGACAGCATTGACCCACTGGAAAGTGGGTTCATCATAGAAACTAATCTGGATTTGTTATATCTATGCAGGAAATCTGAAGAAATCTATTACATGACAGGGGTTAAACAATATCTGCATAGATATAAAAAGGAGTCTGGTCCTAAAGTAGTCTTTGGATATGATTCCTCAGGGGATAATGAGGGTTATGGCTCAGTGGATTGTAATGGAATAACCTTCAGAAGGGTCGCTTATGTCAATGGACTGAAGCACAACCTAATCAGCATTAGTCAACTCTGCGATGCTGGCTTCAAAGTTCTGTTCACCAAGACCCAAGGAACAATCTTCAATCAAAATGATGATGTTGTTCTTATTGCACCCAGGAGAAGGGATGTGTATGTCATCGACATGACATCTTGTCCAGAAGGGACAAACACTTGTCTCTATACCACAGCATCTGATAGTGAAAATTGGCTATGGCATAAGAGACTCTCCCATCTCAACTTCAAAAACATTAACAAACTGGCCAAGAATGATTTAGTAGCTGGGCTTCCCTCTCTGACCTTCACCAAAGACAGACCCTGCTCAGCGTGCGAGAAAATGAAGCACCACAGAGCCTCATTCAAGACTAAACAATCATTCTCCATAAATAAGTGCCTCCATCTCCTTCACATGGACTTATTTGGACCAGTAAAACCTCAATCCCTTAATCACAACAAGTATACACTAGTCATTGTAGATGAATTCTCCAGATTCACTTGGGTATTCTTTCTCAAAAGAAAGAGTGATGCTGCTGAAAGAATAATGTCCTTCATCAGAGAAATAGAGAATCTCAATGACTGCAGAGTTAAGGCTATCAGATGTGACAATGGCACTGAATTCAAGAATCATGCCATGGAAGCCTTTTGTGATGAAAAGGGAATATCATAGAACTTTTCTAACCCAGGCACCCCTGAGCAAAATGGTGTCGCTGAAAGAAGAAACAGAACCCTCATAGAGGCTGCTAGAACAATGCTCAGCGAATCAAGACTTCCTAAACAATTTTAGGGTGAAGCCGTGAACACAGCTTGTCATACACAAAACAGATCCATTACTGTGAAGAGACATGGCAAGACCTCTTATGAAGTATATAGGAAGAGAGCCCCTGATGTAAGCTACTTCCATGTCTTTGGTTGCCCTGTTTTCATTCACAACTACAGAGATCACCTGGGAAAATTTGATGAAAAGTCTGATGATGGATTCTTCGTTGGTTACTCTCTCACCTCCAGAGCTTACAGAGTGTTCAACATCCGCAGACAAGAATTAGAAGAATCCATCCATGTCACCTTCAATGAAGCAGATGCTGTCATCAACCACACCAACTCAGAAGAATGTGACATTGACTTCAATGAAGTTAAATCTTATCCAGTGGATGATTTCTCACATCCCAAGGAATCATCCAAGGGCGGTCACAAGGACGTCCCTTATGTTCATGCATTTGATCCTCATTCAATCTCTGACATCACTCCAGAAGTTAAAAATGCTAAACAAATCACTCCACCCACTACTGTGAATGCTGATCTCATCGAACCAATCTCTCCTCTTGATGAAGAGATTATGGATGAGGAAATAATTTGTGAAGAACCGTCAGCATTCATTGAACCTGCTGTGACTCCTGAACCCACAGAGACTCCTGCTCCTCAATCCAAATGGAGTAGGAACCAAATATTCTTCTAGTGAATATTCTTGGTGAACCCTCTAAGGGAGTCACCACCAGAGGCAAATTGAGATCTCTGGAAACCGCCTCAGTGAATGAATGCCTTTTCGTTGATTTTCTCTCTGAGGATGAACCTAAGAATGTGGCTGCTGCGCTTCTAGATGAAGGGTGGGTTGTTGCCATGCAAGATGAGTTGAATTAAATCAAGAGGAACAAGGTGTGGACTCTGGTAAAAGCTCCATCTAGGAAGCAAGTGGTTGGAACTAAATGTGTCTACAGAAACAAGAGGGATGAAGCTGGCATGATTGTCAAAAACAAGGCTAGGCTTTTGGTGCTGGGATATAATCAATCTGAGGGGATTGACTATGATGAAACGTTTGCACCAGTAGCCAGATTGGAAGTAATTAGAATCTTCCTAGCCTTTGCAGCTTATATGGGGTTTACTGTGTACCAGATGGATGTGAAGAGCGCTTTACTCAATGGGAAGCTTGCAGAGGAAGTATATGTCTATCAACCCCCAGGGTTTGAAAGCAGTGAATATCCTGATCACGTCTGTAGACTTCACAAAGTACTCTATGGGCTGAAACAAGCGCCTAGAGCCTGGTATGAAACCCTATCAAAATTCCTACTTGAAAATAAATTTGTCAGAGATACCATTGATCAAACCCTGTTCACTTATAGGTCCAAGGGTGATGTCATTTTAGTACAGATTTATGTGGATGATATAATTTTTGGTTCAACCAATATTACATTGAGCAAACAGTTTGCCAAATTAATGACCAAAAAATATGAAATGAGCATGATGGGGGAATTAACTTTTTTCTTGGGTTTTCAAATTAAACAAAATTCAAAAGGAATTTCCATTTGTCAAGAAAAATATGTTAAGGATTTGCTTAAGAAGTATGATCTGTCTGATTGTGCATCAGTGAAATGTCCCATACTTCCTCCCAACAACTTGGGAGCTGATGACTCAGGGGTCTCTATTAATGATACCTTATATAAAGGCATGATTGGGTCACTGATGTACCTGACATCAAGCAGACCAGACATACAATTTGCCACATGTCTCTGTGCTAGGTACCAAGCTAACCCCAAGGAATCCCACCTTGTAGCTGTCAAAAGAGTTTTCAGGTACTTAAAAGGATCTCCCACATTGGGTCTCTGGTATCCTAATGGATCAGGGTTCGACCTCAAAGCCTACTCAGACTCTGACTACACTGGGTGCTGTCTTGATAGAAAGAGCACCTCTGGGAGTTGTCAAATCCTTGGAGGAAAGTTAGTATGCTGGAGCGCCAAGAAACAAAACTCTGTGGCCATGTCATCAGCTGAAGCTGAATACGTAGCGGCCGCTGGTTGTTGTGCTCAAGTTCTCTGGATGAAAAGTCAGCTGGCTGATTATGGGATCATTTATGAAAAGGTTCCCATATTCTGTGACAACACAAGTGCTATAGCCATCTCAAATAATCCGGTACTTCATTCCAGAACTAAGCATATTGACATCAGGTATCACTTTATCAGAGACCATATTTTGAAAGGTGATATTGAGCTTTATTTTATACCCACTGAATACCAGCTCGCTGATATATTCACCAAACCTCTGGCTGAGCCAAGTTTTACTAGGTTGGTTGTTGAGCTGGGTATGCTCAATATAAATCTGATAAATGATCCCTGACCTCTGTCTCTGGGCATTAAAGGGAATTGAATGTAACGAGGTAGTTACATTCCAATGGGACTTAATATGTTCCCATATTTAATTCAAACGATTAACCTTTATTGTCAAAAACTTTCCCGCTTTCCAAGGGACAGAAATATCACATGAAGAGTCAAGGGGTCCCACTTTTCCTAAAAGGTAATTTTTTGCATTAAATGCTTTAATTGTAAAACGGCTAACCCTTTTATCAAAACCCTTGACTCACTTTTCAAAACTCACATTACTCATAACTTTCACACACACATACTATTCATCTTCTAAAAACCTTCATTTCTTCCTCACTTCAACAATGGCGTCTTCATCATCTAACACCGCTTTCACCGTCCTGGCCGCCTCAAACGTTGACTTTGGGATACACGATGGCAAAATTGCCTTAAAAAATTGTGTAGCTCTCTTGGAACACACCAACTCACTCTACCAACCTTTGTTCTCCTTCCTCAAAAACTCCACCATTTTTGAAGCCATAACCAGAGTACCCTCCACATGCTACCACCAATATTTGAAGGAGTTCTGGTATAGCGTGGAAGTTGATCAAACCTCTTCAAACATCACCTTCAACCTTTCCACACATCCCCAACCTCTCACCTTTGATCTTCATACCTTTGCCAAAGTCATTGGACTTCCAGTCAATGAAGGCATGTCCGCTATGCCTGCCAGCGCCACGGTGAAGAAGGCTCTGGCTACCCTTCGTCCTCATGACGACAATGATAAACCCTTCACCACACAAGGTTTCCAGACCAAATCCCTGATCAAAGTAAACTACTTCTCACCTATTTGGAGGACGCTGATGTTATACATTGTGAAATGTCTGGGTGGAAACCAGGGGTCTCATGATCAACTTAATGGAGCCCAGCAAGCGATTGCTTACAGCTTAATTTGGGGCCAAGATATAGGGATCACTCATATACTTTACTCTGACCTCATTGCTAAGCTAGAAAAAAAAGGGAAGAAGAACAGACTGGCCACCATCTGCTACACAAGATATCTCTCTCTTCTCTTAGAAGATATGCTGGGTGAAGGCTACACTAATGAGGAACTTCTCTCCTTCTCTCCTTATCACATCACTACTGCATCACTAAAGACTCCTTGGAAGACGAAGTACCTCTTAGCAGGCACATGATGCAGGTCGCTGGGCTACTAGTTGCTGATGGAGAGCCCTTGATCCCTCACAATGAGGTGAATGCTAAAAGAGCAACTGACAAGTCTCTGTTAAAGACCTCTGTACAGTCTTCTTCTCAACCCAAGGTGCCCAAGGAAAAGAAGAAGAAGAGGAAAGACATCCCCCTTTCCTCTGAAACCCCTTCTGTTAATCCTTCCAAGTCCAAGAAGACTAAGAAGAACCCATCCCCTTCTCTGGTGGATGTGGTTGAAGAGCCTGCCGCTGACAAACAACCTGAGTCTAGCGTCTCCCAGTCAACAGAGACGACTAAGAACCTTCTCAATGCTGATATCTCTCAGGTATTAGTTTGCCATTTTATTCTCTTGGAGGTTCACATACAATCACTCTCAACATTCTGTAGGAGAGAGTGATGAAGACTTAGGGTTTGCCTCAACCCATAGAGTGTCTGTGTCAGCACCTAGAACTCTTAGGATTATCTGTACACTCTGTCTTAACACAACGATATGATTCATTTGTGCTCATAACGCACCCCGATGATCCTTCACCCTCTGGACTGTGCTCTTGTCCATACCAAATTGAGCATGCGATAGGTCCCGACCCAGAGTCTCTGCACTTCACGCAGTCTCTGGGTCCCCTCATTTGAAAAGAGTCCCAAAGAATTCATTCTTTTGGGGGAACTGAATAATCACCCTCAGTCTTCCTAGGGGCAGCGATAAAAGGCGACCATTACCTTCAAATAATTCACAACTAAAAGAGTCCCAAAGAATTTATTCTTTTAGGGGGACTGGATAATCACCCTCAGTCTTCCTAGGGGCAGCGATAAATGGCGACCTTTAACTTCCATGAATTCACAACTAAAAGAGTCCCAAGGAGCAATCCTTCAGGGGGAGCTGGATAATCACACCCAGCTATCCTAGGGGCAGCAAACGGCGACCATTCACCACATAATTTTCACAACTCAAAAGAGTCCCAAGGAGTAATCCTTATGGGGGAGCTGGATAATCACACCCAGCTATCCTAGGGGCAGCGAATGGCGACCCTTCAACATAACTATTTCACACTTAAAAGAGTCCCAAGGAGAAATACTTAGGGGGGGGGGGCTGGATAATCACACACAACTTTCCTAGGGGCAGTGAATGGCGATCTATAACTTCATATTTTTTCACAATTGGTTACTAACAAATGTCATAACAGGCTCATAATCTTCATGAAGAACAACAGAATGATGATGCCTATTCTATTGCTGGTGATGAAAATTCTGAAGTCCCCCACATAGACCTTGATGCCATGTCAGACATTGATTCCATGCCAGAGGATGAGGTCTTCATTATTGAAGAGGACTTGACCATTTCAAACTATGCTGATATGGATGCTGATGATGACCAAGTTACATCAGAGTTGAAACCCATCTCCTTCCCATCACTACCCAATGTGCAAGAACTGGCTGCTAAGCGGCTATTGGACCAAAGGCTCTGTGCACCAACCCCAGTTCCCTTCCCAACCTTACCAAATGTCATGGAACTAGGGGCCAAGCAACACTTAGAACATTTACAAAAGCTCAAGCATGTCCATGTTCCTCGAATGAAAGATGTTCAGGAACTCGCTGCTAAGGCTCTCTGGATTAAGAGGGGTGACATCAGTAAAACCAAGCCCATAGTCACAAATGATGTCATCCTCTCTGAATTACAAACACTAACCCATGCTGCTAAGGAACTCACCACAACACTAGATACTTCACTAACTTCATCTGTGGAGTCCTCTATGACTGCCTTACTTCCGCAACTACTGGGTAGTGCCTTGCAAGCTCACCTCCCAGCTGTTCTAGACCAGAGCCTCCAGAAATACATACCATATGTCCTCACTTCAGCTGTCAAAGCAAATGTTACAGCTATTACTAAGGCGTCTGAGCCTTCAAGAAAACTTCTTCAAGAGCTGTTGCAAGAGGAACTTAAGGAGATCTGCTTATTTGTTCATCAAGAATTCGTTAAGTTCCTCAAGCCTGGATCAGACACAGCTACTACTGGCGCTATGCCTGAGGGGGAGAATTCAGCAACCTCCACCTATGAAGAAGAAGAAGACATTGCCTCACCTAAGGGGGAGCAGTCACTTAAACAACCAAAACCTTCAACATGGATTCCTATACCACAACCTCTTAGATCCTTCAACCCCAACACTGATGCAATAAAGGATAAGGGAAAAGGAATTGCTATTGAACAACCTGAAATAACCCTGCACTCCCTCCAAGAAGAAGGTGGATCTACAGCCAGGCTCTCCAAAGACTCTGATCTAAACAAATTCAAGAGCGCTGATGAACCACCACTCACCCCAGAGCAGGCAAAAGATCAAATCTTGGAACACCAAAGGCTGGAAAACATCAGAGCGGATGAACTCAAAAGCAAAGAAGCTCTGAACAAACTCTCTCCTGCTGTAAAGGAAGCTCAGCTGGTTAATCTCAAAGAACTGGAGGTTAAAAGGAACAACCTTCTAAAGGAATATGAATGACTTGTAAACTAGAGAGCTGAACCTGGTCAAATAACCAAGTATGCATGCTACACTGACAAGAACAAAAAGGTGGTGATGACCCTTTATAGAGAGAACCAACTAACCAACTACAAAGTCTCCAGTGACTTTAAACTCAGAGATCTGGGCCTCTCTGAATGGTTAGAAATGCTGGCTCTTGCCCAAAAGAAGACTGGGCCTAGTGCTGCCCAAATGATGAAGAACATTCAAGCAAAGCTGAATTGGGTAAGAGACACGACAAAGAAGCTGAAGGTACCTCTGCCTCCTCAACTCTCACAACAACAACCTTCTCAAGGACAAAGGAAAAGGAAAACCCAAATGGGGCCTCTGGTGGAGAAATTGGTTACTAAAAATATTGTTGTTGATGGGATGCAAAGAAACTTGGTTCTGCCCAAAGAGATCACCAAACCAGTAGGGGGCCAAGTATACTCAGAACCAGAGACAGGTATGGTCTTTATGAATGGTAATTGTGAGTATTGCTTTCAGCGGTTGAATGAACTACATCTGGCATCAACCATCCAGCTCATCAGACTCAAACAGGGCATCCTAAGGAATTACAAAACAGTTGAGGATTTTGAGTTTGAAGTTGAGCTAGTCATCAACTCTAGAAGTGACAAAGTTGAAGCCCAGAGAATCTGTGATCAAGGCCTCGATCGCTGAAGAACCTTTTTACTTTTTGTTTGTGTTTACACCTCTGGGTGTTCTTGTAATAGACTAGGTTCTTTTTGTTTAATAAAACTCTGAGGTATGTTTGTTAAATTATGTGTAAGAAGAAGCTGTGTACTCACTTACAATAATTTGAGACTTAGTATAATTTATAAACAAATAGGGGGAGATTGTTGGGCCAATGAAAGTTTTAACTATGGACCAGTCTAGATTTGTTTAATTAGACTAAGTGCTTACTGATTGCCCAGAGGACCAGCGACAGAGACTAGACCAGTGGAAGGCAAAGCCTCAGCTGGCACACTAGGAACATTCAAGTCAAAGACAACGTCAGAGAATTCGAAGACAATCTGAAGTCAAACTCACCAGCGATTATGGATAGCTGGGATGTTGAAGGAATGTACTGGTGTTCAAGGATCTCTGAGTTGACAACACTCAGAGATCACTTAAGAACCCTAGAAGTCTGGGGTAAGCAAAGCTTATCCAATCCTTTATAGTTTAGGCGGGAGAATCTACCAAGTGTTTTGAGCGGGACAAAACAAGAGATTCAAGATAAAGCCTAGTACGACCTAGTGGGACAAAAGGTGAACAGTTGGCAGAACTGTTCACCTAAAGTTGTTTAAAGGTATTTCTCGATTTGGACATGCATTTAATACGTTGTACTCTTCCATTCAGAAGGTGACACGTATCAATTACTTCCACTAAGGAAGCAAACTCGTACACTAGAAATAGGAGTGAGAAAGAAGAATTAACTCAACCCTTGTGCTTGGATAATTTATCTAAGTTAATTCTCACCTTGGAACCGCTGAGCCCTCAGCTGTCTACCAGCGTCTCATTGGTTCCCTTGTAAACTTGTATCTCGAATCTTGTTTACTTGTTTCTAGGGTTCATACCTTGTTGTCATTCAACGAGTGTATTCATATCACTTTGTAATACTTTGTTTATAATACTTAATAAAGCATTACGCGTTTGAAAAGTATTTCATTGTGTTTCGTGGTTACAAGAGTTGTAGTTTATCAACAATTGTCATATTAAGGGACTTTCATCTAGCATGTTAGATCTTCGTTCTCGTGCTCGTAGTCCACTTTCTCTTTTCTTCTTTTACTTTTCTTCATTCTTGTGAATATGTGTTGAATATCATCAGGCTTTGGCTTAGAACATGTTCTTTTGGCCTTTCGCGTTTAGTCTTTGCCTTCTTGTGATGTTCGCCTCTTCGTGACTTCATGTCTCACATACCTATACTTTGTTGAATTCTTGAAAGTTTCAGAGTTGATACAACGAAAGACTTTTAGGTCAGACCTTCTTGAATTTGCTGAAATATTTATTGCAGAAGGTATAAGTATGTGAGGACGACTTAAGTTGATACACCGCAACGCCACCGTCTTCAAATGCAACAGCATAATAAGACACGAATAAAATGGCTTTGACATTTTATTCTGATTTGGTAGCGTTTTACCTCCGGTCGGTGAAGACTGTTGGACGATAATAAATATCGTACTTGTGACAGGTAGCTCTAATTAAAGATCTCCTTGATAAGATTTCGCGGGTAAACCCGTTTTCTTTATGCGACCGTCTAAAGCTGACCGCGAACATAAAGAGTGAATCATTTGGATAAAAAATATCCTTATGACTGAATCCGTCAATTCGTGATCCTGGAACAAGTGAATTTCAATTAATATATTCACCATCGTTGCTTTCCAGTTGTCACGAGCTTGTTTCTCATAGAATCTTGCTTGTCACCTACCGCAGTGCTGTTTGAGGTTGACACTGGAAGAATTTTCGCTCTTCACTGTGAACACTAAAGAGTGTCACTCTGAGTGTTCTGGCAAGATCACTTAGATTTTGCGTAGAGGACCTGGAACAAGTTTAATCTCAATTAAGAGTTAAACCATCGTTTCTTTCCAGTTATCACAAGATTAGTTCTTAAAGAACCGCACGTGTCACCTACCAAGAGCTTGTTTGATGTTGGCTCAAGCAGGATTTCCATCTTCATTGTAATACTTTCGTATCACTTAGATGTTCTAGCAATATTGCAAGAATACTACGTAGGACTCATAAAATTCTTTCTTGTTTCAAAGTTATGTCCTAATGAGACTTTTGATGATCTCGTGGCTCTAGACTCAATAGTGCATTTTGTTTTGGTGATCGGAGGCTGGAGAGGATTTCCACCTTTTCAATATCAATTTATTCGGGGTGAATAAACCAATAGATAACGTGTTGAGCTCCGTGACATTAAAACAAATATCTTTTGAGAGATATTTGAGTTGGCTGGGAGGGGTTGTGCATCGCATCACTAGGTCCATGATACTTTCGTCTTCCAGATGAGTTGACCTGGTTTCTGCCTAAGTTGTAAGGAGGGCTTCTTTCTTTACACCCTTTATCTTTACATTTATTTTTCATTCTTCAACCCCTTTAATGCTTACCAATACATCATCACTAGCACCTTGTTGTGATTGTTCTAGTGCTAGCATCAGTACTTGGTCGGCATTCAGCTTTGTTCACAATACATTCCCCATCTTTCCTAAGGACTTCTATTTTCTAACTATGGAATTGTCCTTGGGAAGATTCCCCTGGTTCTAGAAGAGTCATTGGACTAGTACCTAATCCTACCACCTTTTTGTCACCACATTCATCGTGAGTTAAGTGTGTTTTGGGTAAGTATTCGTCTTCATGAAGAATTCATTAAAATCACTGAGGTACTTGTGATATAATATCAAACGTTTTTGTACCTTCAACGTTTTGGACAACAAAAATGCTCCCCCTTAACATATGCTTAACACATATCAAGTTGGATTTTCTATTTAGCCCTTTTTCATTTTTAGCCACGTATGTTTTACAAGTCTCCTTAATCTCATTTTCTCCCCTTATCCAAAATGTTAACCATTAATGTTTTGGATATTAATGTATTAACCGGTCTTTGGGTTAAAAATGAAATCGTATGCTGGCCATAGAACATATTAATGCCCCCCCTCAAATTAATGAGGGTTAGTTGTAGTGCTTAAGTATGATATGTTTGAAAGATTTGGAATCTCATGAGAAATTCTTGAAAACTTTCATACTCTTGCACAACTAAGCCACAAAAGCCTATTATAATTATATTCACATATTCACTATAAAAATACATATGGAGTTGACCTGAGAGAAGACGATCCATGTTAAATAGATCGTTCTGTTTGCCTATGGTGAGCTCCATATGGTCTTCCACCTACGAATCATTCCAAACTTCTTATCAACCGGCGCTTCCGTTGCCTTTTTCTAGGCTCTTGCTCTTCCTCTTCGTCATCAGTTCTGATCATCTCATCTTCTTCTTCGTCATCTTCATCATTGAGTTGCTCTTTCCCTTTGCTTTGAACTTTGGATGAAGAAGTCTTTTGGCGCTTGGCTATCCGTTTCTTCCGTTTACCGGTTTGCTGATCAGAAGGATCGACATTTGCTCTTTTCATTTGTGATTCAATGTCCCTGAGCATCCTTTTGTATGGTTCACTGTCCTTAATCCCTTCATTGATCAGTACATCTGGCACGAGAGCTGGACGTAGTGAGTACTTTGTAGAATGATTATCAGCAGACATATTGTCCATCACATAGTCTCTATCTTGGGTATGGTAGAAGAAATTCCCAGGAGTATCAATGGCTGGGTCACTCTTCATGAAATGATTGATTATGAGCTTTGTGAACCGTGGAAATGGAAGATGCGAAGACTTCTTCTTGGTGCCTGTGAATTGAGAGCAGAATTCTTCCCAAAGTAATAGTGCGTAATCCACTTTAGCTCCAATGTAGAGTCCCAAAAATACATGAGCCTGAGGGGTCTCATTGCGTCTGATCCACGAACCTTTGAAGTGAGGCACTTGACGATGATAGTAACAATTGCTTTCCATGGTTTCCTACTGTGTGAGGTGTTAAACTGAGATAAATTAAGAATTTCACTCTCATAGTTCAGAGCCCTAATTACTCTAAGCATTTCATCTATCTCTGGGTTAGGCACATACTTTTCTCCTTTTGCTAACCTAGGAAACTTAAACAATTGCCAAAAGTGACTCAAATCAAGCATCATTTTCTTTTTGTTGAGCATAAAGGTGATATTCTTCTTTGAGAGTTGTATGTCCTGTGAGATTGTCGCTGTTGCCCAAAACTCGTGCATATAAACTTCAGGAACTGATGCGGTAACGCGTAAGGCTTCCTTTATCGGCGACATGTCCAGGATATCCATTGCTACTTTGAAGGCTACAAGAGATGGATCAAATTCGTCTTTCATACGAGAATTGTTCTCTGCAGGTGGCAGTCGGGCACTGAGTGGAACAAGTTTAAGATCAAGTTGTAGTTGTTGTTCTTCGATGATCGACATATTCCTGCTTAGATAGCACAGACATAATTGATATATACACATATATATCTCATAATCCATGTAAATATCACAACAAATGTCATCACATATTATTAAATGTGACACAATATTACAGACATAGTTCATAGGAAATACAATCAGGCATTCAGATTATCACCTAAATACATGACAGTATACCACAGACATTTTATTCGAATGACATAACGACCTAGCTTTAGTTCCTTGAGGATTTGGGTTTCCTTGTAGTCATTACCACTACTTCTGTGGGAGAACTAGTGGAAAAATGACGATGAAATTCAACCACCACCTCAGAAGGCCTGGGTATAACTTCTACCTCAGTAGGTGTTGGTGTAACCAAAACCTCAGTAGGTGTAGGCAAAACCTCAACCTCAGTAGGTGTAGGAAAAATCTCAACCTCAGTAGGTGTTGAGATAACCAAAATCTCAGTGGGTTTGAACTCAGGGTAAGACAAAGATGATGCAATGTCTTCTATGGCCTGAATGCAAAACACAAGACATTGAATAAGTAATTTTATCTCTTTTGTTTTTAGAAATATCAACTTATAAAATAAGATAAATTTTTGTAATAAGAAACCGTTCAAGTATTCTTATGAGAAAAAATTAATTTTATCCAATAAAGCTTGGTTTCGTTTTAATGGCGCTAATATTTTTAATGCCTAAAAACCCTGATTGTTATCTAAGTCGAATGCGTTAGTGCTGTATTTGTTATTGTAAGACATTGAGAAGAAACTACACTTAGCATTTTTTATGTTTCACAACTCTTAATCTAGCAATGTGTCTATAAGTTCCACCTATCGCAATATTAAGAAACCATCGCAATCTTAAAGTCCATCGGAATACTAAGTGATGTCATCGTAATGAAGTCATCGCAATAACCCATCGCAATGGAGTCATCGAAATAACTCATCGCAATGAAGTCATCGCAATGAAGTCATCGCAATAACTCATCGCAGTGGAGTCATCGCAATAACTCATCGCAATGAAGTCATCGCAATAACTCATCGCAATGGAGTCATCGCAATAACTCATCGCAATGAAGTCATCGCAATAACTCATCGCAATGTCATCGCAATAAAGTCATCGCAATATGGTCATCACAATATATGCGCGGGAAAGTCATCGCAATCTGGGACGTAGATTACGATGCAACTTTTGATCGTTCGATTACGGGACATAGGCAATGTTTGATGCAAAACTGTTCTAGACAAATGTTTATACATGCTATACGAACAAAACCCCTCTATAAATTTTACGTTTTAATCACAAATCATATCACGACCCTAATATGATAATCGAGACATATGATGCGTTTGAAAGGATAAGCACTGAATAAACATATAAGCAACAAATATGTAATAAATACCTAGGATGATATGGTATCAGATTAGCACAATAAACAAAGGATGAGAGCTTTAACAATGGCGCAAGGAGAGTTGAGGTTTGTGTATGTGTGTTATACGATAGAGAGAAAGCAAGGGGGCGGGGGGGGGGGGGGATATTGACTTTGGTCAATCCTATTACCGATGTTTGCAAAAGAGTGCATTTTGGTCCCCCCATTTTTCAAGACTGTTTAAAACAAGTTATCAACCCAAACACATTACCTCGTAATCACTTATCTTTCATAATAAACACAATCACACAACTATCGCACTTAAGGCATGTGATACCTAAGGCTAATTTAATTTCCTCATAAGGCACACATAGCACATAAAGGAAAACATACATCGTGTTGCATTTTTCTGAAAAATACTTTTTGAAGACCAATTCAATTCCAAAGTGATTTAATATTTTCTCCCCCTTAAACACTGACCCGTTTTCTATTAAAAGAGTTGTAGTCATTGTTTTAAAGAGACAAATATCCATGAAGACCTTTTCTGTTTAGTGATTTTATGAAACGATTCTGGTGGCAATAAGATTTCTCTTATTTTAACAAAATAAGTGCACTGAAGCGTACACTAATTTGTGTTAGACCAATTTATAAAGTAAACTTGTTCCCTTACAAGGTTTTAAAGTAAACCTTGCCCGAGAAAATTAATTCCTGTTGTGAGCCAACGTTTTCAAAAGAAATACGTGACTTTAATGCGAAAAGCGGGTTGCAGTCAGAAATAACTACAAGCCATATGGGCATGTTTTAAAATATGTACAACTTTTATACGGACTCTATTTATGGCGCCGTGTCAATTTTAATAGACATTTCTAAGGCCGTAAATATTTACGTACTAAAATGCATGCCCCATTTAAAATGAAAAATATTTTTGGATTTTCTTGATTTTATATTTTTTTTATGGTTTTTGTAAGTTTTATGTTTTTGAATTTTTCTTTTTGTGGTTTATATATATACGATAATATACAAGATCACGATAAAAGGATACTCTAGAATAGTTTACCACCACTATTCTGCAGATTCTTCTGCCAACTCCTTAAGAGTCGCCGGTGAAAATGATTTCATGCCCAGCTTTTCGATCAAAAACTCGATACGTCCTCGATCTAAGGCCTTTGTGAATATATCCGCCAACTGATACTCAGTGTTGACAAAATACATCTCGATTAATCCATTTTCCACTTGCTCTTTGATAAAGTGGTAGCGTATGTCAATGTGCTTCGCCCGGGAGTGTTGAACGTAGTTGCAGCAAAGGGCAATGGCGCTTTTGTTGTCATAGTACATCGGGATTTTGTTGAATCCAAGACCGTAGTCAGTTAATTGTGATCTCATCCATAGAAATTGAGCACAACAACCGGACATAGCAATGTATTCAGCCTCTGTACTTGATATCACAACGCTTTTCTGCCTTTTGGATGCCCAACTAATCAGTCTATCTCCAAGAAGTTGCACACTGCCAGAAGTACTACGTCTAGTATCTTTACACCCAGCATAATCCGTATCTGCATATGATATTAGTGCAATAGGGGAATCCTTCGGATACCACAGACCACGATTAAGTGTTCCTTTAAGATACCGAAAGATCCTTTTCACAACATGTAAGTGCTTTTCGGTAGGCCGAGCCTGATACCGGGCACACATGCATATAGCAAATTGCAAATCAGGCCTGCTAGGAGTTAGATAGAGAAGGGTGTCGATCATTCCACGGTAAAGTTTAGGATCGACAACAATCCTATCCCTATCCTCATCTAACTTGGATCTCTCCACCATTAGAGTATCCACGGGGTCACAGTTTTCAAAATGATACTTTTTCAAAGATTCAAGAGCATATTTGGATTGATTAATGAAGATGCCTCTGGGATTTTGAGAAATTTGCAACCCTAAGAAAAATAAAATTTTTCCCATCATCGACATCTTAAAGCGTGTGGACATGATTTTCTCAAAATGGTCAGACAGTCTTTGAGTAGTGGTAGCAAATATTATATCGTCAACCTAAATTTGTACGAGTATCATGTCGTTGTCCTCCTTGAGAATGAACAATGTTGGGTCCACTTTGCCTCTGGAGTAGCCTTCCGAGATAAGATAAGACGATGGGAGATCGTACCACGGACGTGGAGCTTGTTTCAACACAAAAAGAGCCTTATTGAGCTTGTACACGTGATTAAGATACTCCGAGTTGACGAATCCATTCGGCTGACTTACGTAGACATCTTCCCTTAATTTACCATTGAGAAATACCGTCTTAACATCCATTTGGTAGACGATCATATTCATGTGAGCAGTATAAGCAAGGAATAGTATAATCGCCTCTAATTGAGCAACAGGAGCAAAGGATTCTTCAAAGTCAATACCTAAAGCTTGTTTGTAACCTCGAGCAACCAATCTAGCTTTGTTCTTTAACACTCCACCTAACTCATCGAGTTTAACCTTATATACCCACAACAATGTAAGGATGTCAACATTATCGGGTAGAGGAACTAATTCCCATACTTCAAGGCGTTGAAATTCATTAAGTTCCTCTTGCATGGCTTCAATCAAGATGATTGTGTCATGGCTTGTTGCCAAGATGTAGGTTCCTTCTCGCAGAGAAACGCATCAAAGAAGCAATATAATGCGTGCTCTTGTAGTTGATGACGTGTCAAGACTGGTCGATCGATGTCACTAATATTGCGGATTGGGTGATCCTTTGTCCATTTGGTATTGTGATTTTCAATCCGTGGTGGTCTGGATTAAACGATTGCAGGAGATTCCTCTGAAGTAGACGCACCGTTAGAGTTTTCGGGTATTTGTGGACCAAAGAATGGAAGCTCTTGTAGGTGAGCAAGTTCTAAATCGTGATCATAGTAACCCTCTTCAACATCATTAGGAATGAGTGCGGGTGATGATTCGGGTGTAGTTTGAGAATTGTTGGGGGATGGTGCATCTGGTTCAATAGTGACAGTAGATGCATCAGACTGATTTCCATTATCTTGAGCAACAACTTCGGGAATCAGAGCTATTGCAGCAGGTGCTCGAGAATCATCACTTGGGGGATCAAAAAATTCATCAAACATAGGTTGAAATAACTCATCCCACTCGGGCCTTGTAGGTGGTGTAAATGATGGAGAAGTAGGATTGTTGGGAGTTAATCCGGAACTAATCGTACCGGTTCCCATCTCATGAAGTGCGGGTTCAGAGTTGTGTTGCCCAGAAGCCATCGCTGTCAGCTCATCAAAATCGGCATCCAAAGTTTCTACTATCTTGCCAAGACGACGGTTATAAATCCGGTAAGCTTTCTTTGCGGGTGAGTAACCAATGAAAATTCCAATATCAGCCTTCAATTGAAGTTTGCCTAAATTCTCACTATTAGTATTTGGATAGCAAAGTGAACCAAACACATGAAGAAATGAAATATCGGGTTTGTGTCCATGAAGTATCTCGTATGGAGTTTTTTCATGGCGCTTACAAATGATGAAGCGGTTTTGGGTATAACATGCGGTTGTCACTGCTTTAGCCCATAAGAATAAAGGAGCATTTACAGAAATCAACATAGTTCTAGCAGCTTCCATAAGTGTATGGTTACGTCTTTCCACGACACCGTTTTGTTGTGGAGTGTGAGAAACTGAAGTTTCATGTCAAATACCGACCTCTTCATAATAATCTCGTAGAGTCTGATTAACGAACTCAATTCCATTATCATTTCGAATGCGGCGAACAGTAGCATTAAGACGCACCTGGATCATCTTAAGAAAAGTAATAATATATGCTGGTGCTTGATCCTTGGTTGCTAAAAACTTAATCCAAGTAAATCTTGAAAAATCATCCACCATAATGAGGATGTATTTTCGACCACTCACACTAGCCGTACGCATTGGCCCGCAAAGATCCATGTGCAAAAGATATAGTGGTTCTTGGTTGGTGTCTTAAGCTTTAGGTTTGTATGATTTCTTGGTGCTTTTCCCCAAAGAACATGTGAAACATAAATGATCCTTGTCGAACTTAAGTTCTGGAAGACCACGAACAAGCTCGTTTTTAGCCAAATGGTTAATAGCATCAAAGTTAAGATGAGATAACCGGCGATGCCACAACCATGACTTGGTCTTAGATGCTTTGGAGAGAAGACATACAGGAGAGGCAACCATCATGTTTTGAATAGACAGTGTATAAAGATTATCCCCTCGAGAACGTATTAACAAATCATTTCCAGCAAGATCACGAATGAAGCAAGTATGTTGTCGAAAAGCAACCTCAAGGTTTGAATCACAAAATTGTCCTACTGAGAATAAGTTGTGACTAAGTCCTTCGACGTAATACACCCTTGAAATCGTAACATTCCCATTTTGATATTCACCATAACCCATGATCTTTACAATATGGTCATTTCCAAATTTAACATTTCCTAGAAACTTGATGACGAAATTTCTGAGCATCGAGCGATCTCCGGTCATATGCTTTGAGCATCCAGAGTCCAAGTACTAGAGGATGATTTAGACCACCTATAAATATCACCAGACGAAGACAATGTATCGGAATCTAATTGTTCCTCTGTGTTAGCAGGTACAGATATATTTATCTTAGATTTGCTATCAGAAGAATTCTTAGGCTTCCAAATTTTCTTCCTAGATGCTGGCTTAGATTCTAGTTGTCTAATAACCTGAGGTTCTTCATCACTGGTAGGCACAATAGAGGACGCAGACCTAGTTAAAGGGCGCTTTTTCCATTTCTTAGTGCTGGAGTTCCTATTAAAGGACGCTGAGACCTAACTTCAGGGAATGTGATCCTAGTTAAAGGGCACTTAGTTCCATTTGCAGTAAAGGTCCTACCAGTGGGTTTCCATTGCCAACCAACTTGGGTAAATTTCTTCCCCGTTGGAATCCATTCAAGATTGTTCCTAATGGCATACATTTCATTCACATAATCAACAAGGCATAAATCATGACGCTGAGAAAACATGCATTCATTACAATTCCAACATCTCAAATTAGAATTCACATTTTGCTTAGGCTTCTACATAGAGGCAGAACCTTTTATTTGAGCTACATGATTCTTTTTATTTAAATATGAAATAACATTCCTAGGGTGAACTTCTACTTTCTTCTTCGCAGTCCTACTAGTGGGAGGCTTGATCCTATCTTTCTTGTCTTGAGATCCTTTAGCCTTAGTAGACACAATTACTCCTGTAGAAGCCAACGGAACATTAGTAATAGATTTTGATTTAGCCTTGTTGGGTGTGTTTAAATAGGCTTAGCTCCTGGGTCTTATTGAATGGAGTTATGGCAATGGTGGGGGTTTTTTGTTTAAGTGGTGCAGAACCCGGTTGTCCTATGTAATTCAAATGCTCTAATCATTGTTGTACCTTCTCAATGTAAGCATGAGCAGAGTAATAGTGACTATTTGAGGGATCTAGTTCATAGAGATCATCTACAACATCCCTAGCAAGATTTGCGTGCTTAATTGCATGTTGCATATAGACCATATATGATAGAGGATTGTTTTTATGGTACGGGTTCTTAGTGATCACCACCTTTTTGGTTTTTGGAGTACTAGAGGGCGGTGCAGAAATTGTAGTTGGTTATCAACAACTTCTTGTCCTTTGAGTTGAAGTGTCTCCTTTAACTCAGCCAAAACCATGTTTTTGTCTATGAGTTGAATATTTAAGTCAGAGATTTCGTCACACTTTTGGTTCAGTTTGTCAACAAGTGACTTTTGCTCTGCCGCATTAAAAGCGAAGCGTTCTTCTAATGAACCATAAATATGTGAAAAACCCTGCTTTACTTTATCAAACGACCCTAGCATAGAAGTAATTCTATTTTCTAAGGCATGGTTTTTAATCTCTGCGGCCTCTAGTTCCACTTTCTCTTTTAATGACTCTCTCTTAAGTCTCATGATTTCTTCCTCTAATGCCTGAACCACCTGAATCATCTTGTCACTTGTCTCAACGGTGTTTTCACAATCATTTGTTTTTGAAAGAGTTTCATTTTTAGATTGGTTTTTAGTTTCAAGAGATATACAATGTTGTTGAAGCTCATCAAAACGTTTTGAAAGTGAGTTATAAGAATATTGAAGCTTTAAAAATTCAGCGTTCGATTCGTGACAAGAATGATTATCTACATTATTCACAGGTTTAACAATATTCACAGAGAGATCATGTACATCATCACATTTATTCACAGCCGATGTAATCTCAAAAGCACATTCAATAGTTACAACTTGCATCACATCGGTAGACACCACTTGTTCCAAGAATCGGTCATATTCGGACAAAGTCTTTTCTTTCTCAATTAAATGTTGCTCATAAGCATCATTCATTTCATGGAAAACTTTTTGAACTTCAGCCATTTCGAAATTAAGATTTTCCCCGAGATCTAGAAAACCCTCTTTAATATTGTTTACAAACGGAACTATCTCTTTCTCAAACACCATTTTCATGTGTTCGAAAGCCCATTCTCCAGCGGTTTGAGCCGTTGAAGTCGTACATTCGTTGATGACCTTGTCAAATCCGGTAAGGTATCGCCTAATTTCTTTCAAGCCTAGCAATACCGTACTTATCAGTGGAAGACCCTTTAGGATTTCCTTAGGTTCATTCGGGTTGACAAGTGTAGGAAATATACTAAGGTTTTCTCTAGTAGACATGTAATTTGGTGTATGGATAAATTCCCTTTGTATATTAAAGCGAGTTCTAAAACCCGTTTTTGCATTCTCTTCACTAAGCTGTTCATAATCATACTTAGGATATGTAAAAATCACTTTTGACCGTTCTCTTCAAACAGTGACATATTCTCGGATGATTCCGGAAACACAATCGGATCTAAGACCGATACTAACTTGGTTGCATCATAAAGTCATGGGTTGTGGTTAAAAGCTTTCTTTGCATAACCCGGGTTAGGTGGTAAGTCTATTAGACGCGATAGAGTAAATTCCTTAAAAGATGAATGAAACAAGTGTACTAGATGTGAAGCGGAGTATTGTTTTAAAAGAAAAACTTTAGTCTTTTTAATTTTCTCAAACGCCTTCATTTCAGTTTCAACCCTTTTATATTCGAGAATTTCGAAATCCGTTTGTAGTTTTTGAAAATTATTAACGACTGACTCTTTTTCTTTAAGTTCTTTTGAAAGATTTGCTCTTAAACTTTCAATTTCTAGCCAGTTATCCATTTGGAATTTCCTAAACCTATCAAATTCTGGATTGGTTAAGGTATTGGTCAACAGAGTTAATTCCAAGGTTTTAACCTTTTCCTTATACAAAGCAAGCTCGGCAGATAATGTCTGATTAACACCGAGGGTTTTAAGGACCGCATTATTCATTTGGCCAAGCATATATGCCGACACCATAACAAAATCTTGTTGAGCAGACGAATTTGTATACGTAATAGCTCCTGATTGTGTTTCACTCAAAGTCTGGGGACTTGCATTGATATTGCTATCATTGTTTGTCTCCTCGTTTAAATTACTAACCACCAGAGGCTGTTCTGGATACTCAGACACTTGCTCAACTTGATAAGGTACAATACTAGTATCAGTGGCAGTATTTGGTACCTCAGAGATTGTATCAGCCCCATAAAGTGAAAGATTTGCCATGAGAGCTGCCTTAGCGGTATTGAGGTCATCACAATCTGAATTGTATGCATCAAGATCATCACATTGATATGTTGCATTGTTAGTGGAAGCTATTGTGATTCCTTCAGTGTCCGCAACTCCTGGATCTGCTAGAAATGCTAACTCCTCCTCATCGAGCTCTCGACCTTGTGCTTGAGCATTAACCAAGTATATCTTTTCCTGAAACCATGTGCCATCCCTCTTCCTCTTTGGTTGCTTACACTCCCGAGCCATGTGTCCTTCCCCTTTGAAGTTATAGCAGATGATCATCTTCACTTTGCCAGTGTTGTTTCCCCTTGGAGCAGTGTTAAAAGGGCGTGTACCACTATTGGATGAACTTGGTCTCCCCTGAAGTGGTTGCACAGTAACTCTGCCATCTTGGATTGTAGCTTGTTGACGAGAGTTAGAAGAATTCTCAACTGATTGTTTGTTGGAGATGGTCCTTTGTAACCTCTTTTGTTCAACGTTTGAGTGATGTAAGCAGACATTTGTGCAAGTATATCAGTAGGATTATCCCCTTTTCTGAACTCAGGAACTAGAAGCTCATCATCACAATAGAAAACTGGTGCTGGTGGAGCTACATACACACTTGAAGGAGTACTAACATGTTGTGAGTAATGGGGTTGAGGAACCTCATGTTGCTGGTAAGTGATGGCAGGATTTGTTGGTGGTTGATAAGGAGAGTATGGTTGTGATGATAGTGCTGGTTGCTGATATTGTTACTCATATGATGTAGGTGGTTGTGGTAAGATCGAATATTGTGGGAAGCTTGGAGTCTGAAACATGGGCTTGTGATAAGATTGTTGTCCCATAGCATAAGGAGTGTTGTTATATGACAATGTTGGATGATTTGCCATTAATGCCAATGGTTCGGAATAAGATCCTTGAGACATGCGTTTCTGGAGCACATGCTTCTCGTGTTTCTGCAAGAAAGCATAAAGTTGATCTAAACTTGATTTGTGCAAATCCCGAATTAATTTAACATCAGTGACATACAGGCTCCACTCTGGGGGTAACGTGTTCAAGAACTTGGTGTTGATTTGAAACTGAGCAATCATGAGATTATACACATTCAAATCATTCATCAATATAGTGAAGCGCCAGTAGTAGTTATGAAGTGTTTCCTCTGGAATGTATGAGAACCTATCGAACAAGTCATAGAGTTGACACTCTCGTTCCTGCTTGGAAAGTGAAGTCCCTTGTAACAAAATCGTTAAGCGATCCCAAAGTTCCTTTGCTACCTTGTAATTGCTTACCATACGATAAATATCGGGTGGAAGAGCTTGCTTGATGGTCTGAACGGCCTTGTCATCCGCATCAGCAATGATTTGATTGGTAGCCGTTAGTTCATGAAATAGCCTTGGCCTAGTCACATTGTCTACAGTAACTTCACCCCAATCGAGTGGTCCTTGCTCAATAGATTGAACCATGAGTCTCCCACTGGGTCTACCCATAATATAAGACATCATGTAACCTTGCCATGCTTTAAAAAGCTCTTTGATAAGCAACGGTGGACGGGTATCGGTACCCGAGATGATAGAAAGGTCAGTAAGCGATGTCATTGTTGGCATGTATGAATGTGAATTCATTTTTGATCCCTTGAATAAAGATTACCAAAATGATCAAGCAATCAAATAAGGTTATGTGTTTTAATGTTGTTTAAACAAAGATGTTGTTATCTAGGTTGTGTGTTTTTGTAGAAGTTGCAATATCGAAAAATCCTCTAAGTTGTGCAAATTCTATCTCAATACCCAAATTAATTCTATCTCAATGTCAAATCTCAAAGTTGTCGTAATGCTCAAACTTAGTCCTTCTCAATGCCAAAAACTTAATCCTGTCGGAATGTGATCGGAATAAGCGATCGCAATGTGATCGGAATATAGTGATCGCAATAGGTAGTGATCGCAATATGTAGTGATCGCAATATGCCCTATCGGAATAAGTAATCGCAATATATAGTGATCGCAATATGCCCTATCGGAATAAGTGATCGCAATATAGTGATCACAATATAGTGATCGCAATATGGTGATCGCAATATATTGATCGCAATATAGTGATCGCAATGTGTGATCGCAATGTAGACCCTTAGGTTTTTGTGATCCTGATCGTAATGTAGAAATAGTCCGAGACTTGAGAACACCAAAAAGTTGAGATTTTTATCTTGTAATCCGTGTTTCTAACCAAACCAAAGTACCCAAATCGCTACTACAACTATGAAGAAGATATATGGATCAAGTTGAACAACAAAAATACGAATTTTTTTTGAAACTTGGATAAAATCAATCAAAAACACATGAACACACTTAAATAAGCATGAACAACACAAAACCTACCTTTATTTCGTCCCATGGCTCTTGATACCAATTGTAGAAGTATGGTAATCTTAGATATATCAAGAGGGTTGTTGTTTCTAGAGAGAGAAAGTAGTGAGAGAGAGATGAGAGAAAATGTAAATGTATTATGTGTGAAATGAAAACAACCAACACCTCTTTCCATGGTGGAAAGGGATTTATATACCCAAGTCCCTTAGTGGACTTAGGCCTCCGGTCCATGAACATGCTCATAGGTCGGGCTTACATAAACTATAATTAAGCGTATACTACGAGCCCTTAACTATATTGTTGGAGTGATCGAGACTTTCTAAATACGAAAAACGTATTTCCAACAAACATTACGATGTTTAATCGAGATGATCCCTTTATGTTTTGGTGATGACAAACGTATAACTTGCAATACATTATGTAAAACGTGTAAGGTACTCGTAATCACTCAAGCATACTTATGTATACTTCTCTCGACACCTTGAAGATTGCATTCGTCATGAAGGACATGAAGGACGCGGTTCTCTTATAGTACCCGCGGATCCTTAAAGATATCAAACCGCGAGAAGATTAAAGAACCGCGGGCTGTCAAGCCAGTTTAGGCTTATGAGAAGACTTTTGGAAGCTTCTAGAAGATGGAGGGAAACTAATAAATTCAAAATTCAAATTCTGAATTTGCTTCTATAAGATGGAGGGAAACTAATAAATTTAAAATTCAAATTCTGAATTTGCTTCTAGAAGATGGAGGGAAAATAATAAATTCAAAATTCAACTTTTGAATATAGGTACATCCTTTTATCTAATGGATCAAAGAGACCTCTCCAAGGCAAGACTTCCCTATAAATATCAAGTGTTTACTTCCCCTCAAAGGTGTGGAAAAATACATACAATTTACCTCAAAAATCCCATTCCTCATTTGCTTCCTCCTCCTCAAATGCAATGAGAAGAACACCTCCATCCTTGTGAAGTGTTAGTCATAACATGATGAAGATCTCACCTTCTAGATCAAGTCATGATTATAGTTTTCCTACTATGTATATGTAGAAGATCCAAGTTTTGGGTACACTTGGATGTGTTGTAAGGGTAGCATATCCAAGTGATGGGTATCCTTGGATTAGTTTCTAGGAAACAAGTTATGTATATGCTTGGATATAGTGTTAGAGTCATAGATCTGAGTTGTGTGTACTTAGATCTAAATACTTTATGTGTTTAGGCCATAAAATACAAGGTTTGTTATGTTGGGCCATAAAACATAACTAGTGTGAAGATTGGTGTATATTGGTCCTACCTAAGATTAGGACTCGACATTTAGCCTTGTGTCGGAAAATGGTGAAGTAGGCAACATTGTGTAGATTGGTCCTACCTAATATTAGGACTCGACATCTAGCTTAGTGTCAGAAATGTGTAAGCGACGTGTATGATTTTCTCCGTCTTGAAAGGAGTTTTGTTGACTAGTGAAGTAACTCTCGAGTAAGGTGTAATCGAGGAGTGGAGTAGGGCGAAGAGGAGCTTCGTGACCGAACCACTATAAATCATTGTGTCGGTACTTTCATTTACATTTATGTCTTTACCTTTTAGATGTATTTATAGTTGCATACTGGTTGTTGTGTGTTTTGTGCATCTCATAATCTAAACATCTAAGTTGCGGAAAAGCTAAGTCTTAGTACGTGTGTGCTTCATGTTTAGATTATGGTCAAGTGTACATCACTTAGTCTAAACATCCTAGTTGTGGAAAAGCTTATGCTTAGTACGTGTGTGCTTAGTGTTTAGACTATTGCTTGATGTACTCTTGATTTGATGTGTTTGTGTGTTTACTTACTTGTAGTATTTATCTTTCAATCAAACACATCTCATATCTAGTCAAGCTTGATCGAGAATTTGATACAAAGGATTGTTAAAGTTTAACATGTAACAAATGGCATCGTCTTTAACACCCCCAAATTTATACAACTCAATACAGCGGAAGACTAGTTGGTGTTACGGGATAGCACATTACTCACATCATAGACAACGCTTAAAAATCGCGTCGTTTATTAATAAATCATTTCCATTCATAATTATCAAAGTTACATCGGTCCCAAGTCATTACATTTCATACAAAGTTTTACAAAGTATTTGAATGGAAAAATATTGTTTAAGTGCGGGCCATGAATTCTTGTCGTCTTCCCGAGAATTACCTTCAAGTACCTGAGATAAAACATGTTAAAAGAAAAGGTCAGCGATAACGCCGAGTGAATTCATAGAGTTTAATAAATTCCATAAATATAATATCAGTATAAAAGTATTACTGAAAATCATTTTGTACAAATCATTTTGATAGGCCATAAAATAGCCAAAGTCATTTTAGACAAATCCACATCGAAAATCATAATATAGGCATTTGCCTTAAAAATCAGTATACGAGCCAATGTCGTAAAAACATCATACGATACGTCTTATGACGTCGTATAAAATCAAATAAAAACCGTTATATGAATATGGTTATGAAAACCAAAACACGAACATAATATCAATAGTATGACCCAGTATTGCTAGTCAGACAATACATCGTAATTCGGAGCGTCTAGTAGTATTTCGTTAGTTTTGGATTATTATAAGCCGCATGACATTGTTACTTTACTAAACCAACAACGGGTAGCTAACCCGATACCAATTTTGCCCATCTAAAGTAGCGTGTCGTCACAAAGGTCACGCTATGGAAATCTTTTCATACATAAATTCGCTTACCAATCAATGTGGCACGACGAGGATCAACTGTCAAGGCGCGAACTGGGGTGATCGTCCCCAAATAGTACTATTAAATGCATAAGCGTCTACCAAATCCTGGTAGTTCACAATTCATGCTAATGGGACTTTTAGTGACATAACCTAACTTTAATAATCCATTTGATTTCATCTATCGGGTCCTTTAATCATTTATCGGGTCATACATTCGGGTCATACAATCATTCGGGTCCAAATCAATAAACAAGCAATCGGGACAAATGGTGTCCTATTTTATAAAAACTAACATGTTATCTCCCTCGCGGGTTTATAAAACATTTATAAAACATTTAAAAGAGTGCGAGGCTATGAACTCACGTTGATATGGGAAGGCGGGTTATCGGCAATTCGGTCGTACGGTACGTGCTTCAATCACGGAAACCTATATAAATAATAATCGGTCTTAGACGTTTGTCCAATGACTTTATAAAAATATCAATTATGTATACGTATGATGATTATATATATATGATGATCAAGTGGGTTTACATTTACTCATTTTTGTGTTATGTGTCGATAACTTTTATACTAGTTTTCTCGTTTTATCTATTTACGTGTTTTAGGTCCAATAAGCCTATTATAAGTTCTTAACTTGTATTAATCCTTGTTATACTTATATTATCAGTATCCACACTTTACAAGTTGGGCCTAAAAGGGTTAAGTCCAATAAATAAGTTTATAAGTGTTTTAGTCCATTTTGTTGTTTTATTAGTCCAATAACGTTAATTTAGTCCGTTAATGTCCGTATGTCCTATAGTTCGGGTTTTTATCGGTTTTCACTTGTTATACATGTTTATATATCAGTATATAAGTTTTATAAAGTTTACATTAGACGGGTCCAACCATCTAAGTTTTATTTAACAAAAACGTTAATTTTACGGCAATAGCCGAAAAAGTCGTAAAAACAATGTTTATAGTTTTATAACTTATAAGTATTATTTCACTACCATTTATATAAGTTATTCATTCATTTACCCTTTTACATATTTATATAAATAAGTTTTATAAGTTAGTGGGTTTTCATTTATATTTTATACTATTAAATTTTGAGTGCTTATATAATAGTATTATTCTTTAATTTCCAAAAATCTGATTTTTATCTTTACTTTCACCAAAACTGCCATATCTTGAGTTCTATATGGAGATAGAAGCTCAAATTTTTATCACATAAACTACATGATATGTGATACATTTAACTCTTCTATAGCTACTGTTGAATCATCTTCTAAATATTTTCTAAAAATCGTCCAAAACAGTAACCTCAGATTTATACCCTAAACTTGTTTTGATCATATCTCACTCATTACAATAATTCCATTGCATGGCCAACTCTCACATGTGTACAAGACTCATAGCTTACTGTAAATCCATTCTACTTCATCATTTTATCAGTCCATGACCTGTTTCTTTACTGTTTTATACAGCCATGTAAATTAAGCATGATTTTAACCTTGTTTATTATAGTTTTTCACCTTTTTAATCATATTTATCAACACCAAATCCCCACATAACATTTTTATCATCATATATTCATCATATACATATACAATAAGAAAGAAAATACATGATTACATAATCAAAATAACAAGAGGATGGGAAGAACAATCTTTATACCACCAAGGTGATGAAATGATAGTTTTTGGATGAACAAGACTTGGTTTTGGGTAACCAATCTTATGTGATATCAACACCACTTCTAGGATCACCAAGTATTTGTAGATTCCTCCAAAAATCAGCCCTTGTTCTTCATGAAAACTCCTTAAGAAATCAGCCCCAAACTCCCTTGAAAACTCCTTTTTACATGTTAAGATCACCTCCAATCAATAGAGCTTGAAGAGGTTTCCATCATATGTATGAATAACACATGATTTCATGGTTAAAATTTATCAAATGAGGGTGTTCTTGGTGGAGATGGGACGAATTTTTAGAGAGAGGAAAGGGAGGATGAGTGGTTTTGCATGTAAGAGTTTAGTGGAAATGGTATGTGTGAAGTAGTTTGAATGGTTTGATGAAAAGTTAGCTTACATTGTAAGCTTTAAGCAACAAGTGTAACACTTGTTGTTAAGTGTTGACACATAAGGGTGTGGTGGAGCTACTTGTTATGGGGGTGGGCAAGTGTAAACTTGTTCCATCCCTATTAATTTACGGGTACTTCTCGATTCTAGTTTCCTCGATTTGCGTGCCCTCGTGTCGTTTTACGAAAAACGTTTTTATAAATTATGAATCAATGGCACAAAACGAATCTAATAAAAATTGTCTCATCAAAAACGGAGTTCGAAAACGTAAATACGTAATCCTAAGGTTTCCGGTTTAGTCGTAAAGGACGTTAAAATAAAATCGTAAGTCCTAATCTCTTCTCGTAAATTTATGAGTTTGTGAACCAACACAAATTTAAAACTCCAAAATAATATTTACAGATAAATTTATTTTCTGAAATGTCGGACTGTCACCAAAGACGGTGTATGTCAACGTAAGCACGTAACGTAGGATCCTCCGGTTTAGACGTAGTCGACGCTACTTCAAGACGTAAATCCAAATTACTTCCCAAAAATAAGTGAGTTCATATTGTAACATTAAAATAATATTTTCAAATAAATATTGAGAATAAAATATCAATCATAAATTGATGGATTGTCACATCGTCCACTGTCGGCGGTTCCTTAAAGGGACACGCGGTTCGTTAGTGATAAGGAACCACGGGTATGTTTAAAGAACCGCGCACAGTGGGTTTATGCGAAATGTTTTGAAAATTAACTAGAAACTATTCAACCCCCCTAGTTTCTACATGTTCAACTATGGAAAAGGACCATCTGAAGCCGTCTAACTCATGATGTTTCCATCATCCCTCATCGGAGAAGCCAAATCTTGGTTAGACGAACTGCTGGATATACGTTTTACGTATTTAGGAAGTCCCGGTCACTCCAACAATATAGTTAGTACGAGCTCGTAGTTAGATTATATTTAGCTTAACAATCAATCCCGACACATTACTCTTTAGTAATGGTTGGCAACCCAAAGTGTGTAAAGACAATGACCATTTGATCATGGCGAGGGTGTTAGTTTCTCATAATATTTCACATAGTTCTTTCATTTCTCTCTCTACTTTGTGTAAAAACTAATCATCTCTCTACCCTTTCTCTCTCTAACTATATCAAGGATTACATAAACCCACAATTGGTATTCGAGCTATGTGATGATTGCATTTATTTGTGTATTTGTAGTTTGTTCGAACTATATATTACATATATAGGTGTCGATCAATTTTTTTTTTGCATTTTTTTAGCTTAAATCTCCGTCTAAACCCTCTACTATCATTTAGTATTGTTTTGGTTTACATTTTTTTAGCTAAAAACAAAATAAATTTACTTGTTTGGTTTGATTTTTTGGTGAAAATTTCTTTAAGAAAGTACAACTCTTGATTTAATTTTTTCGTTGAAAAATTTGAAAAAGTTGGTTCTTTGGAGGTTATAATACTTGGAAGTACAAGTTGATTCATTCGAAAAGTTCAAAATCAGTGTCGTTAATAAGTTTGAAATTTTTGGTGTTATTCCGGTTTTTTTTCCAAAACCATAATCTACCGAGATACCGTTTTGAGAACTTGAATAACTTACACTTTATTTCGGTCTTCTTGTTGCCTTAAAATACCGAGATAAGCTGCCTTCCAAGACGAGATATCGCTTGTCTAAATACCGGGATAAATTTTTGCTATATACCGGGATAAGTGTTACTTCAAGAACCATGATAAGTTCTATAAACTAGGACCGGGATAACGAGTTCCAAAGACCGGGATAACATAGGACACAAAATACCAGGATATCGTTTTTTGTGAACAGAGATAACAACTTTCCAAGAACTGGGATAACCATACTCTAATACCGAGATAACATTTTTACAACAAGAACCGAGATAAACTTGATCAGAACTCAGATAACCATAACTTCAAAGACCAGGATAACGAGTTTTCAAAAGACTGAGACAAACACTTAGGTTTTTTTTTTGGAAATTTCAAGTTTCTGAATTTTCAAAAATTAAGTTACGGCCCGATTGATTACAACTCAAGGCAATCATAGAAGTCTTCCAACCTTCAATCTAAATCACCAAACAAGGAATTAGGAAGTTTTACCATTTTTTTGTTGGTTTGTAAAAGCTCGTGAAATTAGTTACTCAGTTTCTCCATGAATTGTAAAATCCCGTATTGTTCTCTCTACAACAAACACATCTACTTTCTTTCATCGTTTCATAATGAGTAATCCTTAATTAATACCATGGAGTACACAACTCTTACGGATAAGTCCATCTTGTCGGGTACGGATAATCGTCCACCAATGTTGGTGAAGGAAATGTATGAAGCATGGACGTCAAGATTGGAACTCTACATGATGAACCGATAGAAGAGAAGTATGATTCTGGAGTCGGTGAAATATGGAACATTATATTATGGTACGGTCACGGAGGTTAATGTGACTCGTGACCGTACATTTAACGATTTGACTACCGAGGATAAGATACGAGCAGACTGTGACGTCAAGGCTACCAACATTATTCTCCAAGCTATTCCACTAGATGTTTACAAACTCGTGAGTCATCATCGTGTAACAAAAGATTTATGGGAGATAATTCGCATCTTGATGCATCACACCTCGTTAACAAAACAAGAACGAGAATGTAATCTATATGACACTTTTGATAAGTTTTACTATGTTCCATGGGAGTCTCTTCATGATTACTACTTGAGATTAAAATTATTGATGAATGAGCTCAATATTTTCGACATGAAGATACCTCAGGTACAACTTAACGCCAAATATTTGAACACTCTCCCTCACGAGTGGAGCAAGTTTGTCACAAATGTCAAGTTGGTAAACGATTTGCATACAACCTGATAAGTGTGTAAATACTTACCCTTTTACCACTTAAAACAAGCAAAAACCAAACCTAAATGTGAATTAAATACCATAAAAGTCGTAATTACGCGTGGTTTTGTGTTTTTATGTAAAATAGGTACAAAAGGACAAAAACAAAGAAAACATGGGATTTCATGGTCAACTTATGAGGAAAAAGTCAAAGCAAAGTCAAAAGGAGCAAAAGTGCAATTGGAATGAAGTTTAGAGGACTAGAAGTGAAGATTATATGAAGATACGTGTTAAAGATCAAAGTTTACAAAAAAGAGGGACCAAAACTGCCAACTGCCTAAAGTTTCTTAACCCTTATACATTTGGACCAATGAGAAACAAGTTTAGGGTGTCACACAGATCACCACCATCACTGACCACTTTTACACTTTTGCAGTGACAACTCAACTATCCACAACTCTTCCCTACAACCAACCATAACACGCCACATGTCACTCTTATTACCATAATCTAATAGGGAGCTAGAGGACGATTCATGGAAAGCTTTCAACATGAGAAATGCTCGCAATGATGAGACGAACACAACTGTATAGGCCAATTACATTGTCGTTACCTGAATCATAAACCCCTAATCTTGTTCTTGACTAAACCCTAATCCACATGTCACTCTCTTATTTTCTTAATTAGCTGTCACCAATTGACACCTTGTCAGTCTAGAGTACCCCCATCACCCACACGTTTTCCAGAAACCTCCCTAACTGCCTTTAGATAGCAAGACGCTCCTCATAATTCACATAGTTCATTTCTAGCTTAAATTTCACGCAATTTCCTCTCAATAGTTTAGTTTTGTATCTAGCTTAGTGTTTGTAATCCTTCCATTCCAAAATTGTATCTCAATTCACATTTACATTAATAAAACGCCATTGTTATTGTTCATCATCTCCTTCATCTACTGTTACTGCTACTGTTGCTTGTATTGTTGCTGATTGATGTTATATAGCTTGCTTACAAGCTATTAAAGCTTTTTGTGGATCAATTTGTGTAGATTTGTTGTTGTTACAAGTTTTGGAGGGAAAGCCATAGATTTGAATTCACATAGCTCATATTTGTGAATTCAAAAGTGTTATTGTGATTGATTGGAGTTGTCTAGAGTTGAAGAAGCTGTTTGAGCATCCTGCATCAAAGGACTAGGCCTGGATGCGGGTTAATCCTTGATTTAATTTTTAGGTAAATTTAGGAGTTTATGTGAATTGCATGATAACACATGTTCTTGCCTTATTCTTTGCTTAATTGTGCTTCATTTGATCTGTGTTTTTGTTCAGGATAGCTGTTATAGCTTTTGATACATCGGATCTAGCTTTTGCTTTGTTAAAACTCATTCTCAGCTTATTAAGGTGTGTTTGGATAAGCTTTCTATTAGCTTATTGTTTAGGTTGTGGTTTTAGCATAGTAGCATCTCATTTGCCTTATAAACATAGCTTCAAAACAATCAAGTTTTGGTTTAAGTCTTAGTCAAACAGGATCAAAAGAGTAAAATGCTTGTGGTTTAACTGTCAATAAAAGAGCTTAAATAGTCACCTAGATTGATGTATAAGTCTTTCATTAGTTAATGATAGGCTGTGATTTTTGGTGTTTTGAGTAGACACTAGTACTGGTTTGATATTCCTAGTTATAAGTTTTTGATTTTGCTTATTAGATAAGCTAGAATTTAGCCCCAAAAGTTGCTCATTAGGTTGATTAGTTCAATAGCTTATCAGATTTAATCCATTGCTTATCCATAGCTTTTTAGTGCTAGTATCTTCACAAAAAGTGCTTAATTCTACTAGATAAGTCATTATAATCCTTTGGTTAACTTTCTTGAAAAAGTCAACTCTGGTCAAAGTGCTTAATAATAAGCTGATTTGGATTTTTGATTACAAGTGCTTATTTTGTTGATCATTTTCAAAACCAATCAACATTTCATCACTTTTTCCACCTTATAAGCATTCTTAGAAGTTTTTAGCTTAACTTATTGAGTGGATAAGTTTTTTGGTTCTTATTGGCTTATTAAGAATTATGTCTGAGAGATTGAGCTTATCCCATAAGCTCATTTCAGTCTTAGCAACGTCATTTTCGATTTTAAGCATTTTGAAACTAGTTTGAGCTTATTTGGTGGAGTAATAAGCTCTAGCCAGCTTATTTTGTCCCTAGCCCGTTTTTAGCTTATAACAAGTTCTATATTGTTGTTTAGTCCTTTATCTCTTTGTTTGTTTCATTTTGTGCACGAATAGTGAATTGCATAGTAGTTCAAATCTTTCAGCTTTATTCATTTTTGGGCAAAATGTTAACTGAGCTGGGTTTAACGTTGGGCCAGTTATAGACTTGGGCTTATTTGGTTTGGGATTAAAAACGTGGGCTGGGCTCAATTCGTTTTAAAACCCGATTTTAATACATTTTAACATTAAATAAAAAATTAGTTTTAATAAATAAAAAATAAAAAAAATATAAAAAAATCAATTTTAATATTTTTGGCAAATTTACATTTATGATTTTGGGTATTTTTAAATTTTGAATTTTCTTTAATAGAATTTTCATATTATTTTTCATATTTTATGTATTACCTACTTGTACTTTGTTCTTTAATTGTGGTACATGCACCTTGTTTTTAGAATAGATAAGTATTAAATAGATAATATTATTACTCTTTTACGTACTTTGTTTGAAATAGACATAGATTCCAAATCCTTTTATTAAACAAAAAACGATTAATCTCTTGTTAAAATTGGATATCAATTCGAGGAAAAACGATCATACTAAAAAATGAATATTAAATTGGTGCCGCTGCCGGTTCGATCTCGATACGCTTGACATTTTTCGTGAGACGATTTGGATTTTGAGATCCTTTCACTTTTGAACGTTATTTTTCTTGTTAAAAAAATCAAAAATACAAAAAAAAGATCAAAAATATAAAAATTTAAAAAATTTAAAAAATCACAAAAAGCAATTTCTTTCCTAAGAATTGCACCAAAAAAATAAAAAAAGTAATTTTCCTAAAGTGTTACACAAAAAATATTAAGTACTACTATACATATTATTTTTCTTATTTCGTTTTCTCTCATCTTTTCTTGTGAATATATCTTCTTAAAAAAATAAAAAAATACAAATATATTTTCTTTTTACTATATTACTATAAATATTACGTATACGTAGATGCGAACAATCAATACACATATCTCCATAAGTATTGCTTACAATACACTGTGATTAGTGACGTTCTGGTGCTTTTCACGTGTATTGATCTAAGTTAATTAAGGTACAACAGATAAATACTACGAGCTATTTGATCTAGAGAGAGAACTCACTGTGTGTGTGCGGGGGGGGGGGGGGTATAAGGAGAGTGTATTTCACATTCGAAAGGAGAAGGCTCTTAAGTGCTTCGTGCCGCCTCGTTCCTCCGCTCCCTTGTGATTCTTTTGAAGGTGATAGTAGTAAGTGGTGTGCCACCCAAGTAGTATTGCGTATATACTTTTTGTAGCTTTTTGATATTGAACCTCGATTGAGGTAATCCCTACCCTTTCGAAGTCATCAAGGGCAATCCCCTTACTCCTCGGTTTTTAGTTGTATACGCACTCGCGCGCGTACACACATACCAAGTGGTGTACCTCGTCCTTCTAAACAGACGAACAAAAATACCGTCACCAATCAAGCCGATCCTGAGAATCGAGCTTTCGACACTAGGTTAGCCATGGATAACCGACCAATGCTCGAGATCTTGCAATCCCACGTTGAGGGAAATGATGACGCGATTGTGGTGCCGGATATTGGAGCGAATATTTTGAACTTAAAACGGGTTTTATTCAAATGGTTTCCGTTACACCAATTTTTTTGCCGTACTCATGATGACCCACGCGCTCACATTAAGAGGTTTTTACACTTGGCAAACACTGTGAAACACAATGGGGTGCCAAAAGAGGCAATTTGATTGCTACTCTTTCCTTTCTCCCTCGAGGGGAAAGCCCGGATTTGGCTTGACAAAGAACTACCCCAAAGTATCACTACATGGGCAGATTTGGAGACTAACTTTATTAATTATTTCTTTCTACCCTCCCGTACTACCGCTTTGCGGAATGACATCATTAACTTTGAAAAAAAGTACGCTGAGACATTTAGTGAATCTTGAGATCGATTTAAGGAACTTTTAGGAAAATGTCCACAACACGGTTTTGCCAAAGTTCACCAAATTAATATCTTTTACAATGGATTGAGTTTAAATGACCAAGATTCACTAAACTCGGCTGCGGGGGTAATATTCTTGTTAAAATGATGCAAGTAGCATGGGACATTAGTAAAAACAAGGCAAAAGTTCCTAGTCGAACTAGGGGTCAAATGGCTAGTGCTAGTGGAGGAGATTCTATTAATTACGAGGTTACAAATCAAATTAAAGAACTTGCTTCAACTGTGAAAAATCTTGCTTTAAAAGTTAGAAACCCTCCTATTAAACATGTTCATGCCCTTAGTGAGACTCGTGAGACATGTGGTGGACCACATTCGTACTTTAATTGTGACAAGGTTTATAATCAACCCCAAGGAGAAGTCTATGCTTATAATAACAATGATGAAAATGTGAGGGTTCATTTTAAACCTAATGTTGATGTTAACCACTTGTCGTATAAGTCTACTAACTATTTGGCTCCCCCTAGGTTTGTAGCTCATCAAAGACCACCCCCACGACCCAAATTACCCAATACCAAAATAGGAACCAAGGTCTACAAAGTGGTTGTTGTCCCATATTTTATGATGATTAACCAAGAAATAAATAAGAAATATAGATAAATTCTAGAGAGAGAAAGTAGAGAGAGAATGGTTGGAAACTTGGGAGGATTAGATTAGAAGAGAAAGAAACTACAAATGACCAACACCCTTCCTAACATGATAGGAAGGGTATTTATAGCCGTGCCTTACATGTAGGCTTTATGGGCTATATTGTTTGGGCCGGGCTTTCCTTTTAGGCTTTAGTTCCTTTAAGATGAACTTTTAGCTTAAAGTTAAGCCCGTAATACACGACTAACCTACTACCTATTACAACGTTCTAAAATACGATACATAATAAACTTATGACCGAACATTCTTGTTTGACTCAATATTTTAAGGCTAACAATCTCCCCAAATGAGGGTCATTAACCTTTGACATTTGGATATTTGTAGAGATTACTAATTTCTCCATAAATGAGTCTTGAACGTGAAATAGTAGTCTTGTTCTTCATGTTGTGATCTTTGAGCCTTTGTCATTGTCTTTCGACTTTGTCTTTAATCTTGAGATCTTCAAATCATCCTTGACTTGTCTTTGCCATCTTGCGATCTTGTGTCTTCATCCACATGCTCACACTATTAAGTTTTGAATATGTCTTTAGGCATGAGTATGTGGTTTTGAATCTTTGACTTTTCTTAGTACACTGTAACGTGTTGGGAATAAAATTGACTAAGTCTACTAGCCGCTGACAAGAGAAGATTAGCCGCTGACAAAGTGTTATCAAGCCCCCGACAGCTCAGGCCCAGACAAGAGATATTTAGCCGCTGTCAAGATTTATGAATTAAACATGTTTTATATGTTAGGAAGATATGCATGTATATTGTATTTTCTATGTTTATCTCAATATATCTTCCTAGAATAATTGACAAGTTTTCTTATTGTACAAGGCTCCTTATGTTTGTAAAGGAGGCCTTTAGGTTAGGGTTTGATATAAGTTTTACACTTTCATTGTACGCAAAGTTTAATCAATCAAAGTGAAAGTTTGGTTTATATTGTGTTTAACATTGTTCTTTGTTCTAAGTGTTAAATTTCGCATAACACTTAGATTGTTGTTAACACAAAGTTTCTCTACGTGTTAATCTTGATTCAATCTCGTTAACATAAAGCTAATCGATCTAAGTTTGGGATCAACAAGTGGTATCAGAGCTTGTTGAGGAACTTTGATCAAAAGAACCCTAAAAACCCTAAATCTCTGAAAACCCTAATATCATCTAAGCATCATGTCCACCTCAGTCGTACCACAATCTTCAAATCACAATCTCAAAATTCCCATACTTGATCCTGATAACTTTGAACTTTGGAAATTCAACTTTGAGCAATATTTACAAGTTGATAACTGTGTTCTTTGGGAAGTTATTGAGTATGGCAATTAATTCAATAAGTAAGAAAAGATTCAAGTTGCTATAGAAACACGAAGAACAGCTGGACAGACTGGTGATGATCTCAAAGCAAAGCCTGAAGATGGAAGAGCTGTTTCTGTTGCTGAAGTGGCAGATAGAAGGAATGACATGAAATCCTTATGCACACTCAAACTTTCTCTTGGCCCTAAGGAGCAACATAAATTCAGGAAGTATGAGTCTGCTAAGGAGCTTTGGGAAGCTCTTGAAACCATCTATGGTGGTAATGAGGAAACCCTTAAACAAAGGAAGAAATAGTTGATGATTAAGTATAATGTCTTCAAAGCTCGTCCTAATGAGAAGCTTGGTGAGGTAAGAAGTCATCTACAAGACATCACTAGCAAGTTGGCATTCATGGGAACAGAAATTAAGGAGCAAGATATCGCAGCTACCTTTCTTGGAGGTCTTGGTGATGCATGGGAGATTCATGCAAAATCTATCATTGCCACCAAGGCTTATAGGAATGCCTCCTTTGATGATATATACAATAAATTAAGGACCATGTGTAGAACAATGATAATCTTTATGAATCAAGAGGGTTGATGTTTTTCTAGAGAGATAAACTTAGAGAGAGAAGTGAAAGAAACTTGTATTATGAAAAGTAAGAAATGAACAACCAACACCTCTTTCCATGGTGGAAAGAGGTTTAAATACCCAAGTCCTTAATGGACTTGGGCCTCCGGCCCATGAACATGCTCATGGGTCGGGCTATTTAATAAATGAAACTAAATACTACTACGAGCCTATAACTACATTGTTGGAGTGACCGAGACTTTCTATATACGTAAAACGTATTTCCAACAACCTCCCCCAAAGGGAGGTCACTCCAAATTTACAAAGTCCTAATCTAGCATGTTAGATCTTGTTCTTGAGCTCGTAGTCTTCTTTTCTTTCTTTTTCTTCCTTTTGTGAATATGTGTTTAATAATATCAGCCTTTTGCTTGGAACACGTTCTTTTGGCCTTTCACGTGCAGTCTTTATTTTCTTGTCATGTTCGCCTCTTTGTGACTTCATGTCCCACACACTTATCCTTTGTTGAATTCTTGAAAGTTTCAGAGTCGATACATCGGAAGACTTTTAGGTCATACTTTCTTGAATTTGCAGGAGTATTTGATGCAGAAGGAATAAGCATGTGAGGACGTCTTCAACAGGTACACCGCAACGCCACCGTCTTCAACAGGTACACAACAACGCCACCGTCTTCAACAGGTACACAGCAACGCCACCGTCTTCGAATGCAGCAACATAATAAGACACGAATAAAATGGCTTTGACATTTTATTCTAATTCGGTAGCATTTTACCTCCGGTCGGTGAAGACCGTTGGACGATATTAGATATCGTACCCGTGACGGATAGTTTCAATTAAGTAACTTCCTGACAGGATTTCGCGGGTAAACCCGTTCTCTTTATTCGACCGTCTAAAGCTGACTGCGAACATAAAGAGTGAATCATTTGGATTATAAATCCTTATGATTGAAGCCGTCAATTCATGAAACCTGGAACAAGTGAATTTCAATTAAGATATTCACCATCGTTGCTTTCCAGTTGTCACAAACTTAATTAAAATTGAATCTTGCTTGTCACCTACCAAGTGCTGTTTGATGTTAACACTAGAAGGATTTCCACTCGTCACTGTGAACACTAAAGAGTGTCACTCTGAGTGTTCTGGCAAGATCATACGATAATGCGTAGAGGCGTGGAACGAGTTTAAGTTCATTTAAGAATTAAACTACTGTTTCTTTCCAGTTGTCACAAGATTAGTTCTTAAAGAACCGCACGTGTCACCTACCATGAGCTTGTTTGATGTTGGCTCAAGCAGGATTTCCATCTTTACTGTAATACTTGCGTATCACTCGGATGTTCTGGAAATATTACAAGAATACTGCGTAGGACTCATAAAGATCTCTTACTTTTCATAGTGTGTGAAGAAGCAAGGAATAAATGGAAAGTGTCCTAATGAGACTTTTGATGATCTCGTGGCTCTAGACTCGATAGTGCGTTTTGATTTAGTGATTGATGGTTGGAGAGGAGTGCCACCTATTCAATATCAGTCTATTCGGAGTGAATAAACCAATAGATAACGTGTTGATCTCCGTGTGATTAAAACAAATACCTTTTGAGAGATATTTGAGTTAGCTGGGGAGGGTTGTGCATTGCATCACTGGGTCCATGATGGCTTTCTTTAATATCGAGAATCATTAACAAATGATCTTAATAGCATATGTATTGACCCGGTTTCTGCCTAAAGTTGTAAGGAGGGCTTCTTTCTTTACACCCTTTATCTTTACAATTCTTTTTCATTCTTCAACCCCTTCAATGCTTACCAATACGTCATCACTAGCACCTTGTTGTGATTGTTCCAGTGCTAGCTTAAGTACTTGGTCGGCATTCAGCTACGTTCACATTCATTCTCCATCTTTCCTAGGACTTCTAGTTCTATCTAGGGAATTGTCCTTGGGAAGATTCCATCGGTTCTGATGAATCATTGGACTAATACCTATACCTACCACCCATTTTCACCACATCCGTCGTGAGTTAAGTGTGTTTTGGGTTGATATAGTCACCATGAAAAATCCTTGAAAATCACTTAAAGCACTTGTGATATTGTAATCAAAGTTTTTGTGCTTTAAGTGTTTTGATCATCAAAAACGCTCCCCCTTAACTTGTACATTACACATGTTAGGTTGGTTTATCTTTTAAGCCTTTTTTATTGTTTTAGCCAAATATCATTAAGTCTCCTTAACCCCATTTTCTCCCCTTTCCAAAATGTTAACCATCAATATTTTGGATATTAATCGATTAACCTGTCTTTGGGTAATAAAATGAAATTAGATGTTGGCCAAAGAACATATTAATGCTCCCCCTCAAATTAATGAGGGTTAGTTGTAGTGCTTGAGTATGATATATTTTGAAAGATTTGGAATCTCGAGAGAAATTCTTGAAAAATATCATACTTTTACACTACAACATGCCACAAAAGCTGATTATACAAAAAGTAACATATTCACAATTATAGACATATGGAGTTGACTTGTTATAAGACGAACCATAATTAAATGGTTCATTCCGTGAACCGATGGTGAGCTCCATATGGCCGTCCACCGACGAATCGTTCTATACTTCGTATCAACCGACGCTTCCTTAGGAGTTCCTCGATCTTCTTAATCGCGTACGTTGCTCCTCTTTTGCATTGGCTTTTCCAGGTGTACTGGACTGCTGGAAGCGGTAGGTTGGCATTGAGAACCGTCAGATCATCTCGAACATGCTTGAGCGTACCATCACTGAATTTGTGCAGTTCGGAGAATCGCATATATTGCATGACTCCAGTCTCATTTGGATAAAAGATCCCTGCTTCCGGCGTTGTGGTCCCCATATAAACCTTCTTGTTCTTATGGAAATTACTGAGTGGAGTTGTATGGGGACGTTCCAAGTTTAACTGCTGCTGATAACTCTCCACTCCAAGTTGAAAGTCTTCCACTCGATTTTGAATGACGATTTTTCTATCATATTGTCGAAAGTTGGAACTCAATGCAATGACTATCTCAGGTGGTAAATGGTCAACTTTCTCCTGAGCCAATAACAACAGAAGATCTTCGATGTCTTCAAGTTGAAGATACTGGAGATCACTTTCGTCAATTCGGTATTCTTTCTCATCAGTACGTTTGAACACGATTACATTCAAGTAATCATAGCCGAATACCGTCTGAGTGGTTGCTCCTTGAATGCTTTCGATCCTGTGAGTCAAGACAATAGAAGCACCTCTCTTAGGACGATGGAAGTGATTGTAAGCTAACTTTTTCTTTTGATTCCAGTGAGATATGCCAAGTGATGCATAAGTGTCATAAAACTTGAGCAATTTCTTTCTCCATATTGCATCAGGTACTTTATCCTCTATCCATGGAACATTCTCCAAGTTAACAGCCTTGACCATAGTGAGTGACGTCGCATATTTCTGTGCTCCATTTTCAAGGTATTCAAGATCGTGAGTAACAAAGTGCTCTATTGGGATTGTTGCACAACCGAAAATGACCGTTGGTGTAAGAGGTCGTAATACGGGAGTCTGAATTCCTGTAGTTGTCGCTCTCATTGCCTTGTTAAGCTCATTCAAATGATATTCGGCTTCATTATGGCTGATCTTCAAAGTATCAAAGAAGTCCACGTTTGCAGCTGCCATTTTGATTAGATCCGGAGTCATTGTCGGTTTCCCATGAGAATACCATAGAAAGGCCGAGAAATCGATAGGGTTGTTGAGGAATTGAGTCAGCTCCATTTCAGTTGCAGTGTCAAAAGGATGCTGTGGTGCTGCATTTGTTAGCCAAAGTTGCTCCTGTACCGTGTCATCGATGATCAAAGATTCAACAAACGTTGGTTCTGGTACATTTAAGTCTTCAACTTCCATATCAATGTTGTGCTGAACTTCAGCTGTTGTTGAAGGTTGATCTTGCATCACTGGTATATCATCTCGAGGTTCGTATTCTAGGATTGGCCCTGTTGGTTCTTGTGCTTGCATATATTCTACCGATTCATTGAAAGAATCGGTGGTAATAGCTGGTGCAGTAGATAAACCTGTGTCAAGTTGCTGAGTTTCTGGTACAGTAGACTCTATTGTCTTTTCAGCGGTTTCAGCAATGTTTTCTACAGCTTCCTCTAAACCCTTCTCAGTAGCTTTGTCACTGTCATCCTTATTAGGCTCTTCGGCATTAGTACCCGTTTCGTCATTCTGATCACCCTTGTTGGTTCCATTACCGTCGTCATTATCATCATCGTCATCCTCATCGTCATCTGTATCTTCGTCCTTATCTTCATCGTCATCCTTATCCTCTTCTTCCTCATCCTTTTCTTCCTCATCATCTCCTTCCTTATCTTCTTCCTCATTTTGTTCATTGTCACCATCATCCTCCTCATCGTTACCCTCATCTTCTTCCTCCTCTAGTTCGTCTTCATCGTCAGACTCAGAGTCGATAGTGTCTGCAGGTGTCTCTTCAATGATTACTTTGTTGAGATATTGCAGAACTTTTCGTTTGTGTTTCGATTTATGAGCTTTCATATCTAGCAGACGTGTCTGTAACATTGTCATTAGTTGAAGTGTAGATAAACCATTACCGAGAAGATTTGGTAGATGTTGATCAACATAGGACTTGAATTCTCGTCGAATGATCGTGGTCATCTGCTCGTCAATTGACCCAAGAAAAGCAGCATTTTCTTTGTCACGGGTTTTCTTCTCTTTAAGAAATGATTTATGTTTTGCTTTAAGTCTAGACACTCTGTCTGTTAGTTTCTGAAGTGTAGGCTCATCAGGTTGTGGTTCCTTGGGAGGAGTGGTGATCCTTTCAGCCAATGTAGCTATTTGTGTAGCTTGAGCCTCCAACTGTTGTTGAAGAGACTGGATCAGTGGATCATTGACTGTGAGGAAGGGATTGGATGTGGATGATACTTGTGGTTCTGCTGGTGGAGGTGTAACCATAACTGTTAAAGTGGTGGTGGATGATACTGGTTTATGAAGGATAGGTGTTGATGTAGATACAGTGATTGGGGCGGTGGTTGATACAGGTTGTTCAGCTGTGGATGACGGTGTAGATTCAGTGGTTATGATGGTGGTTGATACTGGTTGTGCAGCAGGTGCTGGGGTGATAACTGGTGTAATGACCTCACTGATGACCGGGGTGGATAATGGTGGGGTGGTGGTTGACGTAACAGTAGTTATGGGAACATCCACCATTGCTTCATTTGTTGATGGATCAGTGTTTGTGACCTCAACACCCTCCCCTTCCAAATTAAGATATTTTAAAACATCATCAGAGCCGGAAGTAGACTTACTTTGAAGTTGAGTCTCTGGTATGAGAGTTGCATGAGCATCGTCGTTTAACACCATGTGAGTTGGTTCTGGTAAGGATGTGGTAATATTGGCGTCTCGATACATCATACTTGTATCTGTGTCTGCACTGCTCTCACGTTCTTCACTTTGCTCACGACTTTCAAAGTGGTAGTTATCAGCATCTTCATAAGCATCTTCATCGGTAGGATCTTCATAAAATGCCATGTCCGCATCAGGATTGCCGAATTCTGCTAAGTCCTCAAACATTCTTGAGCCTGATCCTGTGGAAAAGGCTTCCTGTCTGCTTTGTTGAAGAACGATACGCAGTCGTTTGGCTTCAGAAATTTGTTGTTGAGCAGGTTCATTTGAAGCAACACTTGCTTCTTTACCTTTTCTCTGCTTTGCTTTCTTAGGCCTTCGGAGTGGTATTTCTTCCTGTTCTCCCTCTGTTTGGGTTATCTCAGCATCTTCAGCATCTTCATCAACTAAATGCTCTTTTCCTGTGCCTTTGTCTTTTGATGAAACAGTCGATTGGCGCTTGGAAATTCTTTTCTTTCGTTTTCCTTTTTGTGTCATTTGCTCGTTTGAACTGTGCTTCAATATCTTGTAGCATTTCTCTGTAGTGATCACTTTCCCTTATTCCTTCATTCATCATGATTGCTGGCACTGGAGCTGGTTTGAGTTTGTACTTTGTGAATTGATTATCCGCAGTCATAGTGTCTAACACATCGTCGTTATCTTGAGTATGATAGAAGAAGTTCCCACGAGGATCAATATCTGGGTCACTCTTCATGAAGTAATTGATAATGAGTTTTGTGAACCTTGGAAATGGGAGATGTACCGCTTTTCTCTTGGAACTTGTGAATTGATGACAAAATTCCTCCCAAAGTTGTAAAGCATAATCCACTTTAGATCCGGTGTAGAGACCCTAAAAGATAACTGCCTGATCGGGTCGCATTGCGTCTGATCCGCGAATCTTGGAAGTAAGGCATTTTACTAATGTGGTGACTATAGCTTTCCAAGGTTGCCCAATATGTGATGTGTTAAACTGAGAAAGAAAATCAATTTCACCCTCATAATTCAATTCTTGGATTACTCTAAGCAGTTCTTCTGAATCTGGGTCAGGCACAAAGTGTTCCCCTTTTGCTAGCTTAGGAAGCTTAAATAGTTGCCTAAACTGACGCTGGTCAAATGTCAAGTTTTTGTTGTTTAGAGTAAAGGAGATTATCTTCTTTGACAATTGTTTTGCTAGTGTGATTGAGGCAGTTGCCCAAAATTCGTGCATGTAGACTTCAGGGACTAATGCAGTGACACGTAATGCATCCTTTATCGGTGAACAATCTAGGATGTCTGTTGTGATTTTGAATGCCGCCAAAGAAGGATCGAAATCATCTCTCAGACGAAAGTTATTTGGTGCATGTTGCATTCTAGCCTTAAGTGGAACAAGGATAAGATCTAGTCGTTTTTGTTCTTCTTCGGTTATCGACATTTTCCTGCTTTGAGATAAACACAAGCACATTTGATATATACACATATATATCTCATAAACTATGTAAATCATAAGCATTGGATATAAAGCACAACAAATGTCACCACATATGTTTGAGTTGCACAAAACAAGCATTGTTCATATGGACAAAGATCATATATTCATAATCACATCTAGAATTAAGAGATATATAAGGCAAAGGCATGGCAAAACTAAGTCCACTATAGTGCTTAACATATCTTTAAAACTTGCAAATTTTGTCCATCGTAATAATGCATCGTATTGTACCCATCGAAGTGTACCCATTGTATTGAATCCATCGTACTAGACCCATCGTGCCAACCCATCGTACCCTACCCATCGCACTATGAAATCGTGCTAACCCATCGTATCCTACCCATCGTATTGGAGCGATCATACTAACCCATCGTATCCTACCCATCGCACTGGAGCGATCGTACTGAACCATCGCATTGGTGCCATCGTAACAGACCCATCGTATTGCTGCCATCGCAACGGACCCATCACATCGATCCATCGCAACGGACCATCGCAACGATCCATCGCAACGGACCATCGTAACGATCCATCGCAATGGACCATCGCAACGATCCATCGCAATGGACCATCGCAACGATCCATCGCAATGGACCATCGCAACGATCCATCGCGATGTACCATCGCAACAGGCCCATCGTAATGAGGCATCACAGCGAGTGGATCGTAGTAAAGCCATCACAATCAATGCGATGAGAATGGATCGTAGCCATAGATCGCATTCTTGGTGATAGAACCTAGGCAAGTCTTAAAAGTGCGATTACGGGAAAAATAAGATGTTATAGGCCAACCTGTTTATAACCAATGTCTATCTAGGCACGATGAACAAATCCCAGCTCTAAAAACTCATTTTTATCAAGAATCTATGAACCCCAGATTTGATCACATTCGTATGAATACAAGTTATAATATAAAGATGTGAACAGGATAGAATCATCTAACCATATAAGCACTGATAAACAAAGTTATACCTAGATCAAAGATAAACGAGAGGCACAATAAGATGGGATTTGAAGCTTCTATCAATGGCGGATTAGAGAGGTATGTGTGAGTTTCTTGTGAAGACAGATAAACGAGGGGGGGGTGTTTATTTGACTCTGGTCAAACCATGTTGCAATAATTTGCAATTTGGTCCCCCTTTGTTGCAAGTGTGCAATTGTTTTCCCCCACGGTGTAAGATGTTTAAACAACACATGTAAAAACACGTGAACTAGCTAACACCTAAACCCGTAACGTCTTATCTTAGAAAACAAACACGACAATAAAATCCCAAAGCTTAATTTCAAACAGGCTATACCTCAAACCACATAAGATTACAAAGCATATAGTGATGAGAATGGTCGGTTTATAATTTCTGAAAATCCTTTTTGAAGATGAATTTTAATTCCAAAAACAATATAATATTTACTCCCCCTTAAACATAGACCCGTTTTCTATATAAAGAGCTGTAGTCGTTGTTTTTAAAAGACCAAATATCCAAGAAGACTTTTTCCGGTTTAGTGTTTTTAACAACGATTCTGGTGGCAATAAGATTTCTCTTATTTTGACAAAATAAGTGCACTGATACGTACACAAATTTGTGTTAGACCAAGTTATAAAGTAAACTTGGTCCCTTACAAGGTTTTAAAGTAAACCTTGCCCGAGAAAATTAATTCCCGTTGTGAGCCAACGTTTTCAAAAGAAATACGTGACTTTAATGCGAAAAGCGGGTTGCAGTCTGAAATAACTACAAGCCATAATGGGCATGTTTTAAAACAAATATAACTTTTATACGGATTCTATTTATGGCACCGTGTCAATTTTAATCGACATTTCTAAGACCGTAAATATTACCGTACTAAAAGACATGCCCGTTTTGAAAATGAAAAATATTTTTGGATTTTCTTGATTTTATACTTTTTTATGGTTTTTCTATGTTTTATATTTTTAATGGATTTTCTATGTTTTATATTTTTGTATTTTTCTTTTGGTGGTTTAAATATACACGATAATATACAAGATCACGATCAAAGGATACTCGAGAATAGTTTACCACTACTATTCTTCAGATTCTTCTGCCAACTTCTTAAGTGTCGCTGGTGAGAATGATTTCATGCCTAGCTTTTCGATCAAAAACTCGATACGTCCTCGATCTAAGGCCTTTGTGAATATATCTGCCAGCTGATACTTAGTGTTGATGAAGTACAGTTCGATCACTCCATTTTCCACTTGCTCCTTGATGAAGTGGTAGCGGATTTCAATGTGCTTTGCTCGAGAATGTTGAACGTAGTTGTAGCACAGAGCGATTGCACTTTTGTTATCACAGTACATCGGGATTTTGTTGAATCCAAGACCGTAGTCAGTCAATTGTGATCGCATCCAAAGAACTTGAGCACAACAACCGGACATAGCAATGTATTCAGCCTCCGTACTTGATATCGCAACGCTTTCTGCCTTTTTGATGTCCAACTAACAAGTCTATCTCCAAGAAGTTGCACACTGCCAGAAGTGCTACGTCTGGTATCTTGACACCCGGCATAATCCGCATCTGCATATGAAATTAGTGCAATAGAGGAATCCTTCGGATACCACAGACCACGATGAAGTGTTCCTTTTAGATACCGAAAGATCCTTTTCACAACATGTAAGTGCTTTTTGGTAGGCTGAGCCGGATACCGGGCACACATGCCTATAGCAAATTGCAAATCAGACCTGCTAGCAGTCAGATAGAGAAGGGTGCCGATCATTCCACGGTAAAGTTTAGGATCGACAACTATCCCTTCCTTATCTTCATCTAACTTGGATCTCTCCACCATTGGAGTATCCACGGGGTCACAGTTTTCAAAATGATATTTCTTTAATGATTCACGAGCAAATTTGGATTGATTAATGAAGATGCCTCTGGGATTTTGAGAAATTTGCAACCCTAAGAAAAATGAAATTTTTCCCATCATCGACATCTTAAAGCGTGTGGACATAATTTTCTCAAAACGGTCAGATAAACGTTGATTAGTAGCAGCAAATATTATATCATCAACATAAATTTGTACCAGTATCATGTCGTTGTCCTCCTTGGGAATGAATAATGTTGGGTCCACTTTGCCTTTGGAGAAGCCTTTGGAGATGAGATACGACGATAAGAGATCGTACCACGCGTGTGGAGCTTGTTTCAACCCGTAAAGAGCCTTCTTGAGCTTGTACACGTGATTAGGATACTCTGAATTGACGAATCCATTCGGCTGACTTACATAGACATCTTCCCTTAATTCACCATTGAGAAATGCCGTCTTAACATCCATTTGGTAGACGATCATATTCATGTGAGCAGCATAAGCAAGGAATAGTCTAATTGCCTCCAATCATGCAACAGGAGCAAAGGATTCTTCAAAATCAACACCCAAAGCTTGTTTGTAACCTCTAGCAACCAATCTAGCTTTGTTTTTCAGCACACTACCTAACTCATCGAGTTTAACCTTGTATACCCACAACAATGTCAAGATTTCAACGTTGCTGGGTAACGGAACTAAATCCCACACTTCAATCCATGATGATTTGGTCATGGCTTGTTGCCAGTTTTTAGGTTCAGTGTCTGAAAGAAATGCATCAAAATAGCAATATAATGCATGTTCTTGGAGTTGATGGCGTGTTAAGACTGGTCGATCGATGTCACCAATAATATTGCAGATTGGGTGATCCTTTGTGCATTTAGTGTTGTGAGTTTCAATCCGTGGTGGTCGGGAGTGAACGATTGCAGGAGCTTCCTCTGAGGTAGACGCACCGGTAGGGTCTTCAGGTATATGTGAACCAAAGAAGGGAAGCTCTTGTAAGTGAGCATATTCTAAATCGTGATCATAGAGATCCTCTTCAACATCATTAGGAACGAGTGGGGGTGAAGATTCAAGTGTTGTTTGTAAATTGGTGGGGGATGGGACATCTGGTTCAAGAGTAACAGTAGATGCCTCGGATAGATTTCCATTATCTTGAGCAACAACTTCGGGAATCGGAGCTACTGCTACAGGTGCTGGAGAATCATTACTCGGTGGATCAAAGAATTCATCAAACATAGGTTGAAATAACTTATCCCACTCGGACCTTGTTGGTGGTATAAATGATGGAGAAGTGGGATTGTTGGGAGTTAATCCGGAACTGATTGTACCGGTTCCCATCTCGTGTAATGCGGGTTCAGAGCTGTGTTGCTCAGAAGCCATCGCTGTCAGCTCATGAAAATCGACATCCAAAGTTTCTAATATCTTGCCAAGACGACGGTTATAAATTCGGTAAGCTTTCTTTGCAGGCGAGTAGCCAATAAAAATTCCAATATCAGCCTTCGGTTGAAGTTTGCCCAAATTCTCACTATTTGTATTTGGATAACTCAGTGCACCAAACACATGAAGATATGAAATATCGGGTTTGTGTCCATGAAGTAGCTCATATGGAGTTTTACCATGACGTTTACGAATGATGGAGCGGTTTTGGGTATAACATGCGGTTGCCACTACTTCAGCCGATAAGAATAAAAGAGCATTCGCATAAATCAACATAGTTCTAGCAGCTTCCATAAGTGTACGGTTACGACTTTCAGCGACACCATTTTGTTGTGGAGTGCGAGCCACAGATGTTTCATGAGAAATACCAACCTTTTCATAATAATTTCGAAGAGTCTGATTAATGAACTCAGTGCCGTTATCAGTCCGAATGGGGTGAACAGTAGCATTACGACGTACTTGGATCATCTTTAAGAAAGTAATGATATACTCTAGTGCTTGGTCCTTGGATGCTAAGAATTTTACCCATGTAAACCTTGAAAAATCATCCACGATGACGAGGATGTATTTTCTACCACTCACACTAGCCGTACGCATTGGCCCGCAAAGATCCATGTGCAAAAGATATAGTGGTTCTTGGTTGGTGTCTTCTGCTTTAGGTTTGTAAGATTTCTTGGTGCTTTTCCCCAAAGAACATGCGGAACATAAACGATCCTTGTCGAACTCAAGTTTTGGAAGACCACGAACAAGTTCGTTTCTAGCCAAATGGTTAATAGCATCAAAGTTAAGATGAGATAACCGTCGATGCCACAACCATGACTTGGTCTTAGATGCTTTGGAGAGAAGGCAAACAGGAGAGGCGGCCATCATGTTTTGAATAGACAGTGTGTATAGATTATCCCCTCGAGAACCTTTTAACAAATCATTTCCTGCAAGATCGTAAATGAAGCAAGTATGTTGTCTAAAAGCTACTTCAAGGTTTGAATCGCAAAATTGTCCCACTGAAAATAGATTGTGACCAAGTCCCTCCACATAATAAACCCTTGTGTTAATGCAATAATGACTAAAAACGTTACTTTCATTTTTCGGTCTTGCTTAGTTTTGATTACGACAATATGTAAAAACAAGCATTTACGAAAACAACGAAAAACGAATTCTTGAGTTCAAGTATTTTTCATTTTACCCATTTTCACTTAAGTATGGATAAACAAGTACTAACCTTAATCAAGTGATCAAGTGATTTAATCTTTTCTTAAAACTCACTTTTTATTAAATGTGACAAGTTTTTATTAAACTTTATTTTTAAGAAAATGTTTTATTAAATTAATTATTTGAAATTTGAAAATGGCATATTCTTATTCTGTTAGAATATCCTTTCAGGATATTTTTATACCCAGATAAGACCTCCACCACTAAAGGACAAAAAGGAGCGGAGTCTAGTCCGACGGTACCTTAGCGCCTAGGCGGTACCTTATCGATAAGGTACCGCGGGCTGTGATAAGGTACCGCGGGAAGAACTAGCCGTTGGCTCCTTTGTCCTTTAAATAGTTGGCCATTCTCAGCTTTTCACCTCACCTCTTTTGCACATTCATTTCCAGATTCAAACCCCTTCTTTAATCACTCAAATCTTTGATCATTTGTTTGATTATTACTTGTTTAAGAAGTAAATCTTGTTCTTCCATCTCTTCCTCTCCAAGTGCAAAGAGAAGAACACTATCCTAGTGAAGTGTTGAGTCCACCACCAAAGATCCATTGAAGATCAATTTTTATATACTTGTAGTTGTGTCATAGTTGTGAAGATCCAAGTAGTTGTGTCTATTTGGAAGTTGTGTATGTACTAAGTATAGTTGTGTAGATTGGTCCTAGCTACGATTAGGGCTCGACTTTTAGCTTAGAGTCGGAAGTTGGTTAAGCGACGTGTACGGTTTTCTCCACCATAAGGAGCTTGTTGTGTAGTGAACTCTCGAGTAAGGAGTACTCGAGGAGTGGAGTAGGAACGAGGAGTGAGCTTCGTTGCCGAACCACTATAAATCCTTGGTGTTCGGTTTGATCTTTCTTTACCCTTAACTCTTTACATTCCTTATTACTTTTTGCATGTACATGTGTTAATATTAGATTAGCTACACTATCATTCTTTATTCTTTGTGGATATATTTTTGTTAGTATTAGTTTAGCTACACTATCATTGTTCATATTTGTGCATAAGAAGATTTCACATATTTCCTCAAGCCTAAGTTTTTTGAAAAAGGATTTTTGGAAACCATATTTTAACAAGTAAATTTTAAGAAACTATTCAACCCCCCCTTCTAGTTTCTACAATTGGTATCAGAGCGGGTTGCTCAAGAATTTTTAAAGTATATTGTATTTTAAAACTTGAATCGATCTATGGATTCCAACAAGTACCTAGAAGGGCAATCTATGCAAAGACCACCACTTTTTGAAACCGATAGTTTTATTTATTGGAAAAATAGATTTGAAACTTATGTGAAATCAAAAGATTTAGATCTTTGGCACGTTATTACCAATGGTGATTTTTTACCCTTTCAATTTAATGAAGTTTCTAAAACAAAAGAATTAGTCACTTTTGACAAAGCTAATGATGATACTAAAAAGAAACTTTCAAAAAATAATGAGGCTAAAATGGTGATTTATAATGCTTTGCCTAAGAAAGAGTATGAAATAATTTTTATGTGTGAAACCGCTAAAGATATTTGGAACACTCTTTTAGTAACCCACCAAGGTAATAGCCAAGTCAAAGAAAGTAAAATCGATCTTTTTGTCCAACAATATGAACAATTTGTCATCTTAGAAGATGAAACTATTGATAGTGCATTTGCTAGGTTTAACACCATTATTACTAGTCTAAAAGCACTTGATGAAGGTTTTTCTAGCAAGAACAATGTTAGGAAGTTTCTAAGGGCCTTACATCCAAAGTGGAGAGCAAAAGTCACGGCTATTGAAGAGTCGAAAGATCTCTCGACTTTATCACTCGATGAACTCATAGGAAACTTGAAGGTTCATGAGATGATAATTTTGAAGGACTCGGAATTAGTAAAAACCAAGAGTGAAAGGAAATCTCTTGCACTTAAGGCCAAGAAGGCACAAAGTGACCATGATAGTTCCTCGGAAAGTGATGACGAGGAGTATGCATTGGCGGTGAGAGATTTCAAGAAGTTCTTCAATAGACGAGGTCAACACGTTAGGCAACCAAACTATGACAAAAAACCATTGTCAAAGAATCGGTTTGTCAAGAACGAAAAAGGTGATAGGAGTTGCTTTAGATGTGGTGATCCAAATCACTTCATTGGTGATTGTCCAAAGCCCGCTCGTGATAAGAACCACACGACATTCGTTAGTGGCGCTTGGAGCGATAGCGGTGAAGATGATGATGACAACCCCAAAGAGGAGAAATGTCTTATGGCTCACACTTATAAAGAGGTACATTCCGAAACCGAATATTATAGCAATGATAGTTCCACTTTAGATGATATTGAATTTGAAGGCAAATATGATAGCTTACACAAACTTAGTCTTAAATTCATAGAAAAGAATAAAACCTTAAAATCAACCAAAACTAAGCTTGAAAATGAGATTAGTGAACTTAGGGAGAAATTAGCTAAACTTGAGAAAAACAAAGAGGTTGATTTAGGTTGCTTAAGTTGTGAGAAACTTAGATTAGAGAATGATGATCTCAAGAGCACCTCCATTAAATTGGAAAAGTTCATGAAAGGTACTAGTGCTCTTGATGATATGTTAAACAAACAAGTTCATTCTAAGGAAAAACTTGGTCTAGGTTTTAACTCAAATGAAGCCTCAACTAGTGAACCAAAACAAGTCAGGTTTTCACAGAAAACATCTTCTGGACGCGGTTCCACATTGTATGGCGCGATTCCTTATCGCTATGGAACCGCGGCCATAGATAAGGTACCGCGGCCAGAAGTTGATTTTTTTGAAAACTCTGAACTTTCTGAAAAATATAAGTTAAATGAAAAACCAAAGCATCTTACTGTTAATAAGGTTCAATTACCTATACTTGACGACAATGCTATTAGTAAGTTCTATAAGCCGTTAAGTAAACCTCTCATGGGAAATAGAAGTTTATCTAGACTATCTTCTACTCCACCTAGAGTACGGAATGAGTCTAAGCCTAGAAGTAGAACGACAACGCCTACAAGAGATAATCAAAACAACTCACGAACTAGAAGTAAAACTCCAACACCTAGAAAGAATAATAATAACTCTAAACCTAGATCAAACACACCTAGGAGAAGTAATAAACAACAAAATGGTTACATGAATTACTACCCTCCTCCATTTTGTTCTCCATGGGGAATCCCCACCTCATTCATTCATCCCAACCAAATGCAAGGGATGTTTGGAACTAACAATTTTGGACCCATGAGATATTGGGGACCAAATGTTTGATCTTGTGTATTGTTACCTAGATATGCTTGGGAATTGATTTGGAGCCCGATGAGTGGATTAAGGATAGTGGATGTTCTAAACACATGACGGGTAATCGAAGTTTGTTCTCGCATTACAAATCATATGATGGAGGTAACGTCACATTCGCTAGTAGTCTACGTGGTAATATCATTGGCAAAGGTACGGTTTCTCTTGACTCCATGACCATTGAAAATGTTGAGCACGTAGATAACTTAGGTTTTAACCTTTTAAGTATAGGTCAAATTTGTGATAATAAGTGTAAGGTCATCTTTTCGGAACATGACAGTGAAATCGTAAAAGATGGAAAAGTCATTGGAAAAGGTGTTAAAAAGCATGGGCTTTATGTCATGAAGGTTAATAAGAAGTCAAAAGACAACATATGTCTTGCGACTATAGATGATAGTTCTACTCTTTGGCATAGGAGATTAGGTCATGCTAATATGCGTTTAATTCAATCTTTAGTCTCTAAGGAGTTGGTAAGACACCTCCCCAAGATTAAGTTTGATAGTCACTTTTGTGATGCTTGCAAAGTTGGAAAGCAAGTTCACTCAAGTCACAAAGCAAAGAATATGGTTTCGACCTCTCGGTGCTTAGAGCTCCTACATATGGATCTCTTTGGACCTTCCGCCATACGGAGTTATGGAGGTAACCTTTATACCCTAGTTATAGTTGACGACTATTCTAGATTCACTTGGACTAGATTTTTGGCATCTAAGAATGAAGCTTTCGATCACTTCGAAATCTTTAGTCGGAGAATTCAAAATCAACTAGGATGTTCAATTGTTTCTATTAGGACGGATCATGGTAGGGAATTTGATAATGAAGTGCAATTTGGTGCCATTTGTGAAGCTCATGGTATTACCCATAACTTCTCGGCTCCTCGCACTCCACAATCAAATGGGGTAGTTGAAAGGAAGAATAGGACTCTCCAAGAGATGAGTAGGACGATGTTAAACGAGCAATCGTTGCCTCAAAAGTTTTGGTGCAATGCCGTAGATACATCGACTTATATTCTCAACCGGATTCTTATTCGACCTTTCCTAGGAAAGACCCCCTATGAGATTCTTAAAGGTAAGAAACCCTCATTAGAATACTTTAGGGTGTTTGGAAGCAAGTGCTTTATCCTCAACACCAAAGACTACCTTACCAAGTTTGACCCAAAGTCTTACGAAGGTATCCTTTTAGGTTATTCCCAAACTAGTAAGGCCTACATAGTCCTAAATAGAACCTCAGGGGTTATTGAAGAATCACTCAACGTAATTTTTGATGAAACCCCTCCTTCACCCAAGACACCACCATTGGTTGATGATGACTTGGATGAATTAGAAGTAGTTAAAGCCAAAGAGGTTAGAAAAATAGGAGTTGAAGACCTTAGTGTTGAAAAGGAAGTAAACATTAAGGAGTCTAGGGATCATACTCTCAATAATGTCATTGGTGACTTAAATCAAAGGACCCTAAGATCTCAAGTCCAAAACCAAAGCAACTTCTTTTGTTTTGTCTCCTTGATTGAACCTAAGAATGTTAAAGAAGCCTTGACGGATGAGAGTTGGGTCATTGTGTTAGCCTTAAAATGTGTGCGACTAACGGAATTACATTAGTTTCATAGCCGGGACTTGCAGGGACTAATATTGTCATATGTAAAGTCCAAGTCCCGTGCTATATAAACCCCTCCATACTTCCATGGAGGGGTAAGGCTTACCATTTCTTTCTTTTCCTTTCTCTCACTAGGAATAAAACTCTTTGTTTCTAGTATCACTTGTTTCTCTCTCTAAAATGGCTAAACATCTCTTTAATCCTCCCCGACCTCCGGATCATAAACCGGTGTTCATAGTGAATCCAACTTAACAATTGGTATCAGAGCTAACCGGGGGTGTTTCGTGTTTTTGTATTCGTGATTTTGTTCAAATCTGTGTTTGGTCCGTCGTTATCTAGTCTCGTTTTTAAATCTGGTCATATCATTTTGCACATCTAGTTTTTGTCCACTCACCATCGTTTTGAATCCATCTTTTCTTGTCTATCGGTTTTTTTTTCTTTCTTTCTATTATTACTTTACCTTTTAATACCTTTGATATCCGTGTCTTTGTCATAAATTATTTGTCATCTTTCTATTACCCGCTTTTTTTTCCAATCAAATATCATCAGATCACTTTTTTATTGGAAAAGGACAAAAAAAAAGAAGGTGGCAGATCCATTTTTTAGGTATCTACAAAAAGGTGGTCAAAACCCTTTTCAGATGGACATTGCGATGCTTTTTCAGATGTACTTATTACGATGGCTTCTTTTCCGGATTTATTCCGATGGGGTATTTTTACACATTCCGATGGATAGGGCTGGATCTATTGCGATGGGACTCATTCCGATGGGTCTCATTACGATGGGTGGCTTGATCCATCGCAATGGCATTCATGTCGACATGCTGCCAAAATTTTTCCAACATTGCGAAGGATTTTGGTTTATTGCGATGGATAAAGCATTATTGCAATGGAATGATAACCAAAACATTGCGATGTTTTTTTCAGAAATATTCCGATGGTGACTCGTAATATTGCGATGACTTGTACTTAAGATGATAATATTGCGATGACTTTCAGAAACGATTGTGACACAAAACCATCTATCATAAATCCAACTCTTACCCGACTCTATCTACCTCCATCCTACACTAACCCATCGTCACATCATCATTAAAACCCATCTAGACTCGACTCTAAATAAAATCAGTTGACCTCAAATCTGTTTCGTGTAACAACATGCATGTCGAGATCTAATTGATCTAACACGAAAATTATATCATCATAGATCAAATGTCAAGCTATGCTTCATTCAATTTTCGAAATTAAAGGTAGACACATAACAAATATGTTATGGTCTGACCTTGATTCGTTCAAAAAAAAAGGAGTTGATAATCATAAATCATTACACCAAATAACCTACCCGCGACCCATCATAAGATCTTGAAGCCACTGTTAATCTTGAACCTAACTTATCGAATTCAATAGGCTCAGTGGGTTTTTGTTGATGTATTGTGATTTTCGTGGATTAATGAGCATGGTATATGATTGGTTTTTGATTGATAAAGTCTGGATCTTGATCTGGTATTTTTGTTTGATTTGAGTTCTGTGAAAGTTTTGATGGAGAGAAAAGTGGGACGGATATAACGAGGATAAGATAGGAGGCGATGTAAACTATGATTATGATTAGGGTTAAGTGGGATTTGTGGCTCCTTTATACCAAAAAAAAATAAAATTAGGTATAACTTTTGGCAATGGTTTTGGGCTGCATGTTTTCTAATGGCTCGAGTAACACTGAATGCTCAAATGACTGGACCGCATCCTAGTTTTCCTTACTGGGCTGAAATGATATTGGGCCACAAAATATGTTGGATTTCACTTGATGCATGCTCACTTGAATTGAATCCAAAAGTTTACTCACGTTGGTATTGGGTTACGAATTTTTGTAATACATTTAGGCTGAGTATGGTGCCGGTTATCGGGTATGATGGATGTGCGGATTATGGGGATATGGTGATTACGGGTTTATTGCGATTAAAGAAAATGCTCGTTTTGAAACCCTATTTTATCGAAAAATTTCCGACGACCTCACCGCGGAGGTCGATCCGCGTCTCAGTTGGGTATGAGACTGATTTTGGGCTTAATCGTTAAGTTAGCTAGACAATGTTGACGGCTTTTCTTTCTGTCAGTCAATGTTGGTCCCAAGTTAACTACACTCAAAAAACACGACAAACACACACGACAAAAACAACACAAACACCAAAACGATCCTTTAAGATTCACTAAATTGTCAAAACGGCTAGTATTCGAGCAACGTAATGTCAAGTGATTACGAAGTGGATTTGGTATTTATTATTTGAAGGTGAAGTGGAATATCACGAAGGCGTCTACTCAATTCATCATCGAGCCTTTTCACCCCCTCTATCGATTGATGATTCGCTTCAGCATTTATGATTGAGACTTGATTTATCTAGTTTCCACTGTCAAGGGGTGGATGGTCGACGACATGGACAACTATCACTTAAGGAGTTACGTTGTAGTGCTCTGTGTCACACTCACCTGTAGTTGTGGATACTTCAAGAGGTGTTTTACATCTTATACTTCTCTCTTCTTTTATGTATAAGGTACTAAGAGACGTTTCTCTGCACCGTTCGTCAATCAACAACAGTGCTAAGCGTAAGTAACAAATTTAGGAGATTGTACTTCAGTTTCAAGTTTGGAATATCAGATTTACTTCACTAGTGGTCACTACAGATAGCCGAAAGAATACGAGGTCGGTAAGTTTAGCCAGAGAGTACAAGTGTAGAGATGTGATCAGCAAACAATTCTCACGAGCAACTTGAGCTACAAAATGTCAAAAAAGATTTCTACTTCAGACACGAACATCTCACGATTCTGATTGTACTCATCAGATGATGCTTCCGAGAGTTCTTAAGCTTCTTACTCCTGATAAGAACATCTCGCGATTCTGAGCGTACACGTCAGATGATGCTTCTGAGTGTTCGTCACCATCATACTTTCGACAAGAACATCTCATGATTTTGACCGTACACGTCAGATGATGCTTCCGAGAGTTCGTCACCATCATGGGGGAAGAACGTGTACTTTGGAGACTTAGTTCCCACTCTGGAGTACTTAGTTCAACTTCCAGGGAGAAGTATTCTACAAGCGTGAGAAGATTTGTTGCTGATTTCTTACATGTTCCCCCAAACACATAATCATTAAGACCAAAAATTTCAAGGGAGTAGTTACTTGGTGTGGTTTGCTTCTTCTTCTACATAATTCCGCTGTGCACTTTAAATGTCAAAGATAGAAGATTGCTCAAGCTACAGATTCTGCTCAAGACTGGGATATTGGTTTGGGGGGAAGCTGATTCAGAAGCTTCGTAAAAAAGAAGTCTATGAAGAAAGCTTTTCAAGACATGTGGTATGAATTGGGGGGAAGTTAATCCAGTTCATACATGATACAATGGTTCCTCAACAAGCAAAGACAAAGAGGATTCAAACTGGGGTATAAGTTTTTCTAGAAGACTTGAAGACAACAATGTCATCCTCAGCATTGGAAGCAAACTTAATACTGTCATATTTTTGTTGTATTTGCATTTGTTAGGAACATTGTAAGTAATTCCGTATGTCACCACATTGGGGGAAGATTGTTAGCCTTAAAATGTGTGCGACTAACGGAATTACATTAGTTTCATAGCCGGGACTTGCAGGGACTAATATTGTCATATGTAAAGTCCAAGTCCCGTGCTATATAAACCCCTCCATACTTCCATGGAGGGGTGAGGCTTACCATTTCTTTCTTTTCCTTTCTCTCACTAGGAATAAAACTCTTTGTTTCTAGTATCACTTGTTTCTCTCTCTAAAATGGCTAAACATCTCTTTAATCCTCCCCGACCTCCGGATCATAAACCGGTGTTCATAGTGAATCCAACTTAACACATTGCGATGCAAGAAGAATTGAATCAATTCGTTGCCAATGATGTTGGGAACTTGTTCCTCCACCTAGAAGTTCTACCATTATAGGAACCAAATGGGTATTTAGGAATAAGCTAGATGAGAATGGTGTTGTGTCTCGTAACAAGGCTAGACTTGTAGCTCAAGGCTATAATCAACAAGAAGGGATTGATTATGACGAGACATATGCACCGGTAGCTAGATTAGAATCAATTAGAATCCTTTTAGCCTACGCTTGTGCCTTAGATATTAAGCTTCAACAAATGGATGTAAAGAGTGCATTTCTTAATGGTTTGATCAATGAGGAGGTATATGTGGCTCAACCTCCCGGCTTCATTGATTTTGAGAAACCGGACCATGTTTACAAGCTTAAGAAAGCACTTTATGGACTCAAACAAGCACCAAAAGCTTGGTATGATAGACTTAAAGCGTTTCTTGTTAAACATGAGTATACCATGGGTATGGTAGACAATACACTCTTTACAAAGAAGAAACCGGACCATGTTTACAAGCTTAAGAAAGCACTTTATGGACTCAAACAAGCACCAAAAGCTTGGTATGATAGACTTAAAGCGTTTCTTGTTAAACATGAGTATACCATGGGTATGGTAGACAATACACTCTTTACAAAGAAGAAAGGTCCTCACCTCATAATCGTACAAATATATGTTGATGACATTATATTTGGCTCAACTTGTCAAGAATTGTGTGATGACTTTGCCAAAATCATGCATGATGAGTTTGAAATGAGTATGATGGGAGAACTTAACTTCTTTTTAGGACTCCAAATTAAACAAATGGACGATGGTATTTTCTTTAGTCAATATAAGTACGCCAAAGAAATGCTAAAGAAATTTGGATTAGAAGAATCTAGACCAATGAAGACCCCTATGGCCTCGGATACTAAACTCACCGTAGATGATGATTGTGAGTCAATAGACAACACCAAATATAGAGGTATGATTGGTAGTTTGTTGTACCTAACGGCAAGTCGACCGGATATCATGTTTAGTGTTTGCCTTTGTGCTCGCTTCCAAGAGGCTCCCAAAACCTCTCACCTTGAAGCGGTTAAGCGTATCTTCCGATACATTAAAGGCACTATACATTTAGGATTATGGTATCCTAAAGGGACCGACATAGAAACCATTGTCTACGCGGACTCGGATCATGCGGGAGACTATGTGGACCGGAAAAGCACTAGTGGAGTTTGTACCTTCATGGGTTGTTTAACTTCTTGGTTCTCCAAGAAACAAACCGCTCTTGCGATATCCACCACGGAAGCCGAGTATGTGAGTGCCGGTAAAGCATGCCAACAAGCTCTATGGATGAAGCAAGCGCTTGTTGATTACGGGATTTCTCTTGATGATGTTCCCATCATGTGCGATAATAAAGGCGCTATAGACCTAAGCAAGAATCCCGTGCAACATTCGCGAACCAAACACATAGAAATTAGACACCATTTCCTTAGAGATAATGTTCAAAAGGGGAACATTACTATCGAAAAGGTGCCCTCCGAGGACAACTTAGCCGATATCTTCACTAAGCCACTTAAGAGGGAACCTTTTTATTACTTGCGTCTAGGTCTAGGATTAATGGAACATCTTCCTTAAATTCTTTTCTTCTTGTGTGTTTTCTTCTACCACCTTGAGTCCTTGAGTCTTTTAAGATTCTTTTGAAAAATCTTCTCATCTTCTTTTCAAAACTCTCAAAGTCTCTTTCGAAAACGGTTGAGAAACTCGTTTAACATTGTTAATTCAATCTAAAAACGATTTTTCATAGATTCTCGCTATTAATATAGAGCTTACATAATTCACATGTATGATTCTCTCAAACATAGCAAGAACAAGATTGAATCATGGAGGATCATTGTGTCATAAGGTCTTGTCTTACACACCTCCTACATTGATTTTTTTTTTGTCTAATATCTATTTGGTAAGATTGCATATACTTTTCTTGTCTATCTTAGCTTTTAAGCACATCCCTATGATAAGTTAGACTAGAAAAATAAGATTTGCTGAAAAATCCTTCACCAAACACCAAACCCTGCTTCTGCAGGCGGTTTCATAAGTGAGCCGCGGTACCTTATTGATAAGGTACCGCCACCATACATAAGGAACCGCCTACAGTGGCCTTCCTTTTCGGGTTTTTGTCTGAAACTCCAGATTTGCTCCAACCTTTTTGAGAATCTTTGTTTCAAACCCTTTGACCACCCCAAAAATACCCTAAGCCTTCCCTATTTAAACCATAAGCATTTTGCATTCTTCACATCCAAAATGTCTTTTTCTCCCAATGAAAGCCTTGAATCTCCTCCATTTTCTCCAATTGCTTTCAATCCAAACCCACCCAAGAACACTCTTAATCACATTTCTACTACCAAGAATGTTGATTGTGGAACTTCCTTTCTTCCACCACCACCCTTTAGTGTTCTTCCTCCTTCTCATGATAATGTCATGCACCATGGAACATATTGTCATTGTTGTCAATATCAACATCTTGCTATGGCACACATCTATGAGGAGTTGAGCTACATCAAGAGTCTCTTAATCAAGCCTCCTCTTCACTTTGATTATGAGATCTCCAACAAGCCACCACCACCACCCTCCGCTATTACCTTGTCTTTCATATAAGCATTGATTGCTTATCCTCAAGACATCAAATTAAAGCAAATCTTAGAATTCTAGAATAACTAGGATTAGATTTATGCTTTTGGCTTGTTTCTTTTTCCATACTTCTTTGTATGATGTTTCTTTAGTAACCTATCTTGGATCTTTGTCCTTATGTTTTCTTCTATTTTAATTTTCTTTTTGTGACCTATTGCTATATATTGTTGGTTGTTTCTTTTGTTCAACTAACCCTTCTATGTAGCTAGTCACCATATCTCGATTCCTCGGTGCCGCAAGCTAGGGGGAGTAAGCACCAAGGGGGAGTCTTTGCAAAGTCCGTTTCTTCAACACCGGCTTACGCAACCTTTTTGCTTCGACAAAGGGGGAGAAATGAATAAACTCGTCTTCGAAAATCTTGTTTTTTGTGTGATTGAGTTTATGTATTGTCGGAATCAAAAAGGGGGAGATTGTTAATGCAATAATGACTAAAAACGTTACTTGCATTTTTCGGTCTTGCTTAGTTTTGATTACGACAATATGTAAAAACAAGCATTTACGAAAACAACGAAAAACGAATTCTTGAGTTCAAGTATTTTTTATTTTACCCATTTTCACTTAAGGTATGGATAAACAAGTACTAACCTTAATCAAGTGATCATTTAATCTTTTCTTAAAACTCACTTTATATTAAATGTGACAAGTTTTTATTAAACTTTATTTTTAAGAAAATGTTTTATTAAATTAATTATTTGAAATTTGAAAATGGCATATTCTTATTCTGTTAAGAATATCCTTTCAGGATATTTTTATACCCAGATAAGACCTCCACCACTAAAGGACAAAAAGGAGCGGAGTCTAGTCCGGCGGTACCTTAGCGCCTAGGCGGTACCTTATCGATAAGGTACCGCGGGCTGTGATAAGGTACCGCGGGCAGAACTAGCCGTTGGCTCCTTTGTCCTTTAAATAGTTGGCCATTCTCAGCTTTTCACCTCACCTCTTTTGCACATTCATTTCCAGATTCAAACCCCTTCTTTAATCACTCAAATCTTTGATCATTTGTTTGATTATTACTTGTTTAAGAAGTGAATCTTGTTCTTCCATCTCTTCCTCTCCAAGTGCAAAGAGAAGAACACTATCCTAGTGAAGTGTTGAGTCCACCACCAAAGATCCATTGAAGATCAAGTTTTATATACTTGTAGTTGTGTCATAGTTGTGAAGATCCAAGTAGTTGTGTCTATTTGAAAGTTGTGTATGTAATAAGTATAGTTGTGTAGATTGGTCCTAGCTACGATTAGGGCTCGACTTTTAGCTTAGAGTCGGAAATTGGTTAAGCGACGTGTACGGTTTTCTCCACCATAAGGAGCTTGTTGTGTAGTGAACTCTCGAGTAAGGAGTACTCGAGTAGTGGAGTAGGAACGAGGAGTGAGCTTCGTTGCCGAACCACTATAAATCCTTGGTGTTCGGTTTGATCTTTCTTTACCCTTAACTCTTTACATTCCTTATTACTTTTTGCATGTACATGTGTTAATATTAGATTAGCTACACTATCATTCTTTATTCTTTGTGGATATATTTTTGTTAGTATTAGTTTAGCTACACTATCATTGTTCATATTTGTACATAAGAAGATTTCACATAATTCCTCAAGCCTAAGTTTTTTGAAAAAGGATTTTTGGAAACCATATTTTAACAAGTAAATTTTAAGAAACTATTCAACCCCCCCTTCTAGTTTCTACACCTTGAAATCGTAACATTCCCAATTTGGTATTCACCATAACCCATTATCTTTGCAATATGGTCGTTGCCGAATTTAACCGTTCCTAGAAACTTGCTGACGAAATTTCTGAGCATCGAGCGGTCTCTAGTCATATGTTTGGAGCACCCTGATTCCAAATACCAAAGAATAATTTGGACGACCTAAAAATATTACCAAACATAGACGATGTATCGGATTCTAATTTTTCCTCTGTGTTAGCAGGTACATATATAATTATCTTAGATTTGCTATCAGACGAAACTTTAGGCTTCCAAATTTTCTTACTAGTGGTTGGCTTAGATTCTAGTTGTCTAGTATTCTGAGGTACTTTTTGACTGGGGACATTACCACTGGTAGGCACAATAGTGGGGGCAGACTTAGTTAAAGGGCGCTTTTTCCATTTCTTAGTGCTAGTGTTCCTATTTAAAGGACGCTTAGACCTAACTTCCGTGGATGTGATCCTAGTTAAAAGGCACTTAGTTCCATTTGTAGTGAAGGTCCTACCAGTGGGTTTCCATTGCCAACCAACTTGGGTGAATTTCTTCCCCGTTGGAATCCATTCAAGATTGTTCTTAATAGCATACATTTCATTCACGTGATCAACAAGGCATAAATCATGACGCTGAGAAAACATGCATTCATTACAATTCCAACATTTCGCATTAGAATTCACATTTTGCTTAGGTTTCCACTCATAATGAGAACCTTTTGTTTTAGCTACATGATTCTTTTTATTTGAAACTGAAATAACATTCCTAGGGTGCACTTCTACTTTCTTCTTCTCAGTCCTATTAGTGGAAGGCTTGATCCTATCTTTCTTGTCTTGAGAACCTTTAGCCTTAGTGGACACAGTTACTCCTGTAGAAGTCAAGGGAACATTAGTGACAGATTTTGACTTAGCCTTGATGGGTGTGTTTAGAACAGGCTTAGCTCCTGGAGTCTTATTGAATGGAGTAATGGCAATGGTGGTTTGTTGTTTAGATGGTACAAATATCGGTTGCCCAATGTACTCTAAGTTTGCTAAACAATCCTAAACGCGATCCACATATAATAAAAGCTCATATACACTATGACTTGTGGGATCACGTTCACGCATTTCATCAACAATCTCTCTAGCTAGATCAACATGTTCTAAGGCATTTTTCATATATGTGGCAAACTTAGTGGGACTTTTCTTAAATTTTGGATCCCGATATAGCACACGTGGGTTGGGTTTGGGAGCACTAGAGGTCGAGGAAGAGACAGTAGCTGGATTATCAACACTTTCTCGTCCTTTGAGTTGAAGTGTCTCCTTTAATTCTGCTATAACCATGTTTTTGTCTATGAGCTGAATTTTTAGGTCAGAGGATTCCTCACATTTCCTGTTCAGTTTGTCAATTAATGACTTTTGTTCTGTAGCATTAAAAGCGAGGCGTTCTTCTATTGAACCAGAATTTTGTGAGTCACCCTGCCTTACTTGTTCACACTCTCCTAGTATAGAATTAATTCTATTTTCTAGGACATGATTCTTAGTCTCTGCAGCCTCTAGTTCCGTTTTGTTTCTAGTAGTTCTCTCTTAATTCTCATCATCTCTTCCTCTAAATTCTGAACCATCTGAATCATCTTGTCACTTGTCTCAACGGATTTTCCACCATCATTTAGTTTTGAAAGAGTTTCAATTTTAGATTGATTCTCAATTTCAAGAGATATAGAATGTTGTTGAAGCTCATTAAAACGTTTTGAAAGTGTATTATACGAATCTTGAAGCTTTAAAAATTCAGCATTGGATTCATGACAAGAATGATTATCTACAGTATCCACATGTGCAACATTATTCACAGATTCATGCACATCATCACAAATATTCATAGTAGATGAAATTTAATGAGTATATTTAACAGTAACAACTTGCATCACTTCGAGAGACACCATATGTTCTAAAAAAGGTCATATTCGGATAAAATCTTTTCCTTTTCAATTAAATGTTGTTCATAAGCGTCATCCATTTTATTGAAAACTTTTTGAACTTCACCAATTTCAAAACTTAAATTACACGCTAGATCATAGACTCCTTGCTTAATTTGGTCCACAAACGGAACGATCTCTTTCTCAAACACCGTTTTCTTGTGTTCGAACGCCCATTCTCCAGCGGTTTGAGCCGTTGAAGTCGTACATTCCAGAATGACCTTGTCAAACTCGGTAAGGTATTGCCCAATCTCTTCCAAGCTGAGCTTTACTGTACTAACCGGTGGAAGATTCTTAGGAATTTCCTTCGGTTGGTCCGAGTTAACGAGTGTAGGAATTATACTAAGGCATTCTCTAGTAGGCATGAAAGTGGATGTTTGGATAGTTCTCTTTTGCATATTAAAACGAATTCTAAGATCTATTGTGGCATTTTTTGCATTCAGTTGAGCATAATCATATTCAGGATATGTAGAAAGTAATTTTAACCGCTTCTCATCATATGGTGTCATACTCTCAGAATCATTCAAGAACACAATCGGATCTAATACCAATCCTAACTTGGTTGCATCATAAAGTCGTGGGTTGTGGTGAAGCGCTTGCTTTGCATATCCCCGGTTAGGTGGTAAGTCTATGAGACGTGATAGATTGAACTCTTTAAATGATGCATGAAACAAGTGTACTAGATGTGAAGCAACATATTGTTTTAAAAGCTTAATTTTCGTTTCTTTTATTCTTTCAGACGTCTTAATTTCCATTTCAATCTGTTTGGACTCAAGAATTTCAAAATCCGTTTGAAGTTATTGAAAATTAGTAACGACTGACTCTTTTTCTTTAAGTTCATTCGAAAGTTTTGCTCTTAAACTCTCAATTTCTAGCAGATTGTCCATTTGAACTTTCCTAAACCTATCAAATTCAGGATTGGTTAAGGTAGTGGACACATGAGTCATTTCCAAGGTTTTAACCTTGTCCTTATGCAAAGCAAGCTCGGCCGATAAAGTCTGATTAGCATTAAGGGTTTCAAGGACCGCATTATTCATTTGGCTAAGCAAAGATGCCAGGACCATAACCAAATCAGGTTGAGCAGACAAATTGGTAGTCGTAATAGCTCCCGGTTGTAGTTCACTCAAAGTCTGAGGACTTGCACTGATATTGCTATCATTGTTTGTCTCGTCGATTGAGTTACTAACCACCGGAGGCTGTTCCGAATACTCAGACATTTGCTCAACTTGATAAGGTACAATACTAGTATTGGTAGCAGTATGTGGTACCTCAGAAATTGTATCAGCTCCATATAGTGAAAGGTTTGCCATGAGAGCTGCTTTGGCGGTGTTAAGATCATTACAATCAGAGTCGTATGCATCCAAATCATCACATTGATATGCAGCATTGTTGGTGATGACTGTTGTGAGACCATCAGTTTCCGCTACTCCCGGATCTGCAAGGAATGCCAATTCTTCTTCATCAAGCTCACGACCTTGGGCTTGAGCATTCACCAAGTAAATATTCTCCTGAAACCATGTGCCGTACCTTTTCCTCTTAGGCTGCTTACACTCTCGGGCCATGTGCCCTTCCCCTTTGCAGTTGTAGTAAATAACCATCTTCATTTTACCAGTGCCGTTTGCTCTTGTAGAAGTAGTAATGGATGAACGTGCACCAGCAGTAGACGAATTAGATCTCCCTTGAAGTGGTTGCACCATGACTCTTCCGTCCTGAATTGTTGCCTGTTGTCGAGAGTTAGACGAGTTCCTTAATTGATTGTTAGTTATTGCTGGACCTCTGTAACCTCGTTTGTTCAATGTTTGACTTAAATAAGCAGACATCTGAGCAAGGATATCAGTAGGGCTATCTCCTTGTCTAAATTAAGGGACAGGGATGTCATCTTCACAGTAGAATGCTGGTGCTGCTTGAGCTACAATCTTATTGGATGGAGCATTGACTTGTTGTAAGTAATGAGGTTGATGAGCCTCAAGTTGTGGATAGGTACAAGCAAGGTTTGTTGGAGGTTGATACGGTGAATACTGGTGTGAAGCATAAGGTAATGGGTGTGAATCTCCTTGTGATGATGATGTTGCTGGTTGATGATAAGATGTAGGCGGTGGTGGCAGAATCGAGTACTGTGGGAAGCTTGGGGTTTGATACACAGATTGATATGAAGATTTGTGTCCTAAAGCAAGCTGAGAGTTGTGGTATGACAGTGTAGGATGGTTTGCCAATAATGCCATTGGTTCATGATAAGATCCCTGAGAGATTCGGTTTTGGATCACATGCTTCTCGTGTTGTTGTAAGAAAGCATAGATTTGATCTAAATTGGACTTGTGTAAATCGCGAATCATCTTGACATCAGTGACATATTGACTCCATTCAGGGGGTAATGTGTTCAAAAACTTGGTGTTTAACTGAAACTGTTCAATCCTAAGATTATAGACGTTCATGTCATTCATCAAAGTGGTAAAACGCCAGTAAAAATCATGAAGTGTCTCCCCTGGAATGTATTTGAACCTATCAAACAAATCATACAGTTGACACTCTCGTTCTTGCTTAGTGAGAGATGTCCCTTGTAGCAAAACCACAAGTCGATCCCAAAGATTCTTTGCCACTGTATGTTCATTTACCATTCGAAAGATATCGGGTAGAAGGGCTTGAAGAATTGTCTGAACAGCCCTCTCATCGGCATCTGCAATGATTTTGTTGGCATCGGTTAACTCATGATACTCCATTGGCCTTGTCACATTGTTGACGGTAACCTCTCCCCAATCTAATGGACCTTTATCAATTGATTGAAGCATAAGTCGACCATTTTGTTTGCCCATGATGTACGTTCTCATGCGACCTTGCCATGCTTCAAATAAATCTTTGATGAGCAAAGGTGGGCGAGTATCGGTTCCCGAAATGATCGAGATATCGGTAAGCGAAGTCATAGTTGGCATATATGAATGTGAGTTCATTTTGTGATCCCTTGAAAAAAGATTATCAAAAATGATCGAGCAATGAAATAAGATTATGTGCTTTAATGTTGTTTAAATAAAGATATTAAGATCTTTTGATTGTGTGTTTTTGTTAATGTCTCCAAATAAAACAAAGATGGAAAATCCTCTAAGTGTTGCAAACTATAGATGATCGTACTCTGATCGGACTCCCAGATCGGATTGCGATCGTACTCCCCTATCCTATTGAGCTATCGTACTGAACAATCGTGCCCTGATCGTAGTGAACCTGATCGCACCCTGATCGTAGTGAACCTGATCGCACCCTGATCGTAGTGAACCTGGTCGTACCCTGATCATAGTGAACCTGATCGCACCCTGATCGTAGTGAACCTGATCGTACCAAGCAATCGGAGTCTAGATCGTACTTTAGATCGTACTTAGCAATCAAAGTCTAGATCGTACTTTGGATCGTGCTGATGGATCGTACTAAGCAATGGATTCTGGATCGTACTTTGGATCGTACTTATGGATCGTACTACGTGATCGTACTGGTGGATCGTAGCGTGGATCTAAGTTATAATCGCAGTTAGATCGTAACAATGGATCATGACTATGGATCGCAAGTAGAAACCCCCAGGGTTTATGCAAACACACAGTCATATCGTACCCCTGAAAATAGTCCGAGACTTAAGATCACCAAGAAAGAAAGGATTTTTACCTTGAAAAACGTGATTCTAACCAAAAGAATATCACCAAGTCGTTACTAGAACTATTTAGAAGGTATGTAGATCACTTGGAATCAAAGAACACGAAAAAATTTTGTAACTTTTGGAAAAATCAATCCAAAACACATGAACACACTTAGAAAAGTATGAACAACATAAAACCAATCTTTATTTCATCCCATAGCTCTTGATACCAATTGTAGAACAATGGTAATCTTTATGAATCAAGAGGCTTGATGTTTTTCTAGAGAGAGAAACTTAGAGAGAGAAGTGAAAGAAACTTGTATTATGAAAAGTAAGAAATGAACAACCAACACCTCTTTCCATGGTGGAAAGAGGTTTAAATACCCAAGTCCTTAATAGACTTGGGCCTCCGGCCCATGAACATGCTCATGGGTCGGGCTATTTAATAAATGAAACTAAATACTACTACGATCCTATAACTACATTGTTGGAGTGACCGAGATTTTCTATATACGTAAAACGTATTTCCAACACCATGGAACCTAAAGCCATTCTCAAACAAGGAAGAAATTCAACATCTGGAAGTGTGGCATTCATCTCTCACAATGACTCACAAACCGCTGACAATGTTTCACATGTCAGCGGCTTGGATGTTCATCTAGTCACTGGATCAACATATGTCAGTGGCTCAACTTCAGCCGCTGACAACTACAATGTTGGTTCCTCAAGTCATAAACCAGCTGGTATTGACTTGGATACTATGTGTGCATACATTGCTGCCTTGCCCAATGGTTCTCTAGTTACCTATGAGGATCTTGAGCAAATCAGTGATGTTGATCTTGAAGAGATGGATATTAAGTTGAGTATGGCATTTGATAGCATAAGGGCCAATAGATGGAACAAAAGGTTTGGAAGGAAAATGACTTTCAATGGCAAGGAGACTACTGGATTTGACTCCAAGGTTGAATGTTATAACTGCCATAGGATGGGACACTTCATGAGGGAATGCAGATCTCCACGTAGAACTGATGCTGGAAAGAACTCAAGCCAAATCATCAAGGTTGAATATGTTGGATCAAAGTCTATTATAGCCATGCATGGTATTGATGGACTTGGATAGGACTAGAGTTTCATGGATGATGAAATGGAACAGAATCAATCTTTGATAGCTAACAAGGAAGAAGAGAATGTGCAATATGCTCTCATGGCCAATTCTTCCTCTTCATCAGATAATGAGGTATATGATGATGCCTTTTGTACTAAGGATTTTAGGTTAAACACTGAAAAGCTTAACAAAGAAGTTTTAAAATATAAATCAGATGTTTTTGATGTTGAAATCAAACTAGTAAATTATAAAAGGGGCTTTCTCAATCTGACGGGATGATTGAGGAGTATAAGAAAATGGAATTTGACCTAAAAGATCAAATTAATATTTTAACCAGAGATATGAAAGTTAGTAATGAAGCTAGGGATTCTTTAATGAAATCTAGAGCAGACTTACTACTTAAGTTAGATGAAGCCATCAGGTCTAAAGAAAATGTAGGGTTAAAAATTGAATAGTTTGAAAAAGCTAGCCAAACCCTAGAAAAATGTGTAAGTGAGCAAAGACATCATGGGGACATGTTTGGGATTGGGATGAAAGAGTATGCTGCTATCACACCACCTGCTGGAAACTTTTATGGTGTCCTTAAAAAGTATCTCTCTTAGACTGGCATACCTGAACTACAAGAGGAGGAATTCATTCCTCCACCACGTGTGCCAGTCCAGTTGAGGAATATTGGAAAAAGGTTACTGACCTAGAACAATGGAAAGCAGTGAATCCTTTTCTATTTTTTAAGGGTGGACTGCTTAATGATGAACTAGTTGAAACTAAACCCATTGTTGTGACCAACCCCACCACTGGTAAAACTATTGATCTTGGCTCAACCCCAAAAAGTAAACCTAGTGTCAAGTATGCTGAAATGTATAGAAAACCTAGGTCATCTTAAAGCCAAGTGAGTGTTAATGGGATAGGGTTTTATCAGCCCAAGCCTAAATTTGTATCTAAAAAGGCTTGTTATACATGTGGGAGCTTCTCATATTTGGCCTATAACTGTGTCAGCGGATAAAATTCACCCGCTGACAATAGGTCAACCATGGTCAAACCTAGAACTTTTGTCCAAACAAGTCCTTAGACCACTAGACCATCTCCTTTCTTTTCTAGAAGGACTAATACTCATGGACAAAAACCCTTTCAAAAGGCAAATACCTGGTCTAACAAACAACGGGTGTAAAACCCGCTTTAAAATACCATGAACAGGTAACATGAACAGTACACACACAAAAATATGATAAATTCAAAGATTTCCATTTATAATATTATTCACATGTCACGATATTTAATAACATGCAGTTACGTATATATTATAAATGTTCTAAGTACACGACATATAAAATCATGATAAGTAAACATGAACGATCACGTAAATAATTGAACTCGGGAAAACTACTGGTTTCCCCGTGGGCTCCCTTAAGGCCGCGGTTACACTAGAGGAAAAGGAAGGGATAGGCTTTGGCCCATGACCTAACTTAAATCCATAATAAGGAAAACACATTAAACTAAAAATATAATTTTAGGTTAAACAAAACTTTGCAAACCCTTCTCCCTTGTACACCATTGCCGCCGGCCACCTACAACACCACAAGGTGTTTCAGACGATTTTGATCTTTAATTTTGGAGTCTACGTGTTCGTGATCATTAACCTTTTTCTTTCCACGTGTTCGGTAAATTAAACACTTATTTTCCTTTTTAATTCTTTGTGAATTCATGTTATTAATTTAATTAATCATAAAAAAACAAGTTATTAAAACACGTGGGATTAATTAAATCATAGAATAAAGGGTGTTTGGTTCGGTTTTAGTGTTAGCCGAGGCACAACCGAGAGTCAAGAGACTCTCGGCTTGGTTTTGATCGCACCACCGAGACCAACATAGGTCTCGGTTTGGTTTTGTGTTCGGACGCAGCACCAACGGACCCCGACCAAGGGTCGGGGTATGTGTTAGGACTTGTTTGATTGATTTAGTGTCAACCGAGACCCCTCCAAGGTCTCGGTGCGACTTGATTTGGACCGGAACCAAAACAGTGGCAACCGGCATAAGCCGGTACCTCTCTCGGCTTAACAGTGGGAACCCCGACTTAAGCCGGGGTGTGTCTTGGGCTAACAGTGGTAACCACCGGCTAGAGCCGGTGGCGAGTTAATGAAGTCAGTGGCAACCGGCTAGTCAGGGTAGCCACTGACGGGGTTGTTTTTGGCTTATTTTGCTTCGGCTTATTAAGAAACACGGGGTACGGGCTCGGGTTAATTGTTAAACACGGACTCGGGTTTCGTGATATAATTAAAATCAGAAAATATGTTAATTAAATTAATTACTAGACTTGTTAATTTAATTAATTTCATGACTTAAGTTAAATATTAAAATTAATATTTCATGTATAACCTAAAGTATTTTACTTAGCTTAATTTAATTAAAACATGTATTTTTAATTAAATTCTTATAACATATAGTTTAATTAAATTAACGAGTTATTTAATTAAAAAGCTATAACCATGACTTGTATTATACTAATTAAACTTTGCTTATTATTAATAATGCAGCTTATTTCTAATTATTGAAACTTACTATTTTTGGAAACTTTCTATTTTTAGAAACTTACTATTTATGGAAACCTGCTATTTTTAGAAAGCTACTTAGTATTACAATACAAGTATTATAATACACTATTACATGAATAATACACAACAGAACATCGGAATAACTACAGTTAATGCAGTAAACACTAAACCATGACTAAATACGTATAACAAGCTAATAACACACAGAACCAGTAAAACACATGTAATTCATACAGCTCATACATGTTCACATTCTTATGTAGTATTATCCGTCAAGGCGGAGTAGTTTCTTCAGCGTTTTCGTTAGCTTCTATTGGACATAAGGTACGGATTTCCCGTCCTTTAGTAAGGACAATCTCTTGCTTCATTAGGATTTCTCGTGTTTTCCCAGTAGTTACAGATTTAAATGCTTGTGTTTTATTAGTTGCCTTTGCCATATACATGCATGACCAGTTTCACCTAGTTATGGAGGTACCATAACCATAGCACTAGAGGCACTAGGGTTATGACTTCACCACGGTGGAGTGATAGCTCGTGGCGTCCCTTTCAGTTATTTGGCCATTATATTAATTAAGTTATCATGTGGGGCGTATGGGTGCATCCTAGTTACATGTTTCAGTCAGGATTTCATGGTGAATGTGGTGTGTGTCTTGCATCCTTCACAAGGAGCTGATCCCTCCTACCCATTACCAATTAATTAGAGGCATCCCCTCTAATTTGCATGACGAGGTCACCCCTCCAAGTATTCATGCACGTTGTTGACCTCATTGACCTATATTGGCTTTTGGTATATTAAACTAATACATAATTTTCATAAGTAAATATAAGCTATCTTTCAGAACTAATACCAGTAAACATGCTTTAGTTCTATGTTTTCAAGGACTTAATCATTTCTGCTGCTTTTCATGCTTTACATTTCTTTCCTATATTATGCCATTCATGCTATGTTATATATCTGTGCACTTAGCGTATTGCTCAGCCGTTACTTTCTTTCCATGTCCCAAAACGGCAGGTACCTAAGGTTAGACTGGAGCATTTGGAGGACACGCATAGGATGGGAGCTACTTTAGACTTCTTTTCCTCATGCCTTCATATATTTACGCTTGTTTAGTCTCCCTTAGTTCATTTATCTTAAAAAAATGTTTTGGGCTTATGTTTGGGAACCGATGTTTGATTCCGGATATCCCTTTTGGTCATGTATGTTTATGACATATTACCTTGCATGCTTTGATGACACGCCATAATTATCCTGTGATATTCCATTTATCAAAATGCGGTGTTATAATTATGGTATCAGAGCCCAAGGTTTCGACCTGTAGGCTCTAAAACTTGACCTGTGACTAGTGGGTAGTCACCAGGATCTTCCCAAGCCGACATCTGATTTTCCACGTATCCATATTTTCAGAACCTCGTTGTTTTCAACTATGATGTTTTCTTCGGAATTGTTTCACTAATATGGATTGAACAACTGTCATCCATACTTAGTTACATGTCATTGTATTATGCATAATGTTTTCTTCTGAATTTTGACGAGTATGAACTGAATCACAGTAGCTCATACTGAGTCACACGTTTTTTGTTTAGTTTTAGACAGTTGGTTTTCGTTCATTCTTTTCATTCATTCTTTTCATATATTCATTTCATACAGTTATATCATTGTCGCAGGAATTATGACTAAGTAATGGTTGGTACAGGACTGGCCCTATTTAGTCGCATGTGCTTTTATCAAAACTTTTAACTTTGGACCGACCCATGGGTGTCCACTTCGCTATGTCTTTGTTTTGGTGAACCGACCCACAGGCGTTCACCCTCGCTCATATAATTTTTTTATAAACTACATCATTCATTTTAAACTGTTTCATGCACTATAAACTGTTCCATTGCTTTATACATTATTCATGCATTTTATGTTCATCTCATATTACTTCAGACTTATCATTTATGTTGCATTGTCTACATTGTGAAACGATTCATAGTCGTCCACACTATTAACTTTTAAAATTTATTCATTTCAGTCATAACTTTTTCACCTTCCCTCATTTAATTGTTATGATTTATGTCATCATACTATCATGGTTAACCTTGTTTTCATGCTAATGATGTTTTATACTCATTAATGTAGTTTTGTTCCATGTTCCTTCATGTTAATTTTGCTTCATGTTGGACATTGATAAATTGTATTTAGTCATGCTTTCATGATAGTGATGGTTGGTTTTCATTGATCATGTTTTCATGCTGGCAATCATTAAATTCCACTTAATCGCGTTTGTACCTCTTATGCGACTAGAATTATGTCTACGCTAAATTAGCTTGGCTATTTCGTGTTCCTTGACCATGTCAGATGATTGACACCATATCGACCGTCTCATGTGAATCTCATGTGTGCTCCATGTACAATGTTCCAGGTTTACTTCATGAACCATACTCCAGACGTATTCCAGTTACTGCACTCTAGGTGTGATACTAATCCATTTTTAATTTTCTCAGAAATTTTGTCTTCTCAGCAATGTTGTTTAAAAGATAATATCGCGCTCAGCCTAGAAGTTTTAAGAAGCAAAGACGAAGGCTATAGGTCGGAGCAAACCGACTAGAATCATAGTCAACCACCAAACGTACCATTTCATTCCATGTTTTACCTTTTAAAGCGTATGTCACGTGTTATTCAGTGGTCTTTCCAGCATATGAGTGGAGAACAGGTAGCAGTCAGCCACTCAACTGAAAAGTTACATGAATCACAGTCATAAAAATGACCGTCGTTGTACTGACAGTCAAAGAGGTAGTGACAACTACCGTAACAGCAAATATTAGGACAATAACGAGAGAAACTCCGTTTACGGATGTGATTAGAGATACAAAGGATTAGCAATCCAATGTATCCGCCAAATTCTAGCATGACGACCTAAGATTTTAAATCTCATTGTTCCACATCTCGAGACACATGTCAAGACACCAGTCAAGACACATGTCATGCACATACTTTCTCAAGACACGAGTCAGGACACATGACTCACGTTTATCATCTGAAACCTCCCTAAGTAATTCAGAATGCCTTCAAAGGGTATAACCATTCTGATGTGTCATGAATAAATCAGGCCATAAGAATTTCAACATCATCACCTGAGTATTGTTCATCTTTGAACACGCAGTGTTCATTCTGCGGGAGGCAGGCGAAGCACATTCTGTACTATTACGACGTTTCACTCCATGTATTAGCATGGCACTTTCATGTCTTAATTTCACATTCCATATATCCATGACCATAGGGACGCGATTCGTTCCATCCAGGTATGCGAACCCAGTCATTCAGTATGACGGTAGGATCCAATCTGCTATGTACTTCCCTCCGACAGATGGGAGTTAAATATGACTTTGTCTATGGACTATGAACAACAACCTATGCTACGATAAGCCATTATTCAGATCAGATTATGTACATCGATGTTCAGGCTCCTGAATACATTCAACATGGTTTTCCATCAGGAAAATCTGTATAAGTCATTTATGTTTTTCAAACATATGATCGTCATTTCATGGCTACGAAGATTTTCTAGCTATCATGTATGACACGACTACTGAAGTTCCTTTTATTCATAACCAGCCGATTATTCCAGAGTCTTCCCATATAAATTCCAGAAGGACCTTCAAGGAGAAGAACGGTAGCATGAGATTATGTATCGACCAATGTCGATGTAAACAAATCACCATTCATGACCGTTATTTTCACTTCACGTATTGACGACATATACGATCGACTACGAATGCTAAGCACTTTTCCAAGAACAATTTACCATCATGCTGACAACATTGGCGAGTGAAGGAGCAGGACATTTCCATGACTGCTTTTCGCACACGATTTGGTCATGCTAAATTCATGACACTGTTAGTCTCATGAATGCTCCAGTAGCATCATGGATATGATGGATGGAGTTTCCCCATCATAAGTAAACATGAACGATCACGTAAATAATTGAACTCGTGAAAACTATGGGTTTCCCCGTGGGCTCCCATTAGGTTGCGGTTACACGAGAGGAAAAGGAAGGGATGGGCTTCGGCCTATGACCCAACTTAAATCCATAATAAGGAAAACACAGGAAACTAAAAACATAATTTTAGGTTAAACAAAACTTTGCAAACCCTTCACCCTTGTCCACCATTGTCGCCGGCCACCTACAACACCACAAGGTGTTTCAGACGATTTTGATCTTTGATTTTGGAGTCTACGTGTTCATGATCATTAACCTTTTTCTTTCTACGTGTTCGGTAAATTAAACACTTCTTTTCCTTTTTAATTCTTCATGAATTCATGTTATTAATTTAATTAATCATAAAAAAACAAGTTATTAAAACACGTGGGATTAATTAAATCATGGAATAAAGGGTTTTTTGTTCGGCTTTAGGGTTAGTCGAGGCACAACCGAGAGTCAAGAGACTCCCGGCTTGGTTTTGATCGCACCACCGAGACCAACATAGGTCTCGGTTTAGTTTGTGTGTTCAGACGAAGCACCAAGGGACCCCCGACCAAGGGTCGGTGTATGTGTTAGGACTTGTTTTATTGCTTTAGCGTCAACCGAGACCCCTCAAAGGTCTCGGTGGGACTTGATTTGGACCAGAACCAAAACAGTGGCAACCGGCCTAAGCCGGTGCCTCTATCGGCTTTACAGTGGGAACCCCGGCTTAAGTCGGGATGTGTTTTGGGCTAACAGTGGGAACCACCAGCTAGAGCCAGTGGCGAGTTAATGAAGTCAGTGGCAACCGGCTAGGCCGGGTAGCCACTGACGGGGTCGTTTTTAGCTTATTTTTGTTCGGCTTATTAAGAAACACAGGGTACGGGCTCGGGTTAATTGTTAAACACGGACTCGGGTTTCGGGATATAATTAAAATTAAAAAACATGTTAATTGAATTAATTACTAGACTTGTTAATTTAATTAATTTTATGACTTAGGTTAAATATTAAAAATAATATTTCATGTATAACCTAAAGTATTTTACTTAGCTTAATTTAATTAAAACATGTATTTTTAATTAAATTCTTATAACATATAGTTTAATTAAATTAACCAGTTATTTAATTAAAACGCTATAACCATGACTTGTAATATACTAATTAAACTTTGCTTATTATTAATAATCCAGCTTATCTATAATTATAGAAACTTACTATTTTTGGAAACTTTCTATTTTTAGAAACTTACTATTTATGGAAACCTGCTAGTTTTAGAAAGCTACTTATTATTACAATACAAGTATCATAATACACTATTACATGAATAATACACAACAGAACATCGGAATAACTACTGTTAATACAGTAAACACTAAACCATAATTGAATGTGTATAACAAGCTAATAACACACAGAACTAGTAAAACACATGTAATTCAGACAACTCATACATGTTCCCATTCTTATGTAGTATTATCCGTCAAGGCGTAGTAGTTTCTTCATAGTTTTTGTTAGCTTCTACTGTACATAAGGTACGGATTTCCCGTCCTTCAGTAAGGACAATCTCTTCCTTAATTATGATTTCCCGTATGCAGCCAATTGTTTTCCCAATAGTTACAGATTTAAATGCTTATGTTTTATTAGTTGCCTTAGCCATATACATGCATGACCAGTTTCACCTAGTTATGGAGGTACCATAACCATAACACTAGAGGCACTAGGGTTATGACTTCACCACGGCGGAGTGATAGCTCGTGGCGTCCCTTTCAGTTATTTGACCACTATATTTATTATGTTATCATGTGGGGCGTATGGGTGCATATTAGTTACATGTTTCAGTCAGGATTTCATGGTAATGTTGTGTGTGCCTTGCATCCTTCACAAGGAGTTGATCCCTCCTACCTATTATCAGTTATTTAGAGGCATCCCCTCTAATTTGCATGACGAGGTCACCCCTCCAAGTATTCATGCACGTTGTTGACCTTATGACCTATATTGGCTTTAGGTATATTAAACTAATACAGATTTTTATAAGTAAATATAAGTTATCTTTCAGAACTATAACAAGTAAACATGCGTTAGTTCCAGGTTTTCCAGGACTTAATCATTTTTGCTGCTTTTCATGCTTTACATTTCTTTCCTATATTATGCCATTCATACTATGTTATATATCCGTGCATTGAGCGTATTGCTCAACCGTTAATTTCTTTCCATGTCCCAAAACGGCAGGTACCTAAGGTTAGACTAGAGCATTTGGAGGACACACATAGGATGGGAGCTACCATAGACTTCTTCTCCTCATGCCTTTATATATTTACGCTTGTTTAGTCTCCCTTAGTTTATTTATTTTATTTATGTTTTGGGCTTATGTTTGGGAACCGGTGTTTGATTTCGGTTATCCCTTTTGGTCATGTATGTTTATGACATATTACCTTGCATGCTTTGATGACACGCCATAATTATCCTATGATATTCCATTTATCAAACTGGGTTGTTACAACGGGTTCCTATAGCAAACCCTAATTCACCCGCTGACAGGAACAATTTCAGCCGCTGACAAGACCAAATCAGTCGCTGGCAAATCTAGGTTTGGTATGAAAATGCCACAATTAGATTTTTTCAGACCTTATGTTAGACCAAGCAATAGGTATTTAAAACCTAAGGGACAAGGGTCTAAAGCTTCATCCAGTTTAACATGGAGACCTAAACAAGACCAAAACCTAATTCAAATGGAATTTCTATGACCTGCAACAGATTTAAATTTCTTGAAAAGGGCATCACTAAACCTATTGGGGTAAATTGGGTGTTTAGGGAAAAAAGGGATGAACAGGGGGTTGTTATAAGAATAAATCAATTCTTGTTGAATAACCAGATGAATCCAAGTCTGCAAAGGCTTGGGTTCCCACAGAAAACTAATTTGTTTTCTTCATGTGCAGGGTATTCATAAGCAGGTCAATGATTTTGGATATTGGGACAGTGGATGCTCAAGGCACATGACTGGAAAGGAAGATTACCTTACTGATTTCACTCCTATTAAAGATGGTGATAAGGTGTATTTTGGTGGCAGTTATGGCAACATTTCTGGCAAAGACACACTCATCACCAATAATTTGAGGTTTGAGGAAGTCTTCCTTGTGAAAGAACTTGATTACAATCTGTTTAGTGTGTCACAAGTATGTGACAACAAGAATAAAGTTCTTTTTACTGATACTGAGTGCTTAGTGTTAAGTAAAGACTTTGAGATTCCTGCTGACAAGTTCATAGAATTTAGAACACCTAGACATAAAGATGTTTATAATGTGAATCTAAATGGCATTAAAATGAATAACAACTTGTCTTGTCTTTATGTTAAGGCCTCAGTGGATGAAAGTAGATTATGGCACAGAAGGTTAGGGCACATTAACTTCAAAAACATGAATAGACTTGTGAGACATGATCTTGTAAGAGAATTGCCCTCAAAAGCTGTAAAATCCGCATACTTTTACCATGAGTAGTACCGTTTAGATCGTACGTACAAGATTAAAACTTTCCTTTTATAGCATGTTTACGTTCACGTATAAGAATTTTAAGTATTACGTACGTGTTAGAACACGATAAGTATTTATTACGTATGAACACACGATAATTATTCCAATAATAATTATAATCACGAGCATACGAACATGAAATCATGAACGTAAATTAATCACGAACTAATATTACATATGTATATATATTTATTACGAACACGAATAAATATATTAAGTCACGATCGAAAATTAATTAAAACACGTAAAACACGAACACGAGAACACACTTATTAATTAGACACGGAAAATGATCGGGTTACCCCATGTGGGCCCATATACAACGAAATTAGGAGGGAAAAGGGCTTAGCCCATCAATTTTTACTAAACAAGAAAAAGGAGAAATCTTGTGTCATTTTTACAAAACAAGAAAAATAACAAAAACCCTAAAAAGTTCTTCTCCTTTCTTCTTGCTCCCTTTTTGGCCGCCACCTATAATTATCAAAAAGGGGTGTTCGGTTGATTTTTGATCTTGGAATTTGTGCAAGCATTCGTGTGTGTTCTTCCTTGATTGATCCACGCATTCGGTATAACCTTTTTAACCTTTTTCTTTTATGTTTTGATTTAATAAATTACATAAGATCATGATGTTTTTAAAAAACTAATTAAAACCATTTATTAAACATGTCTATGATTATGGGGTAGATCAAAACAAGGGTTTTTAGGGGTGTTTGTCTAGCCGACGTCTAAACCGAACCCCTAAGAGGTCTCGGCTTGGCATATGGACCACCACCGAGACCTCAAGGTCTCGGTTTGGTGGTGTGGGTCCCACGACAGCAGCAAACAGGGGAGAACCTCGAGGTGGTTCGGGGTATGGTGTTGATTACGGGTCCGGTTCATGGTTTCTAGTCACGATCTGGTTCATGGTTTATGTTAAGGTTATGTTTTAATAATCATATGTTAAATTAAATTAATAAAATATGACATGATTAATTTAATAAAACATGACTTAGGTTATAATTTAATTATTAGATCATGGAATTTTAACCTGGGTATTTATATTTTTCTAGACTTTATAATTAATTAATTATTAAAAACCATGGCTATAATTAATTAATTAACATAACTTAGGTTATATTATTAATAATTAATAATACATGTTTTAACCTAAGTATTTAACTTTATTTAATTAAAAACATGATATATTTAATTAAATACTTTTAACCTATAGTTTATTTAGATTACATGTAATAATTAATAAACTATACCTTATATCAAGATGACTTAGAAAAATAATCAGAAAACACTTAAGCTTATATACTTAGCTTATTTAACCAGCTTATATCTAATTATGGAAACTTTCTATTCTTAGAAACTTCTTTAATTAAGGCATCTAATCTATTTATGGAAACTTTCTATTTTTAGAAACTTACTTAATTAAGGCAGCTAATCTATTTATGGAAACTTTCTATTTTTAGAAACTTATCTATTTTAAGCAGTAATTCTATTTTTGGAAACTTTCTATTTTTTGTAACTTTCTATTTTTGGAAACTTTCTATTTTAGGAAACCTGCTATTTTTAGAAAGTTACTTATTATTACACAGTAAGTATAATAATACATGAAATACAAGTAATACTTAATCAGAATAGACAGAATGTAAGATAAATACAGTATAAAGCTTCAAACAGTAAAACATGACATGAACGTATAAAATAAGCTAAGACATGACATAAAACCAGTTACGTATTTAGTAATCAAATACTTATACACGTATGTATTTATGTAGCATTAGTGATACCGAAGTAGGACTCTCCTCAATTCGTCTTCTTCGTTCACTGGACATAAGGTACGGATTCCCGTCCTTTCAGTATGGACATTCTTTCCTTATTAGGATTCCCCGTATGCAGCCAACTGTTTTCCCATAGTATAAGTTTATATGTTTGATTTGCTTATGTTTAATTTAGAATACCTGTAGCCATATACATGCATGACCATTTTCACCTAGTTATGGAGGTACCATAACCATAACATTAGAGGCACTGGTGTTATGACTTTACCACGGCGAAGTGATTGCTCGTGACGTCCCTTCAGCTTTTGGCCATATTATTATATTTATCATGTGGGGCGTATGGGTGCATCCTAGTTCCATGTTTTCAGCAGATTACTCAGTGTGAATGTGGTGTGTGCCTTGCATCCTTCACAAGGAGCTGATCCCTCCTACCCAAACCAGTATATTAAATTAGAGGCAGCCCCTCTAATTTGCATGATGAGGTCACCCCTCCAAGTATTCATGCACGGTGGATTTTCATGACCTATATTGGCTAATGGTAAAATATGTTAAACAGTTTTCATAAGATAAACATAAGGCTTTTCAAATTATAAAACCAGTTTTATGAACATGTTCCAGGTTTTCCAGGACTTATACATTTCTGCTGCTATTAAGTCTTTATTATGTTTTAGTCATTAATACTATGTCTATATCCGTACACTGAGCGTTTTGCTCAGCCGTTACTTTCCTTTCCATATCCCAAAACGGCAGGTACCCTAGGAAAGACTCGAGCATTTAGAGGACGTGCATAGGATGGAGGCTGCTAAAGACTTCTTTTCCTTTTTGCCTTCATATACTTATGCTTGTTTAGTCTTTCATTCATTTCTTTTACTTTATTATGTTTTGGGGCTTATGTTTGGGAACCGATGTTTGATTCCGGTTATCCCTATGGTCATGTATGTTTTAGTACATATTACCTTGCATGCTTTGATGACACGCCATAATTACGTGTGACATTCCATTATCAAAATGGGGTGTTACAATTATGGTATTAGAGACAAGGCTTCGACCTGTAGGCTCTAAAACTCGACCTGTGACTAGTGGGTAGTCACCAGGAGCTTCCTAAGCCAACGTTTGTTATACCACGTATTGATGTTTTCAGCGCATTGTTGTTTTAACCATGATGTTTTCAGCACCTTGAGGTTTTAACCTTGATGTTTTCATCGATATTGTTTTACTAATATGGATGGACAACCGTCATTCATATTTAGTTATGTGTCATTGTTTCATGCATAATGTTCCTCGAGAACTATGGCTATGTGGACTGAACCCCAGTAGTTCATAATTAGTCACATAAATTTTTTTTCTGATAAGTTTTAACAGATGAGTTTCATTTATTTATGTTTCATGTATCATTGTTGCAGGAATTATGACTAAGTAGAGGCGGCAAATCTTGCCCATTTGGGTACATATGGGCACTTTTTGCCCATTTTCAAAAAAGGATGGGGCACTTTTGCCCATTCTTTATAATGGATGGGCTAAACGGGCGCATATGTAAGAAACTAAACGGGCTTAACGGGCGCACTTGTAAAATACAAATTAGTATACTTCATGAATATTTTTTATTAAATTTTTATCCCTGGCTTTGAAACAAGTATTTTTATTTTTTAAACGTAGGTTTTTATATGTTTTTTTTCTTTTTTAGCTTGCGCCCGTTTAGCCCGCCCTTTTGCCCGCCCGTTTCGCCCGTGCCCATTTAGCCCACGCCCGTTTAGCCCGCTGCCCGTTTAGCCCGTTGCCCATTTAGCCCGCCGCCCGTGCCCGCCCGCCCGCCCGTTTTGCCACCTCTATGACTAAGTAATGGTTGGTACAGGACTGGCCCTATTTAGTCGCATGTGCTTTTATCGAAACTTTTAACTTTGGGACCGACCCATAGGCGTCCCCTCGCCATGTCTTTTGTTTTGGAACCGACCCATAGGCGTCCCCTCGCACATATAAAGGTTTTTTATAAACAACATTACGCATTCATGCACTGTTTTTCATGCATAAAATATTTTTTCATGATTTATTGGCATTATTTTTTTTATTTTTTTTTCATGTCCCCTCATAAGTTAATATGTTTTTATGTCAAGTATGTTTTCATACTGTCATGGTTAACTCCAGTTTCGTGCTGATTATGTTATACACTCCTTCCTGATAGATGGTTTCTTGTTTCTTCATGATAATTCCGTCTTCATGTTGATTACGTCTTACGCCTCTTTTGTTATTTATGCTTTCATGCAAGGCATTGTTGGATTTCATTGGATCCTGCTTTCATGATAGTCATGGTTGGCTTTCACTGATCATGCTGTCAGGCAAATAATCGTTGAATTTTGTGTAACCACACTTTAACGTTTTTCGATACAACCAGAATGATGTCTATGCTAATACTGCCAGGTTATCATGATGGTTTTCATAACCGTTTAACCGATATATCTTCCTTAAATCATGACAAATGATCGACCCCATACTGAGCATTTCATGTGCATTCCGTGTGTACTCCATGTACAGTATTCCATGTGTATTTCACATACCTTAATCCATGTGTATTTCACTTGTAATACTTCATGAGTATTCGCTAGTTGATTCTAAATCATCTCAGGCGTATGTTCACTTGCTGATATTCTACAAGATTGCCGATGCCGCTCATAACTTGGAGATGTTACTAAAGGTTGACGCTGCTGACGTTCGGAGACGCTACGAGATGCGGATGCTGTTCACAACCTGGAGATCCTACAAGACGAAGACAAAGGCATCAGAGCAAAGCAATTAGACGAGAAGATGCTTCACCATCAGACGATTTCCATCAATCATTGTCCCTAATTCTTAGTTACATGTCACACGTCATTCGGCTGTCATTTCAGCCATATGAGTGCAAACCGGTACCAGCCGGCCACTCAGCTGAATAGTTACATGAATCACGGTCATGAGAATGACCGTCATGGAACTGACAGACAGGACGATAGTAACCACTACTATGACAGAAACTATCCTAGAAATCGCAACCGAGGCTCTGGCCGCGAACGTGATCAGACACACAAAGGATCAGTAGTCCAACCGATCCGCCAAGTCTGGCATAATAACCTAATATTGTAGTTCTATTGTTTTACGTCTCGAGACACACGTCAAGACATCAGTCAAGACACATGTCTCACGTATACTTTCTGAAGACACATGTCAAGACATCAGTCAAGACACATGTCTCACGTATACTTTCTAAAGACACATGTCAAGACACCAGTCAAGACATATGTCATGCTTATAGTTCCAAGACACGAGTCAAGACACATGACTCACGTCCAACTATGGAACATTTCTAAGAAATTCAGGGTACCCTCCAAGGGTATATCCATTTTGTTGTGCCATGTATTAATCAGGCCACAAGAATTTCAATACCATTACCGGCGCATCAGTGAGAACTGTCACGTTGCCGATGTCACTTTCATTTCTTTCACCATATTTCATATATTCATGACCATGAAGGACGCCTTTCGTATTCCCACATATACGAAGGTTTTCCTTCAGCTTAATGATGAGATCCAAGCTGCTAACACATTTCCTCGGACAGACACGAGATGAATTTTATCCTAATTATAGACTAAGAACAACACACCATGCTACGATTCATAATTATGTACAGTAACGTTCAGGCTCCTGAATACATTCAGCTTGATTTTCCATCAGGAAAATCTGTACAAATTATCTATGCTTACAAGCATGTGCGTTGTTAGCCATGGTCGCTAAAATTTCCTAGCTGTCAGTAAGACACGACCACTTAGGTCCTTTTACGCATAGCCAGTTGATTATTCCAAAATCTTCCCATACATTCTAAAAGAACCTACAAGGAGAAGGAGGGTACCATGAGATTATGTGTCGACTACCGTTGACTTAAACAAATCACCATTCATGACCGTTATTCTCCTCCACGTATTGACAACATGTCCAATCGACCTTATAGTGTTAATCACTTTTCCAAGATCGAACTCATGATCATGTTGCCAACAGTGACGAGTGAAAGAGCAGGACATGTCCATGACTGCTATTCGTACACGACTGGGTCATGCTAAATTTATGATTGTGATTTTTGTCCCATCAATGCTCCAGCAGCAAATGAGTTTCCATGAACTCATAAGCAAACTCATCAGTGTTTTAATTGAGGATAACCTGACTTCCCTCTAAGCCTATAGAAGAACAGGAAGACCATATCTACACTATGTTTCAAATTCTATGACAAGCGAAATTTTACCCTGGAAATTTTTTCCAATATCAATTTTGTTTGATTACAGTGACACGCTGAATCACATGGCTTTCTACGGTTAATCTTACCATGACTCAGCTTATGCGTAAAGGAGAGAACCCTACACTACATTAGGTGTTCTAGAAAATCCTACGCTAGGAGAAGTCTAGATTCAGAGACTCAGAGTTTCGCAAACTCCTATGTATCAAGTTCTATGAAGCAAGATACAGTTACCTTCATATCTAGGTACCTGACATACCAACAGGTTAAGATAGGACACCAACAAACTGGGATGTTTTCATCATCTGAAATTGTGAATTGAAATGGGACAAGATCTCCACGGATTTTGGTTACCAGTTTAACGCAAACTCAGAAGAAGCATGATGCTATCTGGTTATTGCAAACAGTTTGATCAAGTCTGCAGAATCCTTACATCCGCAAGGATTTCAGAACCAACAGATTGATCGGACATGTTCCAGCCAAGGCTCATCCGATCACTTGGCAATCCCTTAGTTATCAGGTCAGACAAATATTCATAATTTTGCTCCTTATTTACTTCACGTCCTTGTTAAAATTTCACGACTTGCTTTTGCGCTCGCGTTCATGACACTATTCACGTTCATGATGGCATCTCGGCTTACGATTTTATGTTCATTTTTCTCATTCTGGGAAGTTTTGCAAGAACTTGAGAGACCAGACCCAAGTTTAGTATAACTCCCTATCCTCATATAGACGTTTCTCGTCATATTCTATGTCTCACCTTGTAGCGTTTGGCGTCACCGCCATTATATTCTATGTTCACGATATGTTTCACATTTCATGTCCATTCACGTTCCTCATATCATGATCAAGATATGTTACACGTATCATGGTCACGATATGTTTACTCATACTACACTCATCATATCTCAACGTATCACGTTCAAAAATTTTCGCGTGTCACGTTCATAATTTTTCACGTACTACGTTTCTTTGTGTCTCGCGCATCGTTGCTAATTATCAGTTAAGTTAGAGTGTTTTGCACCATAACGTTTCAGTTGCCTTACACGTAAATTCTTATGCCCTCGATCAACTTTAGGGGTCTACCTTACGTTGATAACCAAGAACTTCTTCATACGTCAAGTCAAAGTCAGGAGGACCAAGATTTCTCATTCGCGTCAAGATCTTGTGAAGGAACCGTTCCAAGAGGGAGGCCACTTGGAAACGGACAAGTTCATCCGGACTTCTTATCCGTTTTTCTCTTATCAATTAGATATGTCCTATTAGTCACGTCACGTTCCATGTCCTTTCAAGACATGTCACATTCCGCGTTCCTTCTGCCAGGTCACCTGCACGTTCATTTATCTCACATACCCTCTCAGTTGATTCGGGTATGTTCCTCTTTCAGTTTACGTTATCTATAATTCGGGGACGAATTATTCTTTTTAGGGGGGAAGAGTTGTAAAACCCGCATACTTTTAGCATGAGTAGTACCCTTTAGATCGTACGTACAAGATTAAAACTTTCCTTTTATAGCATGTTTACGTTCACGTATAAGAATTTTAAGTATTACGTACGTGTTAGAACACGATAAGTATTTATTACGTATGAACACACGATAATTATCCCAATAATAATTATACGAACATGAAATCATGAACGTAAATTAATCACGAACTAATATTACATATGTATATATACTTATTACGAACATGAATAAATATATTAAGTCACGATCGAAAATTAATTAAAACACGTAAAACACGAACACGAGAACACACTTATTAATTAGACACGGAAAATGATCGGGTTACCCCATGTGGGCCCCATATACCACGAAATTAGGAGGGAAAAGGGCTTAGCCCATCAATTTTTACTAAGCAAGAAAAAGGAGAAATCTTGTGTCATTTTTACAAAACAAGAAAAATAACAAAAACCCTAAAAAGTTCTTCTCCTTTCTTCTTGCTCCCTCTTTGGCCGCCACCTATAATCATCAAAAAGGGGTGTTCGGTTGATTTTTGATCTTGGAATTTGTGCAAGCATTCGTGTGTGTTCGTCCTTAATTGATCCAAGCATTCGGTATAACCTTTTCCTTTTTCTTTTATGTTTTGATTTAATAAATTACATAAGATCATGATGTTTTTAAAAAACTAATTAAAAACATTTATTAAACATGTCTATGATTATGAGGTAGATTAAAACAAGGGTTTTTAGGGGTGTTTGTCTAGCCGACGCCTAAACCGAACCCCTAAGGGGTCTCGGCTTGGCATATGGACCACCACCGAGACCTCAAGGTCTCGGTTTGGTGGTGTGGGTCCCACGGCAGCAGCAAACAGGGGAGAACCCCGAGGTGGTTCGGGGTATGGTGTTGATTACGGGTCCGGTTCATGGTTTCTAGTCATGATCCGGTTTATGGTTTATGTTAAGGTTATGTTTTAATAATCATATGTTAAATTAAATTAATAAAATATGACATGATTAATTTAATAAAACATGACTTAGGTTATAATTTAATTATTAGATCATGGAATTTTAACCTAAGTATTTATATTTTTCTAGACTTTATAATTAATTAATTATTAAAAACCATGGCTATAATTAATTAATTAACATGACTTAGGTTATATTATTAATAATTAATAAGACATGTTTTAACCTAAGTATTTAACTTTATTTAATTAAAAACCTGATATATTTAATTAAATACTTTTAACCTATAGTTTATTTAAATTAAATGTAATAATTAATAAACTATACCTTATATCAATATGACTTAGAAAAATAATCAGAAAACACTTAAGCTTATATACTTAGCTTATTTAACCAGCTTATATCTAATTATGGAAACTTTCTATTTTTAGAAACTTATTTAATTAAGGCAGCTAATCTATTTACGGAAACTTTCTATTTTTAGAAACTTATTTAATTAAGGCAGCTAATCTATTTATGGAAACTTTCTATTTTTAGAAAATTATCTATTTTAAGCAGTAATTCTATTTTTGTAAACTTTCTATCTTTGGAAACTTTCTATTTTTGGTAACTTTCTATTTTTGGAAACTTTCTATTTTTGGAAACCTGCTATTTTTAGAAAGTTACTTATTATTACACAGTAAGAATAATCATACATGAAATACAAGTAATACTTAATCAGAATAGACAGAATGTAAGATAAATACAGTATAAAGCTTCAAACAGTAAAACATGACATGAACGTATAAAATAAGCTAAGACATGACATAAACCAGTTATGTATTTAGTAATCAGATACTTATACACGTATGTGTTTATGTAGCATTAGTGATACCGAAGTAGGACTCTCCTCAGTTCGTCTTCTTCGTTCACTAGACATAAGGTACGGATTCCCGTCCTTTCAGTATGGACATTCTTTCCTTATTAGGATTCCCCGTATGCAGCCAACTGTTTTCCCGTAGTATAAGTTTATATGTTTGATTTGCTTATGTTTAATTTAGAATACCTATAGCCATATACATGCATGACCAGTTTCACCTACTTATGGAGGTACCAAAACCATAACATTAGAGGCACTGGTGTTATGACTTCACCACGGCGGAGTGATTGCTCATGGCGTCCCTTCAGCTTTTGGCCATATTATTATATTTATCATGTGGGGCGTATGGGTGCATCCTAGTTACATGTTTTCAGCAGATTATTCAGTGTGAATGTGGTGTGTGCCCTGCATCCTTCACAAGGAGCTGATCCCTCCTACCCAAACCAATATATTAAATTAGAGGCAGCCCTTCTAATTTGCATGATGAGGTCACCCCTCCAAGTATTCATGCACGCTGGATTTTCATGACCTATATTGGCTAATGGTAAAATATGTTAAACAGTTTTCATAAGATAAACATAAGGCTTTTCAAACTATAAAACCAGTTTTATGAACATGTTCCAGGTTTTCCAGGACTTATACATTTCCGCTGCTATTAAGTCTTTATTATGTTTTAGTCATTTATACTATCTCTATATCCGTGCACTGAGCGTTTTGCTCAGCCGTTACTTTCCTTTCCATGTCCCAAAACGGCAGGTACCCTAGGAAAGACTCGAGCATTTAGAGGACGTGCATAGGATGGAGGCTGCTAGAGACTTCTTTTCCTTTTTACCTTCATATACTTATGCTCGTTTAGTCTTTCTTTCATTTCTTTGGCTTTATTATGTTTCGGGGCTTATGTTTGGGAACCGATGTTTGATTCCGGTTATCCCTATGGTCATGTATGTTTTAGTAAATATTACCTTGCATGCTTTGATGACACACCATAATTACGCGTGACATTCCATTATCAAAATGGGGTGTTACAAAAGCATTATACAATGATCATAATTGTGTTGAATGCCTCAAAGGTAAGCAGCATAAGGCCTCATTTAAGTCTAAGCTTGTTCATACCAGTTCTAAGCCACTTCACTTATTACACATGGATTTATTTGGCCTAACCAATATAGAAAGTCTTAATGGTAAATCCTATTGTTTTATTGTCACTGATGATTATTCTAGGTTTACTTGGACCTTCTTTTTGGCTTTAAAGAGTGATACTGCTAAGACTTTGATCAATTTCATTACACATTGAAAAGAAAATAGGTAATGAGGTTTAAATTCCTAGAAGTGACAATGGTGGTGAATTTAGGAACAACCTTCTAGATACCTTTTGTTTTAATAAGGGAATCTCTAGGGAGTTTAGCATAGCTAGAACTCACAGCAGAATAGTGTAGCTGAAAGAAGGAACATAACTCTTATTGAGGCAGCTAGAACCATGTTAGCAGATGCAAATCTACCCATTGCTTTTTGGGCTGAGGCTGTGAGTACTTGCTATGTTCAAAATAGGGTCTTGGTTAATAGGTTTCATAATAAGACTCCCTATGAATTACTTTGGAATAGGAAGCCTAATATAGACTTTTTAGGCCTTTTGGATGTCATGTAGTGATTTTGAATACTAGTGATAACCTAGGTAAGTTTCATTCTAAAGGTGACGAGAGACTTTTTATGGGATATTACACAAATAGAAAGGGGTATAGGGTTTATAACAAGAAGTCTAGGATTCTAACAGAAAATATTCATGTTGACTTCTTGGAGAATAAACCAAGTGATCCTGAGTCTGGACCTAATTGGCTATTTGATTTAGAGCCATTATCAAGGTCCATGAATTATATGCCTGTTACTAATCCAGTTGTTTTGGAAGCACCCATTGTTGACAATGCAGGTACACAGGTTGATAAAGAAGAAGGATCACAAGCAGTTGAACCCACTCCCATGTTTGATTATGTCACCATACCTATATGGATTGATGAGTTTATGCAAGCATCTGCTGCTGCTGAAAAGGAGGAAGAAGCGCAACAAGAGAAACTTGTTGATGAATCAATGCATGCATCTTCATCCGCTGACAAAGCCAACTCAGACGCTGACACATTAGATTCAGCCGTTGACAATTTGTTTGGCAATTTATTCTCTTCCTCCAACAGAAATGTTTTGGAACATATTGAAGACCCCATACGCAATGAATATGTCAGTGGCCCAGTTCCAGCCGCTGACAACATATCTCCAATTTCAAGTGGGCATGAGAGTAGAAATGAAGATGATATTGGCAATATGGAGTCCACTGTTCATGACAACTCACTATTTGGGGGAGGAATACTTACAAAGGTGGCCAAATATCATCCTCCCTCCCAAATAATTGGTGATATTCAGGCTCCTGTTCAAACAAGGAGAACTAAGAAGACTCAAGGTGGATTCATTGCCAATATTCACAAGAAGGAAGATACTCCTTTTGTTCAAGAATGTTTGTTTGTCTGTTTTCTCTCTCAGTTAGAACCAAAGAAGATTTTTGATGCTCTCAAAGAAGAAAACTGGGTTGAAGTAATGTAGGATGAGCTTCATCAGTTTGCTATTCAAGATGTTTGGGAGCTAGTGGATTGTCCAAGGTATGTTAGGCCTATTGGGACAAGATGGGTTCTAAGAAACAAGAAGGATGAGAGATGCATTGTTGTTAGAAACAAGACAAGATTGGTTGCTCAAGGATATACACAAAAAAAGGGTATTGATTATGAATAGGTTTTTGCACATGTTGCTAGAATTGAGGCAATAAGGATTTTCCTAGCCTATGCTTCCTGCATGGGTTTCAAAGTCTACCAAATGGACGTGAAGAGTGCATTTTTGTATGGCACAATCAAAGAAGAAGTCTATGTCATGTAGCCTCCTGGTTTTGAAGATTCTGAGCATCCAGATAAGGTTTATAGAGTAAAGAAGGAAATGTATGGCCTTCATCGGGCCCCTAGAGCTTGGTATGGAAAACTTTCCACCTACTTGGTGGATAATGGCTTCAAGAGGGGTACCATAGACCAGACTATGTTCACAAAGAAGGAAGGGAATGATTTTCTTCTTGTACAGGTTTATGTAGATGACATCATCTTTGGTTCATCTAACCAACGAATAAGTGATGAATTCTCCAAACCTATGACAGATAAGTTTAAGATGAGTGCTATGGGAGAGATGACCTTCTTTCTTGGTCTACACGTTCAGTAGAAAGAGGACGGTATCTTCATCTCTCAAGATAAGTATGTGGCTGAGATTTTGAAGAAATTTGGTTTTTCACCACATGAAAAACGGGCTAGCACTCCCATGGACAGGGAACACCCATGGGGAAAGATTGGAGAAGGTAAAGAGGTTGATTTCAGGCACTATAGATCAATGATTGGATCATTGATGTATCTTACAGCTTCAATACCTGACATTATGTTTGTAGTGTGTGCATGTGCACGTCATCAAGTCACACCCAAGGAGTGTCACCTTCATGCAGTTAAACGGATATTTGGATACCTTAGATGCTTTTCCACATTGGGATTGTGGTATCCTAGAGAGTCTCCTTTGTAACTTATTGGCTATTCAGATAGTGATTATGGAGGTGATAATCATGATAGAAAATCCACAACCGGTGGATGCTAATTTCTTGGGAGCAGGCTTATATCTTGGCAATGCAAGAAGCAAACTGTGGTAGCAAATTCAACAACTGAGTCTGAGTATGTAGAAACTGTTGCATGTTGTGGGCAAGTGCTATGGATTCAAAATTAGCTTTTGGATTATGGGTACAATTTTATGCATACTAAGATTTTTGTAGATAATAATAGAACCTTGTGCATAATTAAGAATCATGTACATCATTCTATAACTAAACACATAGAAATCAGGCATCATTTTATAAGGGATTGTTTTGAAAAAGTTTTAATACATCCAGATAGAGTGGACACAGAGAATAATGTGGTTGATCTTTTAACTAAACCTTTTGATGTTGGGAGGTTCTAGTACTTGGTAACAAGTATTGGAATGATCAATCCATAAAATATGTGGTTTTTGAAATTGATGTAAAGTATATATAGGATGTGTGTTATTCTTTGTCTTTGTAACATTTGGATTTTCAACATAATTTTTCTATCCGCTGACACAGTGTGATTTATCCACTGACATAGTGGAAAGAAGTCGCTGACAGTTTTTGTGGTTTTTCATCTAACATTTGCAGGTCTCTAGGAAATTGTACATTGGATACAGAGTTGCTTATGGGCTCAAGGAGTGTGGCAACAAGGTTTATTTATTATGGTTGAGATTTTTAAATCTCTATCTTGAAATAAATATTTTTGTCACATTTATTTTTTATAAAGTATACTCTTTATAGTTTAAGGGGAGGTTTAGGATAACCTTTAGGATCTTGGGTATTCTTAGAATACTCTTATCATAATTCTAGATTGTGTCCACATGTGAGTAGGGGTTTAAAGTTATGATTCCATCTTTTTATAAATGTGGTGGAATTTTTTATCCTTGAGGCACTGTAGCATGCACGTAGTTTATTTTGCATGCATGATGCTAAGACTTTTGACCTAGAATTGGGATGGTTGATTTGGGAGTCCTTGGTTACATTTCAATGGGATTACCTGGGAGTTATAAATATATTATATGAGATTTCTTAATCCTTACGGATGATGTGTTGAGCAAGGGACACTTGAGGACACTCATATCTATCTTGTATAAGTAAGTGTGTGTAATTGGACAGTGCTTGCAAAAACTCTATTTCTTTGGGGATAAGATACCTCTCTTAGGATTAATAATCTTTGTTAGGTCTTTTATTTTTACTTTTCTTTTATTTTTGACCTTTTTGACTAATAAAATTTTATCCGCTGATAAAACATATTTTACCCCCGGACAAAGCCTATTTCACAAGCTGGCAAATATAGCCGTTGCCGCTGACAAGTTTTTGACCGTTGAAATACACTGGGTCCTACCTAGTTGTAACTTTTGTGATATTTTTTGGCCGTAATTCTTTGGGAGTGGTTATTTTCTTTAATTGCTATGAGATAAGTTGTAAAATTTCAAAGATCTCTATCATTACTTTTGAGAAATTTTCTCACTTACCTCATTTTTCTACCAATCACATCCCTTCTATTTTCACTATATATACGGCTCACCATATCGTGTAACAGGGTAACTTGCTTATTTGTTTTATCTTTTCACTATTAACCTTTACCTTCACTTCAAAGCTTTTATCTTTTCATCAATGGCGCCAAAGTTTAACTCCAAAAATGATGTGTTGGAGTTCAAAGACCAACATAACATGATTACTTATTTGAAGGCAGACACTGCTAATCCTTAGTACACTCAGATGATAGAGTATTTGTTGGCTTCTCCACTCAGGTATGCTTTAACTCATGCTCCTATCATCCCTGTCACACACATCAAACAGTTTTGAAACACTGTAAGTTCCACAACAGTTGATGGAGTGACTAGATTAGACGGTGTCATCCATGGGAAACAATGGGTGGTCACTGAGGACTTGGTTCGCCAAGCTCTACATCTTAATGATGTTGATGGTGTGACCCTCCTTCCCAAGGAAGAACTACATGAGGGACTTACAGGCTTGGGATATAGAATACCCCTAGAGGGAAAACTTAATAAATATGCTAAAGGTAGGTTTCCCCCAGCCTGGAAGTTCTTGATTCATGTCCTTTTACAACGTCTTAGTCCTAAATGCTCCTCATTCAATGAAATCAAACTAATCTATTGGGAGTGCTCTTGTATGTTTGGCAACTGGGAAACTTTTTAGTATTTCTAAAATGAATTTTCAAGGGCATGTTACAAAACAAGGGTAGCAAGATGACTCTTGCTTACCCTAGATTTTTTCAAATTATTTTTGATCTCCAAGGTGACTTGGTAGGGATCATGAAAACTATTATGAGATCCCTACCTAAAATAAAAATCTTTTCCTTACCCTCAACATTGAACCATATGCTCCTATTCCCTTGACCCCACCTATGCTGGTTGTTATACAAGCCGCCTTGCAACCACATGCACTAGAACCTCAACCAGTGCCACTACCAGAGCCAACACATGAAGAACAACCACCCTCACCTCATTCCCAACCCACACATACACCAGACCCTGCAGTCGCTGACATTTCTTTGTCAGCCGTTGACACTTCAGTCATAACCCCCGACACCACTCAAGCAGACCCAAACACATCATCAGACTCCCCACCACCTCAATTTCATCTAGCCAAAAGACCAAGGACCACTGTAGCATTCTCCTTTGGTGGTCCTAGCGATGAAGCTGAGAGAACCACCACCACCAGTATGGTTGGTGATATGGAGATGGCTGGACTTATTGACCCAATTACAGGTCAAGTCAGGTCCATTTTAGCTAAGACCATCCCAAGCCCCATGATTCTCCTATTGGGATTTAGTTCCCACATGTGGATGAGGGCAGTATGCAACCACTCACTAACTTAGAATTGATGATACTCTGCATGAGCTTGCAAAAGCAAAATGCAGAGTTTGTACAGAAATTGACAGCTCAAGACCTTGAACTCAATTCTTTGAGGGAGAGGATTGTTGTATTGGAAGCAAGGAAATAGGATTCTTCTAAAGGGGAGGAAGAACCACCAACTAGACCCTTTATTGCCAGTGATAGAAGTTCAAAAGAAGGGCCATTTGGTGAAACAGGGATAGTTGTTGCTCTAACATGTATGAAGAATCAAGAAGGAGGGTTTGATTCATCTAAGGTGTCTCTGGTGACACCCACACAGCTTTCTTTTATGGACTTGATGAAGCAACAAGAATCTGGGTCAGTCGCTAACAAAACAAAATTAGCCCTAGACACTTCAATAGAAGCCGCTGACACATTAAAAGGTGTATCCCTACCACCTTTCTTGATTAAGGATGTTGAATCACATGTATCCACATCTACTCTACCTATTATAGATCCAATAGATAAAGGTAAAGGTAAAATGGTAGAGGTAGAAGTTCCCAAGAATGCCAAACAGGTTGAATTTGATGCCATGATAGCCCAACATTTAGGTGAACAAGAAAGAAGAAGGGCCTTGGGAAAGGGAGAGATTGAAGCTCAAATTGGATCAGGATCTGAGAGTTTAAGAATGGGAGGTGAAGATGGTAGTGATGAAGAAGAGAGTAGTACTCATGGTTCAAATGCAAGTGTTGGAAATACGTTTTACGTATATAGAAAGTCTCGGTCACTCCAACAATGTAGTTATAGGCTCGTAGTAATGTTAAGTTTCATATATTAAATAGCCCGACCCATGAGCATGTTCATGGGCCGGAAGCCCAAGTCCATTAAGAACTTGGGGTATTTAAACCTCTTTCCACAATGGAAAGAGGTGTTGGTTGTTTATTTCTTACTTTTCAATATACAAGTTTCTTTCACTTCTCTCTCTAAGTTTCTCTCTCTAGAAAAACATCAACCCCCTTGTTTAACAAAGATTATCATTGTTCTACAATTGGTATCAGAGCATGGGATGAGATATAGGTTTGTGTTTGTGTTGCGTATTGTTTTATAAACATATCGTAGGGTGTTGGTTTGTTTTTGCCAAATCTTCAAATTTTTTTTGTTTTTCATCGTTGTTTCAAGTAGTGTAACATAGGGATTCGTGTTAAAGTGTTTTTGGTATCTTGGTTTTGGTTAAAACACAATCTTTCTTGGATCAAAAGTGCAAAAAGGTCTTGTGTTCTTCATTCCGAAATTCAAGCAAAAATCTCCATCGGAAAGTACAAAAAGGTCTTGGGCCAATGAAAGTTTTAACTATGGCCCTGTCTAGATTTGTTTAAATTAGACTAAGTGTTGAAAGGTCGCTGAGAGGACCAGCGACAGAGACTAGACCAGTGGAAGGCAAAGCCTCAGCTGGCACACCAGGATCATTCAAGTCAAAGACAACGTTAGAGAAGTCGAAGACAATCTGAAGTCAGACTCACCAGCGATTATGGATAGCTGGGATGTCAAAGGAATGCACTGGTGTTCAAGGATCTCTGAGTTGACAACACTCAGAGATCACTTAAGAACCCTAGAGACTTGGATTAAGCAAAGCTTATCCAACCCTTTATAGTTTAGGCGGGAGAATCTTACAAGTGTTTTGAGCGGGACAAAACAAGAGATTCAAGTCAATGCCTAGTACGACCTAGTGGGACAAAGGTGAACAGTTGGCAGAACTGTTCACCTAAAGTAGTTAAAGGCATGTCTCGATTTGGACATGCATTTAATACGTTGTACTCTTCCATTCAGAAGATGACACGTATCAACTACCCCCACTAAGGATACAACCTCGTACCACTATAAATAGGGGATGAGAAAGAAGTTAAGATTTAACCCTTGTGCTTGGAATCTTTATCTAAGTTCTTTCTCCCACTAGAACCACTAAGGCCTCAGCTGTCCATCAGCGACTCGTTGGTTCTCTTGTAAACTTGAGTCTCGAATCAAGTTTACTTGTTCTAGGGTTCATTTCTTGTTGTTATTCAACAGGTGTATTCATAACACTTTGTAATACTTTGTTGATAATAGTTAATAAAGGATTACTCGTTTGAAAAGTATATCTATTGTGTGTTATTGTTTTCGTGTCTTAGTTTCAACAATAGTTGTATTTTGGGACTTTCAATTGGTATCAGAGCGGTTTGATTTATAAAACTTTTCTAAAAACCGTTCTAGTTTTTAAAATCAAGATCCAAATATGACTGAAACTATGCCACCCATCCCACCACCGTTTGGTCAATCTAACCAAGCAAATACTTCAACAAACGCTCCAGCCACCACATCTACTACCATGCCTACACCCGTTGTAAGCACTGGTGTAAATGAGGATGATCTTCCACAACTTCTTGATAATCGTGGAGGGTCACATGTGTCTAATGTTCCAGCGTTTGATGAAGAAGATTTCTCAAGTTGGAAAAGTGAATTTCTTATATACTTAGATGGCCTTGAACCCTTCTTGTTTGAAATCTTAGAAAATGGTGTATGTACCACTGGCTATTTCCTCTACACCAGAGAGACCCATTAAGAAACCTGTTAAGCAACGGTCTCCCGCTGATAGACGTCTGGCTAACCAGGACAAGAGACTTAAAAGTATAATAGTCTCTTGCCTACCCAAGAACATTATGAAGTCCATCATCAAGTGCAATACCGCACAAGAACTGTGGACTGAGTTGGTTCTAGGGTATGAAGGACCAGAAGAGACTAAAGAGATCAAAATCTAAGCATTAAGACTTAAGTTTAACGCTTTCAAATCCTTGGAAACTGAAACTGTTTCTCAAACTTACACCAGACTCAAGATCTTGCTGAATGATTTAGGTAACAATGGTGTTGTACTACCCAAGGCTGAGGTTAATGCCACATTTGTAAACAGCTTGCCTAGGAAATGGCTTAGCCTTAACCAAACCCTGAGAGCAAATAATGCCATAAAAAATGATACTCTTGCTCAACTATTTGGTAGATACAATTATGAAGAAAGACTGATTGACTCTATTTACAAATCAGAGACTGATAGGTTTACTTCTCCTATATCTGGGTCAAAAGCTCTTGTTGCTAACCACTCTTTTCAGGATAGTGACTCTGACGTGGAAGAAGACACAAGAAGTAGTCAAGAATTCCTTGATGAATTACATGCTGAATTCCATGACAGAGCCCTCTTAGCTGACCAGAAGAGATACTACAAAAGATCTGGTAGAGTTGGTGCTGCCAAGATTGACAAATCCAAAGTGTCATGTTACACTTGTGGAAAGACTGGTCATTTCCAAAAGGACTGCTGGTCAAACAAGACATCTTCTCCCAGTTTTCCATCATCCAGCAAAACCCCCAGCAAAAAGAAGTTTTCTTCCTCACCTTTCAAGCAATCCTCTCTCAGTGACTCTGAGGGTAAAAAGGACTACAAGGTAAAATACAAGGCCTTGAAAGTTGAGCTGATCAAACTCAATCAGAAAGCTGATGATGCTGCCAAGAAGAAGGATAACAAAAAGACTGAAAAAGGTCTAATAGCTGCTTCTTTTGACTAGGATGATGAACCCCTCACCTCTGAGGATGAAGGAACCACCACCGTCAGAGCCTTCATGGCTGTTACTGATGAAGAACCAGCGGTTGGTAAAAGTGAAGCTAGATCAGGTCAATGGGTTGACATCACAATGAAAAAGGTACAAAGATTACTTTCCATGCCTGAGGGTCCTGACAGAGACCATGTCAGTGATTACACTTTAGTTGACCTCCATTTTGTTGAAGAACAAAGAAAAAATCTGTTAAATAAGTTTCAAAATCTCAAAAATGAGTTGAGTCTTTGTCAATCTGAATTAGCTAATCTCAAACCTTTTGTGAACATCGCTAATCAACTTCAAAATGAGGTCAGCAAGTTGTCCATTGAAAATGAATCTTTAGCTGATGAAAACTCTGAGTTGAGAAAAACCATTGAAAAATGGAACCTTGCCCAGTCCACTGTGGAAGAAATAGTTGTTGAAACCATTCCAGGAAATGTGGTTCAAGCCATAGGGGGTAAGGGTAGGTTCAAAAACCACATTCCAGTGCCCAGTGTTAAATTTGTCCCATCAGAAGTCACTTCTCCTCTCTCCACCTCTGTGGTTGAGAAGGACTCTGACAAAGAATCTGACGCATCAGCTACTCCCAAACTTGCTGGTGCTAACCCATCAGATTCCTTGCTTGGCCCAAAACCAGTTCTCAAAACCTCTGGGAACCTCACTTCCAAAGTTGCTGATAAAGCACACAAGAAGGTTTATGTGGCCAAAAACACTGACATACCCACTTCTTCCCCCGAAGAGTTATCTCCCACCAATAAACTTCTCCTCACCCTGATGGAAGAGGTAAAAGGGTTGAAAGAAAAAATCAACCCCAAGGATAACAGTCCTTCTGTTAACTCCCTTGGTGAAAGCTCCAGCAGCTCAAAGGGGAGAACGCTATTCAGGCCTTGCAAACACTGTGGGTTCAAAAATCATTCCTCAGATGATTGTTCCAAGAGACCCAAGTGTATCACATGTGAGTCCACTGAACACTCTTCTAGAGAGCATGAGGAGATCATCGCTGTTCAAAGAACTCGAACACAGCTTAGATCTAAAACCCCTCACAGGCCCTCTAGAAGACCTGAGCAACCAAAATCCAGAGAAAGTTCTCAGGGATACAGGCCTAATCCTCCCTGCAAATATTGTGGCTTTTATGACCACCACTCTGATGAGTGTGAACATTACCCTGGTTGTGACATCTGTGGCAGCATGCGACATGAAACCAGGGATTGCAACCAAAGAGGGGGAGAAAGGCCCAGAAGACCCAATGTCGCCAGTCAGCGACAGCATGGACCCACTGGAAAGTGGGTTCATCATAGAAACTAATCTGGTTTGTTATATCTATGCAGGCATACCTAAAGAAATCTGTTTGGTATTTGGATAGCGGGTGCTCCAGACACATGACAGGAATTAAACAATATCTGCATAGATATAAGAAGGAGCCTGGTCCAAAAGTAGTCTTTGGGGATGACTCCTCAGGGGCCACTGAAGGATATGGCTTAGTGGATTGCAATGGATTAACCTTCACAAGGGTCGCTTATGTAAATGGTTTGAAGCACAACCTAATCAGCATTAGTCAACTCTGCGATGCTGGGTTCAAGGTTCTGTTCTCTAAGACCCAAGGAACTATCTTCAATCAGAACGATGATGTCGTTCTAATTGCACCCAGAAGAAGGGATGTTTATGTCATTGACATGACATCATCCCCTGAAGGAGAGAACACTTGTCTCTTTGCCAAAGCATCTGATAGCGAAAACTGGCTCTGGCATAAGAGACTCTCCCATCTCAACTTCAAAAACATCAACAAACTGGCAAAGAATGACTTGGTAGCTGGACTTCCCTCTCTGACCTTCAGCAAGGACAGACCCTGCTCAGCCTGCGAGAAAGGGAAGCATCACAGGGCTTCATTCAAAACAAAACAATCATTCTCCATTAACAAGTGCCTTCATCTTCTTCACATGGACTTGTTTGGACCAGTTAAACCTCAATCCCTCAATTACAACAAATATACCTTGGTCATTGTAGATGAATTCTCCAAATACACATGGGTATTCTTTCTTAAGAGAAAGAGTGATGCTGCTGAAAGAATCATGTCCTTCATCAGAGAAATAGAAAACCTCAATGACTGCATGGTAAAGGCTATCAGAAGCGACAATGGCACAGAATTCAAAAACCATGCCATGGAAGCCTTTTGTGATGAAAAGGGTATATCACAGAACTTCTCAAACCCAGGAACCCCTGAACAAAACGGTGTCGCTGAAAGAAGAAACAGAACACTCATTGAAGCTGCCAGAACGATGCTCAGCGAATCTAGACTTCCTAAACAATTCTGGGGTGAGGCTGTGTACACAGCATGCTACACACAAAACAGATCCATTATTGTGAAGAGACATGGCAAGACCGCTTATGAAGTGTATAGGAAGAGAGCCCCTGATGTAAGCTACTTCCATGTCTTTGGTTGCCCTGTTTTCATTCACAATTACAAAGATCACCTGGGTAAATTTGATGAAAATTCAGATGATGGATTCTTCCTTGGATACTCTCCCACCTCCAGATCTTTCAGAGTATTCAATATTCGCAGGCAAGAATTAGAAGAGTCCATTCATGTCACCTTTAATGAAGCTGACGCTGTCATAACACACACCAACTCAGAGGATTGTGACATTGACTTCAACGAAGTTAAATCTTATCCCAAAGATGATTTCTCAAATCCCAAGGAATCATCTCAAAATCGTCACAAGGATCTCCCATATGTTCAAGCTTTTGATCCTCACTCCATCTCTGACATCACTCCAGAGACTGTTGGTGTTGAATCTCTTACTCAAATCTCTGAAGAAAATGCTGATCCTGTCACTTTAGATATTCAATCAGATGAAGAGATCATGGACGAAGAGATTACATGTGATGAACCTCCATCACTCCCTGAACTTGAAGTGACTCCTGATCCCACAGAGACTCCTGCTCCACAATCCAAATGGAGTAGGAACCAAGATATTCTTCTAGTTAATATTCTTAGAGAACCCTCTGAGGGAGTCACCACCAGAGGAAAATTAAAAACTCTGGAAACCGCCTCTGCAAATGAATGCCTGTTTGCAAATTTTCTCTCTGAGGATGAACCTAAGAACGTGGCTGCTGCTCTGCTTGATGAAGGCTGGGTTGTTGCCATGCAAGATGAACTCAATCAGATCAAGAGAAACAAGGTGTGGACTCTGGTTAAAGCTCCAGCTGATAAGCAAGTGGTTGGAACAAAATGGGTCTACAGAAATAAAAGGGATGAAGCTGGTATGATTGTAAAAAACAAGGCTAGGCTCGTGGTGCTGGGATATAACCAATCTGAAGGAATTGATTATGATGAAACCTTCGCACCAGTGGCCAGATTGGAAGCCATCAGAATCTTCCTAGCCTTTGCAGCTTATATGGGTTTCATGGTTTATCAGATGGATGTGAAGAGTGCCTTTCTTAATGGGAAACTTGCAGAGGAAGTATATGTCAGTCAACCCCCAGGGTTTGAAAACAGTGACTACCCAAATCATGTCTGCAGACTTCACAAAGCACTCTATGGGCTGAAACAAGCGCCCAGAGCCTGGTATGAAACTCTCTCAAAATTCCTTCTTGAAAATAAATTTGTCAGAGGTACCATTGACCAAACCTTGTTCACCTATAGGTCCAAGGGTGACGTCATTTTAGTACAGATTTATGTGGATGACATAATTTTTGGTTCAACCAATGTTATCTTGAGCAAACAATTTGCCAAACTAATGACCAAAAAGTATGAAATGAGCATGATGGGGGAACTAACCTTTTTCTTGGGTTTTCAAATCAAACAAAATTCCAAAGGAATTTCTATTTGTCAAGAAAAATATGTTAGAGATTTGCTCAAGAAGTATGATATGTCTGATTGTGCATCAGTGAAATGCCCCATGCTTCCTCCCAACAACTTGGGAGCTGATGACTCAGGGGTCTCTGTTAATGAGACCTTATATAGAGGCATGATTGGGTCACTGATGTATCTCACAGCAAGTAGACCAGACATACAATTCTCCACCTGTCTCTGTGCTAGGTACCAAGCTAACCCCAAGGAATCCCACCTTGTAGCTGTCAAAAGAATTTTCAGGTACTTAAAAGGATCTCCCTCATTGGGTCTCTGGTACCCTAATGGTTCAGGCTTCGACCTTAAAGCCTACTCCGACTCAGATTACGCAGGGTGCTGCCTTGACAGAAAGAGCACCTCTGGTAGCTGTCAAATCCTTGGAGGAAAGTTGGTATGCTGGAGTGCAAAGAACCAAAACTCTGTGGCTATGTCATCAGCTGAGGCTGAATATGTTGCGGCCGCTGGTTGCTGTGCTCAAGTTCTCTGGATGAAAAGTCATCTGGCTGACTATGGAATTAATTATGAGCAGGTTCCCATATTCTGTGACAACACCAGTGCCATAGCCATCTCCAATAATCCAGTACTTCATTCCAGAACCAAGCATATTGACATCAGGTATCACTTTATCAGAGACCATATTCTAAAAGGTGATATTGAGCTACATTTCATACCCACTGAGTACCAGCTCGCTGACATTTTCACTAAGCCGCTGGCTGAGCCAAGTTTTACTAGGCTTGTCGCTGAGCTGGGAATGCTCAATATTGGCAAATAAATCTGATGATGACCGCTGTCTCTGGGCATTTAAGGGAATTGAATGTAACGAGGTAGTTACATTTCAATGGGAATGTGTATATTCTGATATTAAATTCAAATGATTGTCTCTTAATGCTACCAACTTTCCCGCTTTCCAAGGGGACAAGTATCCCATGAAAGGTCAAGGGGACCCACGTTTTTCTGAAAAGCTTAACTTTTGCATTTAATGCTCAAATTTTGGAAAATAGCTCAACCTTTCAAAACCCTTGACCCATAATCAGTTTGTCATTTTAAAAAAAAAAATTCAACACACACACTCCTTTCATCTTCTTTAATCCTCTCACCACCTTCAATCTCTCAACAATGGCGTCTACTTCACCAAACCAAACCTTCGTCGTACAAGCCGCCACAAACGTTGATTTCGAGATCTCTGATGGAAAGATTGCACTCAACAACTGTGTAGCCCTTCTTGAACACAACAATTCCCTCTACCATCCACTTTTCAACTTCCTCAAGAACTCCACCATCCACGAAGCTATCACCAAGGAACCCTACACCTGCTACTCCCAATACCTTCGTGAGTTCTGGTATAGCGCTGAAGTTGACCAAACCTCTTCACACATTACATTCAACCTTTCCACCCATCCTCAACCTCTCACCTTTGATCTCCCAACCTTTGCTAAAGCCATTGGACTTCCTTACAACAATAACATGTCAGCTTTGCCCACCAGTGCCACTGTGAGAAAAGCTCTGGCCACCCTTCAACCTCATGATGATCATGAACAACCTTTCACCGCTGCTGGCTTCCAAAGCAAATCTCTCATCAAGGTGAATTACTTCTCTCCCACATGGAGAACGCTGATGCTGTACATCGTAAAGTGTCTGGGAGGAAACACTGGATCACATGACCAACTCAATGGCTCCCAGCTAGCCATTGCATACAGCTTAATCTGGGGTTTGGATATTGGAATCGCTCACATACTGTACACCGATCTCATCGCCAAGTTGGAAAACAAAGGAAAGAAGACTCGTGGGGCCACCATCTGCTACACCAGATATCTCTCTCTTGTCTTAGAAGATATTCTTGGTGAATCCTACACCAATGATGCCTTACACTCCTTTCCCTCTCATCACATCACCACAGCTTCTCTGAAGACTCCCATAGAAAATGAAGTTCCCCTTACCAGGCATATGATGAGAGTTGCTGGACTACTTGTTGAGGATGATGAGCCCTTGATCCCTCAACTTGAGGTGAATGCTGAAAGCACGATTGATAAGTCTCTGTCCAAGACCTCTGTGCAATCTACTTCTCAGCCCAAGGTGCTTAAGGAAAAGAAGAAGAAGAGGAAAGACATCCCCCTTTCCTCTGAAACCCCTTCTGTTAATCCTTCAAAGAAGACAAAGACAAAGAAGAACCCATCCCCTTCTCTGGTGGATGTGGTAGAAGAGCCCATTGCTGACAAACAACCAGTGTCTAGTGTCTCCATGTCAGCGAAGACGACTAAGATCCCTCTCCACGCTGATATCACTCAGGTATTAGTCTGACCTTTATTTTTCATCTCAGAGGTCCACATACATTCACTCTCATTATCTGTAGGAGAGAGTGATGTATTTTAGAGTTTGCCTCAACTCTTAGCGTGTCTGTGTCAGCACCTAGATCTTTTAGGACTCTCTGTACACTCTGTCTTCACTAGGAAATGATTCACTTGTGCTCCTAACGCACCCCGATGATCCTTCAACCTCTGGACTGTGCTCTTGGCAAACAACAACCTGAGCACATATAAGTCCCGACCCAGAGTCTCTGCACTTCTCACTGACTCTAGGTCCCCATCATTAATAAAAGAGTCCCAAAGAATTTATTCTTTTGGAAAGACTGAATCATCACCCTCAGTCTTTCTAGGGGCAGCGATAAAAGGCGACCATCACCCTCATATTAATTCACAATCAAAAGAGTCCCAGGGAGTAATCCCTCAGGGGGAGCTGGATAATCACACCCAGCTATCCCAGGGGCAGAGAAAGGCGACCATTCCCATATCATTTTTCACAATAAAAGAGTCCCAAGGAGAAATCCTTCAGGGGGAGCTGGATAATCACACCCAGCTATCCTAGGGGCAGCGAATGGCGACCATTCACCTCATAACTTTCACATAAAAAGAGTACCAAGGAGTAATCCTTACGGGGGAGCTGGATAATCACACCCAGCTATCCTAGGGGCAGCGAATGGCGATCCTTCAACATATCTGTTTCACATTAAAAGAGTCCCAAGGAGAAATCCTTAGGGGGGGCTGGATAATCACACCCAGCTTTCCTAGGGGCAGCGAATGGTGATCCTCCAACACATCTATCTCACATTAAAAGAGTCCCAAGGAGAAATCCTTAGGGGGGGGCTGGATAATCACACCCAGCTTTCCTAGGGGCAGCGACTGGCGATCTATAACTGCATTATTATTTCATAACTGGTCAACTAATAACTCTTATCACATGCTCACAATCTTCATCAGGAGCAACTTAACAATGATGATTACTCGATTGCTGATGATGAAACCGCTGAAGTTGCCACCATTGATCTTGATGCCCTCTCAGACATTGAATCACTGCCTGATGATGAAGTCTTTGTTGTAGAGGAAGGCACCTTCACCTCTGACTTTGAGGAAATGAGCACTGATGATTACAATCTATCTTCCATTGAGCTGAAGAATGCCTCTGTTCCATCACTACCAAATGTTCAGGAATTAGCTGCCAGAAGGCTATGGGAACAGAGATCTTGCTCACCTACACCCATTCCATTCCCTACCTTGCCAAACGTTTTGGAACTAGGGGCCAAGCAATACTTGGAGTATTTACAATCCCGCAAGTCAGCACAAGTTCCTAGAATGAAAAAAGTACAGGAATTGGCTGCTAAGGCCTTATGGCAAAAGAGAGGGGATATTAGCACCACAAAGCCCAAAACCACCAATGATGATCTCCTCTCTGAAATCCAAACCCTCACTCATGCTGCTGAGGAGCTCACCACCAATCTAGAGACTTCACTAACTTCATCGGTGGAATCTTCTATGACAGCTATGCTTCCACAACTACTGAACGATGCTCTGAAGGCACACCTCCCTACTCTACTCAACCAGAGTCTTCAGCAGTATATACCCTCTGTTCTCACCTCAGCGGTGCAGGCAAATGTTGCAGCTATAGCTCAGGCTGCTGAACCCTCAAGACGTCTTCTTCAGGAACTTCTCCAAGGTGAACTTAAGGAAATTTGCATATTTGTTCACAATGAGTTCCTTCGTTTCAATAAGGCAGGTTCAGGCACAACACCTGCTGGGGCTATGCCTGAGGGGGAGAATTCTGCCTCCTCCTCTGAAGAAGATGAATCCACAGCTGAAATTCCAACACCCAAACCACTGAGATCTTTCAAATCCGCTGCTGAAACTACGAAAGATAAGGGAAAAGGAATTGCTGTTGAGCAACCAGAGATAACCTTACACTCCCTTCAAGCTGAAGGTGGATCCACAGCAAGACCCTCCAAAAACTCTGAACTCAACAAATTTAAGAGCGCTGATGAACCACCACTCACCCCAGAGCAAGCAAGAGCCCAGATCATTGAACATCAAAGACTGGCAAATATCAGGGCCGATGAACTGAGAAGCAAAGAAGCCTTGGACAAGCTCTCTCCCACTGCTAAGAAAGCTCAGCTTGTCAAGCTCAAGGAACTGGAGGACAAGAGGAACAATCTCTTAAAGGAATATCAAAGACTTGTCAACCAGAGAGCTGAACCCGGTCGTATCACCAAGTATACATGTTTCACTGACAAAGACAAAAAGGTGGTAATGACTATTTACAGGGAAAATGACATACAGAACTACAAAGTCTCCAGTGACTTTAAACTCAGAGATCTGAGCCTCTCTGAGTGGTTGGAGTTGCTGGCTCTTGCCCAAAAGAAGACTGGGCCTGGTGCTGCCCAAATGATGAAAAACATACAAGCTAAACTTAATTGGGTAAGAGACACAGCAAAGAAACTGAAGGCACCCCTGCCTCCTCAGCTTTCTTCTCAACCACCTCCTCAGCTGCAAAGAAAAAGGAAAACCCCAATGGGGCCTCTGATAGAAAGGCTGGTCACTGAAGATGTAGTAGTCGATGGGATGCAAAGGAACTTGGTCCTTCCCAAAGAAATCACCAAACCCATAGAAGGCCAAGTATACACAGAACCTGAGGCAGGTATGGTCTTCATAAATGGCAACTGTGATTATGCTTTTCAGCGGTTGAATGAGCTACCTCTGGCTTCAACCATTCAGCTAATCAGACTCAAGCAGGGCATCCTAAGGAATTGCAAAGAAGCTGATGAGTTCGATTTTGAAATTGAACTTGTCATTAACTCTAGGAGTGACAAAGTCGAAGCCCAGAGAATCTGTGATCAAGGCCTTGATCGCTGAAGAACCTATTTATTTTTGTTTATGTTTTCACCCTAGGGTGCTATTGTAATAGACTAGGTTCATTTTGTTTAATAAAACTTTGAGGTATGTTTGTTAAATTATGTGTAAGAAGAAGCTGTGTACTCACTTACAATAATTTTAGACTTAGTATAATTTATAAACAAATAGGGGGAGATTGTTGGGCCAATGAAAGTTTTAACTATGGCCCTGTCTAGATTTGTTTAAATTAGACTAAGTGTTGAAAGGTCGCTGAGAGGACCAGCGACAGAGACTAGACCAGTGGAAGGCAAAGCCTCAGCTGGCACACCAGGATCATTCAAGTCAAAGACAACGTCAGAGAAGTCGAAGACAATCTGAAGTCAGACTCACCAGCGATTATGGATAGCTGGGATGTCAAAGGAATGCACTGGTGTTCAAGGATCTCTGAGTTGACAACACTCAGAGATCACTTAAGAACCCTAGAGACTTGGATTAAGCAAAGCTTATCCAACCCTTTATAGTTTAGGCGGGAGAATCTTACAAGTGTTTTGAGCGGGACAAAACAAGAGATTCAAGTCAATGCCTAGTACGACCTAGTGGGACAAAGGTGAACAGTTGGCAGAACTGTTCACCTAAAGTAGTTAAAGGCATGTCTCGATTTGGACATGCATTTAATACGTTGTACTCTTCCATTCAGAAGATGACACGTATCAACTACCCCCACTAAGGATACAACCTCGTACCACTATAAATAGGGGATGAGAAAGAAGTTAAGATTTAACCCTTGTGCTTGGAATCTTTATCTAAGTTCTTTCTCCCACTAGAACCACTGAGGCCTCAGTTGTCCATCAGCGACTCGTTGGTTCTCTTGTAAACTTGAGTCTCGAATCAAGTTTACTTGTTCTAGGGTTCATTTCTTGTTGTTATTCAACAGGTGTATTCATAACACTTTGTAATACTTTGTTGATAATAGTTAATAAAGGATTACTCGTTTGAAAAGTATATCTATTGTGTGTTATTGTTTTCGTGTCTTAGTTTCAACAATAGTTGTATTTTGGGACTTTCAGAGGACACTCATATCTATCTTGTATAAGTAAGTATGTGTAATTGGACAGTGCTTGCAAAAACTCTATTTCTTTGGGGATAAGATACCTCTCTTAGGATTAATAATCTTTGTTAGGTCTTTTATTTTTACTTTTCTTTTATTTTTGACCTTTTTGACTAATAAAATTTTATCCGCTGATAAAACATATTTTACCCCCCGGACAAAGCCTATTTCACAAGCTGGCAAATATAGTCGTTGCCGCTGACAAGTTTTTGACCGTTGAAATACACTGGGTCCTACCTAGTTGTAACTTTTGTGATATTTTTTGGCCGTAATTCTTTGGGAGTGGTTATTTTCTTTAATTGCTATGAGATAAGTTGTAAAATTTCAAAGATCTCTATCATTACTTTTGAGAAATTTTCTCACTTACCTCATTTTTCTACCAATCACATCCCTTCTATTTTCACTATATATACGGCTCACCATATCGTGTAACAGGGTAACTTGCTTATTTTTTTTATCTTTTCACTATTAACCTTTACCTTCACTTCAAAGCTTTTATCTTTTCATCAATGGCGCCAAAGTTTAACTCCAAGAATGATGTGTTGGAGTTCAAAGGACCAACATAACATGATTACTTATTTGAAGGCAGACACTGCTAATCCTTAGTACACTCAGATGATAGAGTATTTGTTGGCTTCTCCACTCATGTATGCTTTAACTCATGCTCCTATCATCCCTGTCACACACATCAAACAGTTTTGAAACACTGTAAGTTCCACAATAGTTGATGGAGTGACTAGATTAGACGGTGTCATCCATAGGAAACAATGGGTGGTCACTGAGGACTTGGTTCGCCAAGCTCTACATCTTAATGATGTTGATGGTGTGACCCTCCTTCCCAAGGAAGAACTACATGAGGGACTTACAGGCTTGGGATATAGAATACCCCTAGAGGGAAAACTTAATAAATATGCTAAAGGTAGGTTTCCCCCAGCCTGGAAGTTCTTGATTCATGTCCTTTTACAACGTCTTAGTCCCAAATTCTCCTCATTCAATGAAATCAAACTAATCTATTGGGAGTGCTCTTGTATGTTTGGCAACTGGGCAACTTTTTAGTATTTCTAAAATGAATTTTCAAGGGCATGTTACAAAACAAGGGTAGCAAGATGACTCTTGCTTACCCTAGATTTTTTCAAATGATTTTTGATCTCCAAGGTGACTTGGTAGGGATCATGAAAACTATTATGAGATCCCTACCTAAAATAAAAATCTTTTCCTTACCCTCAACATTGAACCATATGCTCCTATTCCCTTGACCCCACCTATGCTGGTTGTTATACAAGCCGCCTTGCAACCACATGCACTAGAACCTCAACCAGTGCCACTACCAGAGCCAACACATGAAGAACAACCACCCTCACCTCATTCCCAACCCACACATACACCAGACCCTGCAGTCGCTGACATTTCTTTGTCAGCCGTTGACACTTCAGTCATAACCCCCGACACCACTCAAGCAGACCCAAACACATCATCAGACTCCCCACCACATCAATTTCATCTAGCCAAAAGACCAAGGACCACTGTAGCATTCTCCTTTGGTGGTCCTAGCGATGAAGCTGAGAGAACCACCACCACCAGTATGGTTGGTGATATGGAGATGGCTGGACTTATTGACCCAATTACAGGTCAAGTCAGGTCCATTTTAGATAAGACCATCCCAAGCCCCATGATTCTCCTATTGGGATTTAGTTCCCACATGTGGATGAGGGCAGTATGCAACCACTCACTAACTTAGAATTGACGATACTCTGCATGAGCTTGCAAAAGCAAAATGCAGAGTTTGTACAGAAATTGACAGCTCAAGACCTTGAACTCAGTTCTTTGAGGGAGAGGATTGTTGTATTGGAAGCAAGGAAATAGGATTCTTCTAAAGGGGAGGAAGAACCACCAACTAGACCCTTTATTGCCAGTGATAGAAGTTCAAAAGAAGGGCCATTTGGTGAAACAGGGATAGTTGTTGCTCTAACATGTATGAAGAATCAAGAAGGAGGGTTTGATTCATCTAAGGTGTCTCTGGTGACACCCACACAGCTTTCTTTTATGGACTTGATGAAGCAACAAGAATCTGGGTCAGTCGCTGACAAAACAAAATTAGCCCTAGACACTTCAATAGCAGCCGCTGACACATTAAAAGGTGTATCCCTACCACCTTTCTTGATTAAGGATGTTGAATCACATGTATCCACGTCTACTCTACCTATTATAGATCCAATAGATAAAGGTAAAGGTAAAATGGTAGAGGTAGAAGTTCCCAAGAATGCCAAACAGGTTGAATTTGATGCCATGATAGCCCAACATTTAGGTGAACAAGAAAGAAGAAGGGCCTTGGGAAAGGGAGAGATTGAAGCTCAAATTGGATCAGAATCTGAGAGTTTAAGAATGGGAGGTGAAGATGGTAGTGATGAAGAAGAGAGTAGTACTCATGGTTCAAATGCAAGTGTTGGAAATACGTTTTACGTATATAGAAAGTCTCGGTCACTCCAACAATGTAGTTATAGGCTCGTAGTAATGTTAAGTTTCATATATTAAATAGCCCGACCCATGAGCATGTTCATGGGCCGGAAGCCCAAGTCCATTAAGAACTTGGGGTATTTAAACCTCTTTCCACAATGGAAAGAGGTGTTGGTTATTTATTTCTTACTTTGCAATATACAAGTTTCTTTCACTTGTCTCTCTAAGTTTCTCTCTCTAGAAAAACATCAACCCCCTTGTTTAACAAAGATTATCATTGTTCTACAATTGGTATCAGAGCATGGGATGAGATATAGGTTTGTGTTTGTGTTGCGTTGTGTTTTATAAACATATCGTAGGGTGTTGGTTTGTTTTTGCCAAATCTTCAAATTTTTTTTGTTTTTCATCGTAGTTTCAAGTAGTGTAACATAGGGATTCGTGTTAAAGTGTTTTTGGTATCTTGGTTTTGGTTAAAACACAATCTTTCTTGGATCAAAAGTGCAAAAAGGTCTTGTGTTCTTCATTCCGAAATTCAAGCAAAAATCTCCATCGGAAAGTACAAGTGAACAGGGGCTTCCATCGTAATAACCATCACCATCGGAAAGTGTTTGGTTCCACATTGCGATACTTGGATTTCATTACTTATTCTGATCTGGACATTCCGATCGATCTTTGCGATCTGGGATTCCGACGGCTATAAGGAAGTTTTTAAGTCGTTACTCTGCTTAAATTTTGTCAGCTACATTGCGATCTGAGCATTCCGATCTGAATCATTCCGATAGACTTTGCGATCTGAGCATTCCAATAGGCTTTGCGATCTGAACATTTCGACAGCTTTGCATTGCGATCTAGGCATTCCGATACCATCATCATTCCGACAAGGTTACATTGCGATCTGAGCATTACGATCTGAATCATTCCGACAAGCACTTTGTGATCTGAATCATTTCGACAGCTTCGCATTACGATCTAAGCATTCCGATAGTAAGATATTCCGATCTGGGTATTCCGACAGAAAGAACATTTCGATAGAACTTGTTTTTAGATACTTAGTGGATTTTCTTCTATTTGGCATTTAATTTGGTAATTTGGAAAATTTCAAAAGCAAACACAACAACAAGATAACAACATCTTTTAGTTAACAACACAAAAAAACTCATAACCTTATTTCCTTGTTCGATCATCTTTGATAATCTTTTTTCAATGGATCACAAAATGAATTTTCCAACTATGACTTCACTCACCGATATATCGATCATTTCGGGTACCGATACACGCCCGCCTTTGCTCATCAAAGATCTATTTGAAGCATGGCAAGGCCGTATGAGAACGTACATCATGGGCAAACAAAATGGTCGACTTATGCTTCAATCGATTGATAAAGGACCATTAGATTGGGGAGAGGTTACCGTCAACAACGTGACAAGGCCAAGGGAGTATCATGAGTTAACCGATGCCAATAAAATCATTGCAGATGCTGATGAAAGGGCTGTTCAGACAATTCTTCAAGCCCTTCCACCCGATATCTTTCGAATGGTAAGTGAACATACAGTAGCAAAGAATCTTTGGGATCGACTTGCGGTTTTGCTACAAGGGACATCTCTCACTAAGCAAGAACGAGAGTGTCAACTGTATGATTTGTTTGATAGGTTCAAATACATTCCAGGGGAGACTCTTCATGATTTTTACTGGCGTTTTACCACTCTGATGAATGACATGAATGTCTATAATCTTAGGATTGAACAGTTTCAGTTAAACACCAAGTTTTTGAACACATTACCCCCTGAATGGAGTCAATATGTCACAGATGTAAAAATGATTCTTGATCTACACAAGTCCAATTTAGATCAACTCTATGCTTCTTACAACAACATGAGAAGCATGTGATCCAAAACCGAATTTCTCAAGGACCTTATCATGAACTAATGGCATTATTGGCAAACCATCCTACACTGTCATACCACAACTATCAGCTTGCTTTAGGACACAAATCTTCATATCAACCTGTGTATCAAACACCAAGCTTCCCACAGTACTCGATTCTGCCACCGCCGCCAACATCTTATCACCAACCAGCAACATCATCATCACAAGGAGATCCACACCCATTACCTTATGCTTCACACCAGTATTCACCGTATCAACCTCCCACCAACCTTGCTAGTACCTATCCACAACTTGAGGCTCCTCAACCTCATTACTCACAACAAGTCAGTGCTCCAACCAATCAGACTGTAGCTCAAGCAGCACCAGCTTTCTACTGTGAAGATGACATCCTTGTCCCTGAATTTAGACAAGGAGATAGCCCTACTGAAATCCTTGCTCTGATGTCTGCTTATTTAAGTTAAACATTGAACAAACGAGGTTACCGAGGTCCAGCAACAACTAACAATCAGTTAAGGAACTCGTCTAACTCTCAACAACAGGCAATAATTCAGGACGGAAGAGTCATGGTACAACCACTTCAAGGGAGATCAAATTCGTCTACTGCTGGTGCACGTTCATCCACTACTACTGCTACAAGGGCAAACAACACTGGTAAAATGAAGGTGGTTATTTGCTACAACTGCAAAGGGGAAGGGCACATGGCTCGAGAATGCAAGCAGCCTAAGAGGAGAAGGGACGACACATGGTTTAAGGAGAAGATTTACCTGGTGAATGCTCAAGCCCAAGGTCGTGAGCTTGATGAAGAAGAATTGGCATTCCTTGCAGATCCAGGAGTAGCAGAAACTGATGGTCTCACAACAGTCATCACCAACAATGTTGCATATCAGTGTGATGATTTGGATGCATATGACTCTGATTGTGATGATCTTAACACCGCCAAAGCAGCTCTTATGGCAAACCTTTCACTATATGGAGCTGATACCATTTCTGAGGTACCAAATACTGCTACAGATACTAGTATTGTACCTTATCAAGTTGAGCAAATGTCTGAGTATTCGGAACAACCTCCGGTGGTTAGTAACTCAATTGACGAGACAAACAATGATAGCAATAACATTGCAAGTTCTCAGACTTTGAGTGAACCACAACCGGGAGCTCTTACGACTATCAATTCGTCTGCTCAACCTGATTTGGTTAGGGTCCCGACATCTTTGCTTTGTAGAATGAATAATACGATCCTTGAAACCATGAATGCTAATCAGACTTTATTGTCCGAGCTTGCTTTGCATAAGGACAAGGTTAAAACCTTGGAAATGACTCCTGTGTCCACTACCTTAACCAATCCTGAATTTGATAGGTTTAGGAAAGTTCAAATGGACAATCTGCTAGAAATTGAGAGTTTAAGAGCAAATCTTTCGAATGAACTTAGAGAAAAAGAGTCAGTCGTTACTAATTTTCAACAACTTCAAACGGATTTTGAAATTCTTGAGTCCAAACAGCTTGAAATGGAAATTAAGACGTCTGAAAGAATAAAAGAAACGGAAATTAAGCTTTTAAAACAATATGCTGCTTCACATCTAGTACACTTGTTTCATGCATCATTTAAAGAGTTCAATCTATCGTGTCTTATAGACTTACCACCTAACCCAGGGTATGCAAAGCAAGCGCTTAACCACAACCCACGACTTTATGATGCAACAAAGTTAGGATTGGTATTAGATCCGATTGTGTTCTCAAATGATTCTGAGAGTATGACACCATATGATGAGAAGCAGTTAAAATTACTTTCTACATATCCTGAATATGATTATGCTCAAATGAATGCAAAAAATGCCACAATAGATCTTAGAATTCGTTTTAATATGAAAAAGAGAACTCTCCAAACATCCACTTTCATGCCTACTAGAGAATGCCTTAGTATAATTCCTACACTCGTTAACTCGGACAAACCAAAGGAAATTCCTAAGAATCTTCCACCGGTTAGTACGATAAAGCTCAGCTTGGAAGAGATTGGGCAGTACCTTACCGAGTTTGACAAGGTCATTTTGGAATGTATGGCTTCAACGGCTCAAACCGCTGGAGAATGGGCGTTCGAACACATGAAAACGGTGTTTGAGAAAGAGATCGTTCCGTTTGTGGACCATATTAAACAAGGAGTCTATGATCTAGCGTGTAATTTAAGTTTTGAAATTGGTGAAGTTCAAAAATTTTTCAATAAAATGGATGATGCTTATGAACAACACTTAATTGAAAAGGAAAAGATTTTATCAGAATATGACCGCTTTTTAGAACATATGGTGTCTCTCGAAGTGATGCAAGTTGTTACTGTTAAATATACTCATGAAATTTCATCTACTGTGAATATTTGTGATGATGTGCATGAATCTGTGAATACTGTTGAACATGTGAATACTGTAGAAAATCATTCTTGTCATGAATCCAACGCTGAATTTTTAAAGCTTCAAGATTCGTATAATACACTCTCAAAAAGTTTTAATGAGCTTCAACAACATTCTATATCTCTTGAAATTGAGAATCAATCTAAAAATGAAACTCTTTCAAAACTAAATGATGGTGGAAACTCCATTGAGACAAGTGACAAGATGATTCAGATGGTTCAGAATTTAGAGGAAGAGATGATGAGAATTAAGAGAGAATTACTAGAAACAAAAACGGAACTAGAGGCTGCAGAGACTAAAAATCATGTCCTAGAAAATAGAATTAATTCTATACTAGGAGAGCGTGAACAAGTAAGGCAGGGTGACTCACAAAATTCTGATTCAATAGAAGAACGCCTCGCTTTTAATGCGACAGAACAAAAGTCATTAATTGACAAACTGGACAGGAAATGTGAGGAATCCTCTGACCTAAAAATTCAGCTCATAGACAAAAACATGGTTATAGCAGAATTAAAGGAGACACTTCAACTCAAAGGACGAGAAAGTGTTGATAATTCAGCTACTGTCTCTGCCTCGACCTCTAGTGCTCCCAAACCCAACCCACGTGTGCTATATCGGGATCCTAAATTTAGGAAAAGTCCCACTAAGTTTGCCACATATATGAAAAATGCTTTAGAACATGCTGATCTAGCTAGAGAGATTATTGATGAAATGCGTGAATGATGAGACTGCTTTTATACATAGTCTCATTGTCCAAATAGGGCTTAAAATGCATTAAATATCATCAAAATACCAAAATATATGCTTGTGTTTGTTGCTTGTGTATTTTAGGTACGGATATTGAGAAAATGACAAAAGATCACAAGAATCAGTCAAAAACGAACACGGGAAACGAAGTCGCACGATGAACCAAGCCCTAATGAAGAATTTTCCAAAGAAAACCCTTGAAGATTTGAAGAATTTATGAAGAAGGGTCCTCCAATATGGAAGAATTGACACTTTATACCCTTGTATCTTCATAATTACAAGTTTGGTCCCTAAAGTTTGTCAAAATTACAAAAAGGACCCTTAACTTTGAAGAATTGGCAAATTTAGTCCCTCAACAAAACTAAATTGTCAATATTGGTCCTCCAAGAAGTCAACAAACAAGTCAAAACCTTGAATTATCAAGAATGTTACAAGAACATCCCTTGAAGATTGAAGAAAATTCATTTCAAGTCCTTGTTTTAAGTTTGAAAAGTAATTGTGCCATTTTTGACAAGTTTGCCAAAGTTGTTACAAGTAAAATAGAAGTTGTTGCTGATTAATTAGAAAGTGAAGGGATTATGAAACTATGGGGACTGAAATGGGGAGACACACAAACTTAACCCAGCCAACCATAAGCTTACACGTCACCCACTTCACACACACAGCCAATCACAAACCTTCCTTTGTCCACCTCACTTTCCACTCAACTTATTAACCAAATTTATTAATCAGATTTTAAAAAACGGGGGTAAACACAATTTTTAAACTTAATCCACCCTAATCTAAATCAATCACCCCTGTTTACCCACCTTCATCCTATAAACCCTAACAAAAACCCAGTCCTAATTACTTTCATGTTTAACCCAAACCCCAATTAACCTTGGGGGTTTTACCCACAACCCCACTCCCAATACAAGACCCAACCCAGAAAACGACCTCCCCCTCTCTTGTCCCCTCAATGAGACTCCCCTGACCCCACTTTTGTGCAAGAAAACAAAGGAGACAGCAAATCAAACGACCCATGTGATTTTCTTCCTCCCAAAGGCATCACCAACGGCTAAGATCATTGCATCACAACTGGCATATCACATGGAGCCTTTTTTGACCAAGACTTGAAGATTCGTCCAAGGGTAGCATTGGCATTTCATTCCATTAGGGTTTTATGTTCTGGATTGTTCTGTAAGCTCATATATAAGAGCACCCTTAGCTTAGCTTTTAGCTTGTTCTTGTTTTTCTTTTCTTTGGTCACAAGCTTGTAAATCCCCTTTTATGAATGAATGAAAAGTGGTTAAGTGATTGTGGATGAAAAGAGACGAGTTCCATTTACTTTCTTTGCTAATTTAAATTTTGTTTTCCATTCTTGTTTGGTGGTTGTTTAAGTGCAAAAGTTCCAAAAAGCAGTTTTCAAATTGTCTATTTTCAAAGATTTTCTCAAAATCTTTTTCTTCTTTTTTTTATTAACTGTTTACTGAATCAAAAGCTTCAAGCTTGTAGCTTGAAGCTCTTGATTCTTGGAGTTTTTTTTCTTGGTTTGTTGTGGTGTGCAGGAAACAAGAAGCAAGCCAGTACCATTTTTACCCATTTTCTTTGTCAAACATCTCAGCAAAGATCTGCACAGACCCGAGTCTGTATGGAGGTGACTTTCAGTCACTGTTGGGCCTGGATGTAGGCCCAACAAGGTAGCATCCTTTGTCCCTTTTTCAGTTTTATAAAATATTTAGTTTTATGTGATTTTTGATGAATTTTTGTGAACTGCTTGATTGTGTGTTATACTTGCTAGATTAGGTCTTTTACTGGTTAATATGCATGTTAGAAGTATTGATATTCAGTTTGAATAGGATTTGCTTTGATTTGGTTTGAAAAAAGTGAAGTTCAGATTTTAAAGGAGTGTTTGGATTAGGATATAAGTTGGTTTATATTGCTATAAATCTTGGTTAAAACCTGTCTTAATCACTCAATTTAGTATTATTAGGTTGTATGCTAGATTGGTTTTCAGTTTGATGGGTTTTAAGTCACAATTGCATGTTAAAATTTGAGGAAAAGAAGAAAAATCAGAAAGTGCCTTTTTTTTTACTGAAATTGTGAAAATTTTGCCATCAAGGTTTGATTATCTGTTAGAGATAGGTTATAAGCAGGGTTGGTAATCATTTTGTTGTCATTTGGTGAGCTTAGGTGCAAAATATTGAGCTTTGAATCTCACATTTGTGTTAACTAGATCAGCAAAACATACACACTCATGTTTATGCATATCAGTGACATAATTATGGCTTGATTGTGATTTTTGTGGGTAATACTTGCTTTTTTGTGTTTGTCTTGACTCCCTATACTCAACTGAGTATAGGGGTGCCCCTTTTGTCCATCAAAAATCATCAACACACCAAAAACAAGTCCTCTTGTTAATCTTTTCACATGTTCATCAGTCTGCTTAGAAAACTGGCACGTTTTTTATTCTTATAGCTTTTAATCTAGCCTAAATTATATCAAAGTTTGTTTAGAGGGTATTAGAGTTACTGTGTTTGAGTATTTTAAGTTTTTTAAAAAAAAAAGTTTTTCAAAAAGGACTGGCCAGGACTCGAACCTGCGCCATCCTCCTCACAACACTCACAACTTACCAGCGCGCCCTTGGGACTTTTACTAGTAGAGTTCCATTTCTACTTGTACTTAAGGTGTGTTTTGTTTAAGCTTATTTTTACTAGCAGCTTATTTATAAGCTGTTTCCAGCTTAGTTTCTTAGGATTTTTGCAAGTTATCATTTTTCTTTTGTTTTTTATTTAGTTTTAAGACTTTTCAGTTCAAAAAGATTATTTTTCCCGTACTTAATTAATTTTCTAGGATTATTTTTTAGTTTAAATTTTGAAAAGTAATTTAAAAATAGGAAAAATCATTTTAAAAATCTGAAAAAATAGTTTTTAGGTTTCTAATTATATTTTTGAGGTTTACAGCTAAAAAAGTTTTCAAAAAGTCTTATTTTTGATTTTATAGGATTTTAGGGTTTTTAACCAACTTTAAAATTTAATATAAAATTATTAAATAGGTTTTAGAAACTTTTAATTGCATTTCTGTCTTAGTTATATTATTTTAGATTTTTGGTAATTTTTTAGAACTTTTCTATAAACTTTGAATTTTTTTGAATATTTTAATATTATTTTATTATTAAAAAGTTTGATTTTTTAAGTTTTTACATTTTTCTTAGATTGAAGACATTTAATTAGGAGTTTTGTAACTTTCCAAATATTTTTAGGACTTTTCAATTATTTTCTAGAATTAATTTAAGTTTTAATTGATTTTAATAGTTTTTAAGTGTTTAAAAATAGTTTTATTTGGTATTAAAATTTTAAAAAATACTTTTTAGCTTAATTAGGTTATTTTTGAGGTTTACAAACTTTAAAATCTTGTTTAGGGATTTTTAATAATTAATTGTGATTTTTAGGGCTTTAATTAGCATTAAAAAGTCATTATCTAATTAATTAAAAGGTTTTAGCAAGTTTGGATTTTTTGTAAACTCTTAGAATATTATTGTGGATTTTTAGTAATTTTTAGGAATTTTTAGGTTAAAATTTTAATTTTTACACTATTCACGGTTTTACGTGTTTGCCTTTTTCGTCTTAGTTTAATTCGTTTTCGTAACCGTCTTTCTCTTCTAATCTCATTTCTTTCTTTCTTTCTCAATCATATAATCACAAATCAAAATCAATTCAATACACAACGCACTTGCCTCCTTGGGAAACGAACTTGAACTTATTTGGTCATTAGTGCTCGGTTTTCCTAAACCGACACTTAATACTTGCCACTTTTACGCACCTTTTCCTAAAGGTCGTATTTTACTACAATCATTTTGGCGCCGCTGCCGGGGAGGCGTGTTGTATTTTGATTTGAACATTGTTGTTTTTATATAGCCATAAAAGTATTTGTATTAGTAGCACTCTACTAATACGTATTATCGGTTTTTCGTTTTTTTGTGAATACTATTACTATATTGTATACGTAGAACAATAAATTTACAACTACTCCAAATACGTGAGAAATCACAACCTTGACTTGGGAGGTCATTACCCAATCATTGTATTCGAATCTCAAACCAAAGAAAAAGGCAAAAATAGATAAATACTTTCGTGAAGCTCGATTTTGAAAAATACAAACTATAAGGTGGGTATAAGGCGGTTGTATTTCACGACCTAAAGGAAAAAGGCTCTTAAGTGCTTCGCGCCGCCTCGTTTCCTCCGCTTGCTTGTGCGTATTTTGAGATTGAGAGCTAATCGAGGGTTTTTCCGCCCAAAGTATTACTTAAGTATCATATATATTTTCTTGGTTTCTATTGATTAAACCCTCTTGAACGATTTGGTGTTCCACCGTCGTTCTAAAGTCATCGAAGGCGTTCACTTCACGTGATCGTTTTCATTCCTTGAGGCTTCTTTAATCGAGAGATTTGATTAAGGAGGAGATTTGTAGATTTGTGTCTACCTAATACATTCCAAAAATCCAAAAAAAGTAAAAACAATCAAAAACCACAAAAAAATTGAAAAAGTAAAAACACCAAAAAGAATCTTCTTTGCTCACCCTCTCGTTGTACGTGACGTTTATGCAAACTCACTCCAAAGCAAGACGTGCTCGTAAACGAAGAAACAAATCAATCACTCCTTCTAGTGAGGAGTCTCCTATTGACGAACCCATCATAGTGAAAGAAGCACCCATGGCTAATCGAACTATGATGGAGTTGCTTCAAGCACCCACCGAGGGTTATGGAGAAGCGATTGTGATTCCCGCTATCCTTGCGGAGAATTTTGAGGTTAAGACGGGTTTGTTGTCCATGATTCAAAACAACAAGTTTCGAGGTGACGAAAAGGACAACCCTCATAACCACATTCGCCAATTTAATCGTCTCACCGCCACTTGCAAGTTTAAGGACGTCTCTAACGACTCGATTAAGATGATGCTTTTTCCGTATTCCTTAGCGGGGCCCGCAAAAATTTGGTTAGAGAAAGAGCCACCCAATTCTATATTGACGTGGAAGGATCTCGTTTCAAAATTCGTGAACCAATTTTTTCCGCCCTCTAAGACTACGCATTTGAAAAACGAGATTTCAAAGTTTTCACAAGAGTATAATGAGAGTTTTTCAACGGCTTGGAAAAGGTTTATGGAAATGTTGCACGAATGTCCTCATCATGGTTTTTCCGACTTGCATCAAATTGACACGTTTTACAATGGCTTGAACGATCATGAGCGTGATTATCTTAATGCCGCCGCGGGTGGTAATTTTTTGTGTAAGACGGTCGAGGAAGCATTGTTAATCATTGAGAATAGGTCTAAGGTCTATAGTCCTCGTAGCACGTCGAGTGTTCATAATACTTCGTCTTCGCCTTCGCCTTCATTGTCACACACCATTGATGCTTGCCAAATCGAGGCTAATTTGGAGAACAAGATTTTTGATAAGCTTAAGGGATTGTTAATTAAATTTAAAGTTGGTGAACAACCCACTCCCGCTACGGCTAAAGCGGTTGAGGTTTCTTGTATGTATTGTGGTGGAGCTCACGATTATTCCGAATGCATTACCAACGGTGGTAACACTTCGAGTGCCTTCGCGGCCACGGGAACTTATAACCAAAACGGTCAAGTTCCCCGCACTAATCAATTGACTCCACAGGGTTTTCCACCAAATCAAAATGCTAACAATTATCGAAACAATCAAGTTGGTTACCAAAGCAATCAAAGGAACAATTACAAGGGTAATAACAACTATGGGAATCAAGGAAGTAGTAGCCAATTGCAAAACCAAAACCAAAACCGTAATTTTCAAAACACAAGTCAAGGTATTCAAAATGTTTACACTAAAGAACTTCCAATGGACTTTTTGAATTACGCTACGGCAAATGATAAGATTTTGGAAAACATTCAAGAGCAATTGGCTAGTCAAGCTAGGGACACGGCTAAAAACACCAAGGAATTGGCTAATTTTGTGAAGGAAAATCTAAACATGAGAAATGAGTTGAAAAATGATTTTGCTAAACAAATTAGAGGTCAAAACAATAAAATTGAACAAAGTCATGCTAGGCTTGAACAAAGAATTGACCAAAAAGCCGCTAGTCAAGATCTTAAGTTTAATAGTCAAGATGCTAAGCTTAATGCCATTTTAGAAGCCGTCATGGGGAACAAAGCCTCTACTTCGGGAAGTTTGCCTAGTAACACCGTTTCAAACCCGAAGGGAGAGATGAAAGTGATTACCACACGAAGTGGTAAGGCACTTAAAGAACCGACTCCTCAACCAATTACTCCAACGGTGGAGGAAATTGAGGAAGAACCCGAGGTGGTGGTCGAAAAGGAGCATATCTTAAGCCCACAAAGTACCGCTCATGCCACACCTACGGTCGACCCTTTACCAACATTGGAACCCGAGATTCCAAAGGCTATGCCTATGCCCCAACCCACACCACCCTTACCTTACCCATCGAGACTTAGGAAGGAGAAACGACAAGAGCGCGACAACTATCAATTTGAGCTTTTTATGAAAATGTTTCGTGAGTTGCACCTTAATGTGAGTTTCGCTGATGCTTTGGTCATGATGCCTCGATTTGCCGCTAACTTTAAGAGTATGTTGAACAACAAGAAGAAATTGCATCAATTGTCTAGTTGTTCGTCGGTTTATCTTAATCGCATACCTCAAAAAGTCGGTGATCCCGGTAAATTTTTGATCCCTTGTGCAATTCAAGATATGGAAGAATGCTATGCCTTGGCCGATCTTGGTGCTAGCATTAATTTGATGCCACTTGCAATCTTCAAGTCGCTCAATCTTCCTAATCTTACTCCTTCACTAATGTCTATCGAGTTGGCCGACCATTCCATGATTCGTGCATGTGGTTTGGCGGAAGACGTTTTTGTGAAAGTGGGGAAGTTCTACTATCCCGTAGACTTTATCGTTGTTGATATCCCCACGGATCCTCAAGTTCCTCTTATTTTAGGTCGTTCGTTTTTAGATACGTCTATGGCTTTAATTGATGTTCATGCTAGAAAGATCACCTTACGTTTCAACGACGAGGAACTTGTTATAAACGCAACTCAAAATTCTCAACTTTCTCATGTTTATTCCGTTGCTACCATAAACCTCGTTGATATGATCGACGTGGTTTGCGAGGAATTTTCACAAGAAGTTTTAGGGTTTGGTGATGAAGAAACTAGTGGCAATCCCACTATGTTAGATCCAATTCTTGATAATTCGACACCAACCTTCACTCCATTTGAAGGTGGTGGTTTTACGTTGGAAGAATGCAATGTTCCACGTACTTGTGACGAAGACCTCGAGACAACGATGAGGACTTCTCGATTATCAAGGATTTTCTTAACGATTTCCCATTTCCTCTACCCGAGGAGGTTATGAGTATCGAGCCCAAATCTTCAATTGAGGAACCACCTATCCTCGAGTTGAAAGATTTACCTCCTCACCTCGAATATGTCTATTTGGAGGAGGGCGACAAGTTGCCGGTTATTATTGCGAAGGAACTTTCGAATGATGAAAAAACCGCACTTGTCGATGTTCTAAAGGATCACAAAGGGGCGATTGCGTGGAAGTTATCCGACATTAAGGGAATCGATCCCAAGTTTTGTACTCACAAAATATTAATGGAGGAGGATTTCAAGCCCACAATCCAAAGTCAAAGGAGGGTGAACCCCAAAATTCACGACGTCATCAAAAAGGAGGTCCTTAAACTCCTTGACGCGGGAATGATTTACCCTATTTCCGATAGCCCTTGGGTGAGTCCTATTCATTGTGTCCCTAAAAAGGGAGGAATGACCGTTGTGCCAAACGATGCCAACGAGTTGATTCCCACTAGACTCGTGACCGGATGGAGAGTGTGCATTGACTACCGAAAGTTGAATGAAGCCACTCGAAAAGACCATTTTCCCTTGCCCTTCATGGACCAAATGTTGGAGCGTCTTGCGGGAAACGATTTCTATTGCTTTTTAGATGGTTTTTCCGGTTACTTCCAAATTCCCATCGATCCTCGTGATCAAGAAAAAACTACGTTTACGTGTCCATATGGAACGTTTGCCTATCGTAGAATGCCATTCGGACTTTGCAATGCACCGGGAACCTTTCAAAGGTGCATGATGGCTATTTTTCATGATATGATCGAGAAGACGATGGAAGTATTCATGGATGACTTTTCCGTGTTTGGTAATTCGTTCACTTCGTGTTTGTCGAATCTAGAGAGAATGTTAAAACGTTGTGAGGAAACCAACCTTGTGCTCAATTGGGAAAAGTGTCATTTTATGGTTAGGAGTGGAATCGTCTTAGGGCACAAGGTCTCGAGAGCGGGGATTGAGGTAGATCAAGCTAAGGTAGACGTCATCGCCAAATTACCTCATCCCAAAACCGTCAAGGGAGTTAGGAGTTTCCTAGGCCACGCGGGCTTTTATCGTCGATTCATCAAGGATTTTTCGAAGATTTCTCGACCCATTACACATCTTCTTGAAAAAGAGGCACGTTTTGTCTTTGACGAAGATTGTGTACGAGCCTTTGAAATCCTTAAGAGGAAACTTACCGAAGCTCCCATTCTTGTTGCTCCCAATTGGAACCTCCCCTTTGAGCTCATGTGTGATGCTAGTGATTACGCCATAGGGGCCGTTTTGGGGCAACGTCATGATAAGCACTTCTTGTCTATTCACTATGCTAGCAAGACGATGACCGAGGCTCAACTTAAATACACTACAACGGAAAAGGAGTTCCTTTCCGTGGTGTATGCATTTGAGAAATTCCGACCTTATCTCGTCTTGACGAAATGCATAGTGTATACGGACCATTTGGCTATTAAGTATCTTATGGCAAAGCAAGATGCTGAGCCTAGATTACTTCGTTGGATTCTCCTCCTTCAAGAATTTGATCACAAAATCGTTGATAAAAAAGGAGCCGAGAATCTAGCGGCCGATCATCTCTCTCGTTTGGAAGATCCTCACCAAAGTGTTTACGAGCCCAAGGAAATCACCGAAACATTTCCGCTCGAGACACTTGGTGTAGTGAATTCTAAGCTTGATTCTTCTACCCCATGGTTTGCCGATTTTGCAAATTACCATGCGGGTAACTTCATCATTAAGGGTATGACGACTCAAGAAAAACGAAAATTCTTTCATGACGTCAAGTTCTACTTTTGGAACGACCCTTACTTGTTTTGAACTTGTGCGGATCAAATCATCCGACGTTGTGTATTTGGCACCGAAGCTTCTAACATCCTTAGAGCTTGTCACGAGGGACCCACGGGAGGTCACCACGGTGCTAATCTCACGGCTAAGAAGGTGTTTGATGCCGGCTTCTTTTGGCCTACTATTTACCGAGATGCACAAGATCTTGTGAAGTCGTGTGATGCATGCCAACGACAAGGAAAAGCCTCACAAAAAGATGAAATGCCACAAAATATCATCCAAGTGTGTGAGATCTTTGACGTTTGGGGTATAGACTTTATGGGGTCGTTCCCATCATCTCGTGGTAATAAGTACATTCTTGTTGCGGTTGACTACCTATCTAAGTGGGTGGAGGCCAAGGCCTTGTCCACCAATGATGCTCGTGTGGTAGTCAAGTTTTTGAAAAGCTTGTTTTCTCGGTTTGGAACCCCTCGTGCTATCATAAGAGATCGTGGAACCCATTTTTGTAACGACCAATTTGAAAGGGTTCTAAGGAAATATGGGGTTACACATCGGCTTTCTACGGCTTATCACCCACAAACGAGTGGGCAAGTCCAGGTTTCAAACCGAGCGTTGAAGAGGATCTTGGAGAGATCCGTTGGGGAAAACCGACAAACTTGGTCGGATAAGTTGGACGATGCTTTATGGGCCTTTAGGACCGCTCATAAGACGCCCATTGGGTGCACTCCCTATAAGCTTGTGTATGGAAAGAATTGTCATTTGCCTATCGAGTTAGAACACAAGGCTTATTGGGCCCTAAAGCATTGTAATGATGATATGGAGACCGCGGGAAAACACCGGAAATTGCAATTAAATGAATTGGATGAATTGAGAGACATTGCTTATGAAAATTCATTGATTTATAAAGAGAAAACTAAAAAGTTGCATGATTCTAAAATTAAAAACCGGGTTTTTAACATTGGGGATCAAGTTTTGCTTTTTAATTCAAGATTAAAAATCTTTTCCGGTAAGTTGAAATCCCGTTGGTCCGGTCCATTCACCGTGACTCAAGTGTTTCCGTATGGGACCATCGAGCTAGCTCAAGATGATGGTCCTAACTTCAAGGTGAATGGACATAGGTTGAAGCACTACTTTGGCGGGGAAGTTCCATCCTTGAACTACCTCGACCAAGTTACCTTCCCCAATGATAATTAGTATTGAGGGGATCGAGTCGAGCTCATGACTCTGTAATCAAAAACGAGGTGCCTCGTGGGGGAGTCCCATGCTTATCCTATGTACATATTATCGCTTTCTAATGTAGCTTACGTGTGGGGATTTGTGCCCTTCCAAACTTTGTTCCGTGGTTGTTTGTGAATTGTGGACTTTAGATGATCATGATCTTCACGATTGGAGCCTCTCGTGTTCGTTTTATGGGAGCACTCGATCGTTTGCTTTGGAGACATTTCTCAATATCCATGATATATCCTTTGATGTTCTAACCTTAGGTTTTTAGCACACTTCATAAACGGCTATTAATTTAATGGTTACACCCTTTCCATGCTAGATTAGGCATTCGACTACGTCTCTAGTATGGGGGTGTTTGCACCCCTAGACTCGAAACATTGAGGACAATGTTTAACTTTAGTATGGGGGGGTGAATAGATACTTGCCTTGCCAAACCTTCACGCTTTCCAAAGTTTATCTTTTTGTTTATCGTTTTGTTGCAAAATAAGGCTAAAAATGGCCAAATTTTAAATTTTTCTCATGTTTTATAAGTGTTCGAAGACACGAATGTAGATTTTCCGATGGCGAGAATAAGAGTAATTTTTTACTCGACCGTGCGTGTTGAGCACTTAGCTTTGATTCCTTAACTACACATTAGGCTAAGTCTCTTAAATGAGGACGAGAAATGATAGGGTTAATTATAAGTTACTATGCTAAACGTAGAGTACTCGTATTCTTTCAAAAACTCATGTGTTCTCGTTGTTTGCTTATTCTCCCTTCGCATGTAAATATTTTTTGCTTAATAAATATTGACTTAGCGGTTTAGTTAGGATTGTTGGGTTTCTAGTCCTTTCTAGTAGCTTCCGTGTAATTAAATTGGGAAGACATTAAGGTATCGCCAGCGTCACGGTTTTGAAGTATTGGCACCCTAATAATCGAAAGCTTCACCCAATAATAAGATTTCAAGTGCTCACCTAAATCTAGCAAACAAATTTGAAGCCCCACAAGGATGAAAAATCTATGCAAAATTAAAAGTGAATCAAGCCTTAATCTTCGAAGCTTTAAAGATCCAAAATTCGCTTTAGCGTGAGGATATACGTCTTTGGCTAATAAAACCACCGATGAGGCGGATAATAAAAGGCAAGGCAAGACCGAAGTCATAATAAAAGCTTCATGGCGAAGTTGAATAAAAGATGGAGGTAAACCAAAGATAATAAGGCCCTTCCGTTAGGGGGCGTATAAAAGTCTTGGTAATAAGTCTCATGTTCAAAACCGTTATAAAACCGTGTTTATCGATTCTTCTTGTCAACTTAATTTTTTAACATCGTTGTCTATTAGGAGGGGTTATTGATTTGATGGTCTTAGTTACACCGTTAGGACTCTATTTTTAGACCTAAATCTCTATTATCGCATAACTCAAACAATGTATCCTCGTGAAACATTCAAGACATCATAAAATATAAGAGATACAACTTAGGAATAATGGGAGAATAAGTATGTGATTAGGGCATATGAGTAGTGTTAGCATTACTAACTTATAATGACAATGATCTCGTTACACGCTTGGCATGGAATTAGGGTGAAAATCGAGGACGATGAAATTATTTCTAACGAAGCATTCACGTGTTCTTATTCTATGAACCTAAACGTCCCATTTTGCGATGAAAATCATACATTATGTCTAAAACGCAAGTAGTAGTAATAGTAGTAGTATAGCTAGTTTATCGTTCAATAAAGTGAATAAAAATGAATTTTGGAGATGATATGATACTTTATTCTAGCATTGCGTGAGGGCACGGCAATGGTTTAGTATGGGGGAGTGATGAGACTGCTTTTATACATAGTCTCATCGTCCAAATAGGGCTTAAAATGCATTAAATATCATCAAAATACCCAAATATATGCTTGTGTTTGTTGCTTGTGTATTTTAGGTACGGATATTGAGAAAATAACAAAAGATCACAAGAATCAGTCAAAAACGAACACGGGAAACGAAGCCGCACGATGAACCAAGCCCTAATGAAGAATTTTCCAAAGAAAACCCTTGAAGATTTGAAGAATTATGAAGGGTCCTCCAATATGGAAGAATTGACACTTTATACCCTTGTATCTTCATAATTACAAGTTTGGTCCCTAAAGTTTGTCAAAATTACAAAAAGGACCCTTAACTTTGAAGAATTGGCAAATTTAGTCCCTCAACAAAACTAAATTGTCAATATTGGTCCTCCAAGAAGTCAACAAACAAGTCAAAACCTTGAGTTATCAAGAATGTTATAAGAACAACCCTTGAAGATTGAAGAAAATTCATTTCAAGTCCTTGTTTTAAGTTTGAAAAGTAATTGTGCCATTTTTAACAAGTTTGCCAAAGTTGTTACAAGTAAAATAGAAGTTGTTGCTGATTAATTACAAAGTGAAGGGATTATGAAACTATGGGGACTGAAATGGGGAGACACACAAACTTAACCCAGCCAACCATAAGCTTACACGTCACCCACTTCACACACACAGCCAATCACAAACCTTCCTTTGTCCACCTCACTTTCCACTCAACTTATTAACCAAATTTATTAATCAGATTTTAAAAAACGGGGGTAAACACAATTTTTAAACTTAATCCACCCTAATCTAAATCAATCACCCCTGTTTACCCACCTTCATCCTATAAACCCTAACAAAAACCAAGTCCTAATTACTTTCATATTTAACCCAAACCCCAATTAACCTTGGGGGTTTTACCCACAAACCCACTCCCAATACAAGACCCAACCCAGAAAACGACCTCCCCCTCTCTTGTCCCCTCAATGAGACTCCCCTGACCCCACTTTTGTGCAAGAAAACAAAGGAGACAGCAAATCAAACGACCCATGTGATTTTCTTCCTCCCAAAGGCATCACCAACGGCTAAGATCACTGCATCACAACTGGCATATCACATGGAGCCTTTTTTGACCAAGACTTGAAGATTCGTCCAAGGGTAGCATTGGCATTTCATGCCATTAGGGTTTTATGTTCTGGATTATTCTGTAAGCTCATATATAAGAGCACCCTTAGCTTAGCTTTTAGCTTGTTCTTGTTTTTCTTTTCTTTGGTCACAAGCTTGTATATCCCCTTTTATGAATGAATGAAAAGTGGTTAAGTGATTGTTGATGAAAAGAGACGAGTTCCATTTACTTTCTTTGCTAATTTAAATTCTTTTTTCCATTCTTGTTTGGTGGTTGTTTAAGTGCAAAAGTTCCAAAAATCAGTTTTCAAAGATTTTCTCAAAATCTTTTTCTTCTTTTTTTTATTAACTGTTTACTGAATCAAAAGCTTCAAGCTTGTAGCTTGAAGCTCTTGATACTTGGAGTTTTTTTTCTTGGTTTGTTGTGGTGTGCAGGAAACAAGAAGCAAGCCAGTACCATTTTTACCCATTTTCTTTGTCAAACATCTCAGCAAAGATCTGCACAGACCCGAGTCTATATGGAGGTGACTTTTAGTCACTGTTGGGCCTGGATGTAGGCCCAACAAGGTAGCATCCTTTGTCCCTTTTTCAGTTTTATAAAATATTCAGTTTTATGTGATTTTTGATGAATTTTTGTGAACTGCTTGATTGTGTGTTATACTTGCTAGATTAGGTCTTTTACTGGTTAATATGCATGTTAGAAGTATTGATATTCAGTTTGAATAGGATTTGCTTTGATTTGGTTTGAAAAAAGTGAAGTTCAGATTTTAAAGGAGTGTTTGGATTAGGATATAAGTTGGTTTATATTGCTATTAATCTTGGTTAAAACCTGTCTTAATCACTCAATTTAGTATTATTAGGTTGTATGCTAGATTGGTTTTCAGTTTGATGGGTTTTAAGTCATAATTGCATGTTAAAATTTGAGGAAAAGAAGAAAAATCAGAAAGTGCCTTTTTTTTACTGAAATTGTGAAAATTTTGCCATCAAGGTTTGATTATCTGTTAGAGATAGGTTATAAGCAGGGTTGGTAATCATTTTGTTGTCATTTGGTGAGCTTAGGTGCAAAATATTGAGCTTTGAATCTCACATTTGTGTTAACTAGATCAGCAAAACATACACACTCATGTTTATGCATATCAGTGACATAATTATGGCTTGATTGTGATTTTTGTGGGTAATACTTGCTTTTTTTGTGTTTGTCTTGACTCCCTATACTCAACTGAGTATAGGGGTGCCCCTTTTGTCCATCAAAAATCATCAACACACCAAAAACAAGTCCTCTTGTTAATCTTTTCACAAGTGAAGATACACCCTTGTGTTCATCAGTCTGCTTAGAAAACTGGGCACGTTTTTTATTCTTATAGCTTTTAATCTAGTCTAAATTATATCAAAGTTTGTTTAGAGGGTATTAGAGTTACTGTGTTTGAGTATTTTAAGTTTAAAAAAAAAAGTTTTTCAAAAAGGACTGGCTAGGACTCGAACCTGCGCCATCCTCCTCACAACACTCACAACTTACCAGCGCGCCCTTGGGACTTTTACTGGTAGAGTTCCATTTCTACTTGTACTTAAGGTGTGTTTTGTTTAAGCTTATTTTTACTAGCAGCTTATTTATAAGCTGTTTCCAGCTTAGTTTCTTAGGATTTTTGCAAGTTATCATTTTTCTTTTGTTTTTTATTTAGTTTTAAGACTTTTCAGTTCAAAAAGATTATTTTTCCCGTACTTAATTAATTTTCTAGGATTATTTTTTAGTTTAAATTTTGAAAAGTAATTTAAAAATAGGAAAAAGCATTTTAAAAATCTGAAAAAATAGTTTTTAGGTTTCTAATTATATTTTTGAGGTTTACAGCTAAAAAAGTTTTCAAAAAGTCTTATTTTTGATTTTATAGGATTTTAGGGTTTTTAACCAACTTTAAAATTTAATATAAAATTATTAAATATGTTTTAGAAACTTTTAATTGCATTTTTGTCTTAGTTATATTATTTTAGATTTTTGGTAATTTTTTAGAATTTTTTTATAAACTTTGAATTTTTTTGAATATTTTAATATTATTTTATTATTAAAAATTGAAAGTTTGATTTTTTAAGTTTTTACATTTTTCTTAGATTGAAGACACTTAATTAAGAGTTTTGTAACTTTCCAAATATTTTTAGGACTTTTCAATTATTTTCTAGAATTAATTTAAGTTTTAATTGATTTTAATAGTTTTTAAGTGTTTAAAAATAGTTTTATTTGGTATTAAAATTTTAAAAAATACTTTTTAGCTTAATTAGGTTATTTTTGAGGTTTACAAACTTTAAAATCTTGTTTAGGGCTTTTTAGTAATTTATTGTGATTTTTAGGGCTTTAATTAGCATTAAAAAGTCATTATCTAATTAATTAAAAGGTTTTAGCAAGTTTGGATTTTTTGTAAACTCTTAGAATATTATTGTGGATTTTTAGTAATTTTTAGGAATTTTTAGGTTAAAATTTTAATTTTTGCACTATTCACGGTTTTACGTGTTTGCCTTTTTCGTCTTAGTTTAATTCGTTTTCGTAACCGTCTTTCTCTTCTAATCTCATTTCTTTCTTTCTTTCTCAATCATATAATCACAAATCAAAATCAATTCAATACACAACGCACTTGCCTCCTTGGGAAACGAACTTGAACTTATTTGGTCATTAGTGCTCGGTTTTCCTAAACCGACACTTAATACTTGCCACTTTTACGCACCTTTTCCTAAAGGTCGTATTTTACTACAATCAGTGAACGTGATCCCACAAGTCATAGCGTATATGAGCTTTTATTATATGTGGATCGCGTTCAAGACTGTTTAGCATACTTAGAGTACATTGGGCAACCGATATATGTACCATCTAAACAACAAACCACCATTGCCATTACTCCATTTAATAAGACCCCAGGAGCTAAGCCCGTTTTAAACACACCCATCAAGGCTAAGTCAAAATCTGTAACTAATGTTCCCTTGGCTTCTATAGGAGTAACTGTGTCCACTAAGGCTAAAGGATCTCAAGACAAGAAAGATAGGATCAAGCCTTCCACTAATAGGACTGAGAAGAAGAAAGTAGAAGTGCACCCTAGGAATGTTATTTCAGTTTTAAATAAAAATAATCATGTAGCTAAGACAAAAGGTTCTCTTTATGAGTGGAAACCTAAGCAAAATGTGAATTCTAATGCGAAATGTTGGAATTGTAATGAATGCATGTTTTCTCAGCGTCATGATTTATCCCTTGTTGATCACGTGAATGAAATGTATGCTATTAAGAACAATCTTGAATGGATTCCAACAGGGAAGAAATTTACCCAAGTTGGGTGGCAATGGAAACCCACTGGTAGGACCTTTACTGCTAATGGAACTAAGTGCCCTTTAACTAGGATCACATCCACGGAAGTTAGGTCTAAGCGTCCTTGAAATAGGAACACTAGCACTAAGAAATGGAAAAAGCGCCCTTTAACTAGGTCTGCCCCCACTATTGTGCCTACCAGTGGTTATGTCCCCAGTCAAAAAGTACCTCAGAATACTAGACAACTAGAATCTAAGCCAACCACTAGTAAGAAAATCTAGAAACCTAAAGTTTCGTCTGATAGCAAATCTAAGATAATTATATCTGTACCTGCTAACTCAGAAGAACAATTAGAATCCGATACATCGTCTGTGTTTGGTAACATTTTCAGGTCGTCCAAATTATTCTTTGGTATTTGGACTCGGGGTGCTCCAAACATATGACTGGAGACCGCTCGATGCTCAGAAATTTCGTCAGCAAGTTTCTAGGAACGGTTAAATTCGGCAACGACCATATTGCAAAGACTATGGGTTATGGTGAATATCAAATTGGGAATGTCACGATTTCAAGGGTTTATTATTTGGAGGGACTTGGTCACAATCTATTCTCAGTAGGACAATTTTGCGATTCAAACCTTGAAGTGGCCTTTCGACAACATACTTGCTTCATTCGCGATCTTGCAGGAAATGATTTGTTAAAGGGTTCTCGAGGGGATAATCTCTATACTTTGTCTATTCAAAACATGATGGCCGCCTCTCCTGTTTGCCTACTCTCCAAAGCATCTAAGACCAAGTCATGGTTGTGGCATCGACGGTTATCTCATCTTAACTTTGATGCTATTAACCATTTGGCTAGAAACAAACTTGTTCGTGGTCTTCCAAAACTTAAGTTCGACAAGGATCATTTATGTTCCGTGTGTTCATTGGGGAAAAGCACCAAGAAATCTTACAAACCTAAAGCAGAAGACACCAACCAAGAACCACTGTATCTTTTGCACATGGATCTTTGCGGGCCAATGCGTACGGCTAGTGTGAGTGGTAGAAAATACATCCTCGTCATAGTGGATGATTTCTCAAGGTTTACATGGGTAAAGTTTTTAGCATCCAAGGATCAAGCACCAGAGTATATCATTACTTTCTTAAAGATGATCCAAGTACTTCGTAATGCTACTATTCGCCGCATTCGAACTGATAACGGCACTGAGTTCGTTAATCAGACTCTTCGAAATTATTATGAAAAGGTTGGTATCTCTCATGAAACATCTGTGGCTCGCACTCCACAACAAAATAGTGTCGTTGAAAGACGTAACCGTACACTTATGGAAGCTGCTCGAACTATGTTGATTTATGCGAATGCTCCTTTATTCTTATGGGCTGAAGCAGTGGCAACCGCATGTTATACCCAAAACCACTCCATCATTCGCAAACGTCATGGTAAAACTCCATATGAGCTACTTCATGGACACAAACCCGATATTTCATATCTTCGTGTGTTTGGTGCACTTTGCTATCCAAATACAAATAGTGAGAATCTGGGAAAACTCCAACCGAAGGCTGATATTGGAATTTTCATTGGATACTCGCCTGCAAAGAAAGCTTACCGAATTTATAACCGTCGTCTTGGCAAGATAGTAGAAACTTTGGATGTCGATTTTGATGAGCTGACAGCGATGGCTTCTGAGCAACACAGCTCTGAACCCGCATTACACGAGATAGGAACCGGTACAATCAGTTCCGGATTAACTCCCAACAATCCTACTTCTCCATCATTTATACCACCAACAAGGTCCGAGTGGGATAAGTTATTTCAACCTATGTTTGATGAATTCTTTGATCCCCCGAGTAATGATTCTCCAGCACATGTAGCAGTAGCTCCGATTCCTGACGTTGTTGCTCAAGAAAATGGAAATCTATCTGAGGCATCTACTGTTACTCTTGAACAAGATGTCCCATCCCCCACCAATTCTCAAACAACACCTGAATCATCACCCCCACTCGTTCCTAATGATGTTGAAGAGGACCTATATGATCACGATTTGGAATATGCTCACTTACAAGAGCTTCCCTTCTTTGGTTCACATATACCTGAAGACCCTACCGGTGCGTCTACCTCAGAGGAAGCTCCTGCAATCGTTCACTCCCGACCACCACGGATTGAAAATCACAACACTAAATGGACAAAGGATCACCCAATCCGCAATATTATTGGTGACACCGATCGACCAGTCTTAACACGACATCAACTCCAAGAACATGCATTATATTGCTATTTTGATGCATTTCTTTCGGACACTGAACCTAAAAAATGGCAACAAGCCATGACCAAATCATCATGGATTGAAGCCATGCAAGAGGAACTCAATGAATTCCAACGTCTTGAAGTGTGGGAATTAGTTCTGTTACCCAGCAACGTTGAAATCTTGACATTGTTGTGGGTATATAAGGTTAAGCTCGATGAGTTAGGTAGTGTTCTGAACAACAAAGCTAGATTGGTTGCTAGAGGTTACAAACAAGCTTTGGGTATTGATTTTGAAGAATCCTTTGCTCCTGTTGCACGATTGGAGGCAATTAGACTATTCCTTGCTTATGCTGCTCACATGAATATGATCGTCTACCAAATGGATGTTAAGACGGCATTTCTCAATGGTGAATTAAGGGAAGATGTCTACGTAGGCCAGCCGAATGGATTCGTCAATTCAGAGTATCCTAATCACGTGTACAAGCTCAAGAAGGCTCTTTACGGGTGAAACAAGCTCCACCAGCGTGGTACGATCTCTTATCGTCGTATCTCATCTCCAAAGGCTTCTCCAAAGGCAAAGTGGACCCAACATTATTCATTCTCAAGGGGGAAAACGACATGATACTGGTACAAATTTATGTTGATGATATAATATTTGATGTTACTAATCAACGTTTGTCTGACCGTTTTGAGAAATTTATGTCCACACGCTTTAAGATGTCGATGATGGGAAAAATTTCATTTTTCTTAGGGTTGCAAATTTCTTAGAATCCCAGAGGCATCTTTATTAATCAATCCAAATTTGCTCTTGAATCATTAAAGAAATATCATTTTGAAAACTGTGACCCCGTGGATACTCCAATGGTGGAGAGATCCAAGTTAGATGAAGATAAGGAAGGGATAGCTGTCGATCCTAAACTTTATCGTAGAATGATCGACACCCTTCTCTATCTGACTGCTAGCAGGCCTGATTTGCAATTTGCTATAGGCATGTGTGCCCGGTATCAGGCTCGGCCTACCGAAAAACACTTACATGTTGTGAAAAGGATCTTTCGGTATCTAAAAGGAACACTTCATCGTGGTCTGTGGTATCCGAAGGATTCCTCTATTGCACTAATTTCATATGCAGATGCGGATTATGCCGGGTGTCAAGATACCAGACGTAGCACGTCTGGCAGTGTGCAACTTCTTGGAGATAGACTTGTTAGTTGGGCATCAAAAAGGCAGAAAAGCGTTTCGATATCAAGTACTGAGGCTGAATACATTGCTATGTCCGGTTGTTGTGCTCAAGTTCTTTGGATGAGGTCACAATTGACTGACTACGGTCTTGGATTCAACAAAATCCCGATGTACTGTGATAACATAAGTGCAATCGCTCTATGCTGCAACTACGTTCAACACTCTCGAGCAAAGCACATTGACATCCGCTACCACTTCATCAAGGAGCAAGTGGAAAATGGAGTGATCGAACTGTACTTCGTCAACACTGAGTATCAGCTGGCAGATATATTCACAAAGGCCTTAGATCGAGGACATATCGAGTTTTTGATCGAAAAGCTAGGCATGAAATCATTCTCACCAGCGACACTTAAGGAGTTGGCAGAAGAATCTGAAGAATAGTAATGGTAAACTATTCTCGAGTATCCTTTGATCGTGATCTTGTATATTATCGTACATATTTAAACCATCAAAAGCAAAATACAAAAATAGAAAACATAGAAAATCCATAAAAAAATATAAAACATAGAAAATCCATAAAAAATATAAAATCAAGAAAATCCAAAAATATTGTTATTTTCATTTTTAAATCGGGCATGTCTTTTAGTATGGTAATATTTACGGCTTTAGAAATGTCGATTAATATTGACACGGCGCCATAAATAGAGTCCGTATAAAAGTTGTACAAGTTTTAAAACATGCCCATCATGGCTTGTAGTTATTTCAGACTGCAACCCGTTTTTCGCATTAAAGTCACGTATTTCTTTTGAAAACGTTGGCTCACAACGGGAATTAATTTTCTCGGGCAAGGTTTACTTTAAAACCTTGTAAGGGACTAAGTTTACTTTATAACTTGGTCTAACACAAATTTATGTACGCTTCAGTGCACTTACTTTGTAAAAATAAGAGAAATCTTATTGCCACCAAAATCGTTCTATAAAAGCACTTAACCGGAAAATGTCCTCATTAATAGTTGTGTCCTTAAAATCATTGACTACAGCTCTTTAAATAGAAAACGGGTCAGGGATTAAGGGGGAGCAAATATTAATTCTTCGTGGAAACAAATTTGGTCGTAAAAAAGGATTGTCAGAAAATATTAGCTATTCTTCATCATCGGTTATGCTATGTGTGCCTTGTGTGATATAGAATCTCCTGAATAGGTCATTAAAATTTTGGCGTTAACTATTTGTGGTCGTGTTTGTGAGCGGGTTTATTTTTGTTAAGTTGATTCAATTAACTTTAACTATACATTTTTATTACAGGGGGACCATTATTGCACTTTTTGCAAAATGGTGGGTGTTTGACCAAACTTTGACCAAGTCAAAACTTGTCACCCCCCCTTCCCCGTATCTATTGCAAACACATACACATTTCTTTTATCCGCCATTGTTGCGACCTTGAGCTCCAGTTGATCTTTGATTCGTGACTTATCACTTTCTGCATAAAATCTAGGTATTATATCTTGTTTAAGTTGCTCTCATTTAATCCGTTTCATCTCAACACATCAAAACAGTACCGTTAGATCTTTTTCACGATTTAGGGTTTCGTGTTTTGCTATAGAAAGGGAAATTAAGTTGTGGGATTTTTTAAGGATGCATAGATACACATTGGTTTTGCCCAGAATCACTTAAAACATTGCCTAAGTTCCATATCGAGAAGTCAACGTTTGAGATCGACTCCCTGTCACGGATTTCGATGCACATTACGATACCATCATTGCGATGCCTGTCATTGCGATGAGTCATTCCGATGACTCATTGCGATGAGTCATTTCGATGGCTCATTGCGATGGCTCATTGCGATGTGTCATTGCGATGGTTAATTGCGATGGGCCGTTGCGATGGGTCATTCCGATGGCTCGTTGCGATGGCTCATTGCAATGGTCATTACGATGGCACATTGCGATGGCGTATTGCGATGACGCATTCCGATGCGTTATTACGATGGCTTCGCACTCGGTATTGCGATGGGTAATATTGCGATGAAGTCTCATTTATTCCGATGGAAATATACTGATTGCGATGGACATAGATATTGCGATAGGACTTTAATTCATTAGGATTTCGATGCTTGATTCATTGCGATGGCTTGGATAGGATTCCGATGGATTGATACATTGCGATGGACTTAGGATTCTTATGATTATGCACTTGCTTTAGAATAAAAATGTATTTGGCATTTATGTCATTATCCTAAGTGTATTGTTAAAAGTCAGGACCTTGTTCATCTGATGTATGTGTGAATGTTGTGGTAATAATTGTCATGAAATTTTCCTTTGTTTTAAATTGGCATAGACTTAAGACATCTACATATTTTGTGTATATCATTTGTGCTTATGTCATCAAAGCAGGAAAATGTCAATCACAGAGGAAGAACAACGACTTCGTGATCTTGAACTTGTTTCGCTCAGTAATAGGCTTCCATATGCTGAGAACAACTCTCGATTACAAGATGATTTTGATCCGGCCTTACCAGCTTTCAAAATAGCCACGGATATCCTAGACATATCACCCATCAGAGACACACTCAGATGTACTGCATCTGTTCCCGAAGTCTATATGCATGAATTCTGGAACACTGCCTCTTTCTCCAAAAAGACTATCTCTTTTGAACTGAACAAACACCAAGGGTACTCAACTTAAGCATTTTTCGGAAATTGTTTAAACTTCCTAGGTTGGCACAAGGAGAACAATTTGTGGCTAACGCAAAGAATGATGAAGTGCTTCAAGTCATTCGTGCCATGAATTATGAGGGTGAAATCAACAACCTTTCACAATTTAACACCTCACACATAGGGCAACCCTGGAAAGCACTTATCACCATCATCGTCAAGTGTCTTACTGGAAAAACTAGGGGCACCGATGCAATGAGACCACCACAGGCTCACTTATTTTGGGGATTGTATACTGCATCCAAAGTCGACTATGCACTTCTTCTCTGGCAAGAATTTTGTTATCAGTTTACTGGAACGAAGAAGAAATCTGTGCATCTTCCATTCCCTAGATTCACCAAGCTCATTATCCACCATTTTATGAAGAATGACCCAACCATTGACACTCGCGGGAATTTCTTCTATCACACCAAAGATGATGATTATGTGATTCTCTCAATGAATGCAGACACTAATTCCACAAAGTATGCATTACTTCCTGCACTAGTACCCGACACAATGCTTAATGAGGGAATCAAGGAGAGTGATAAATACCAAGAGATGCTTAATGATATTGACGCACAGTTTAAACGGGCAAATGCACATCCTTCAGAGAAGCAAAAAGGGAAACGCAAGAAACGAGATTCAAAGCGCCAACCAGCTGCTTCTAAAGATAAAGGCCCAGGAAAAATGCAAATTGTTGATGAAGATGATGAAGATGAGCTGATCCATACTGAAGAAGAACAGGAAGAAGTACCACTCCGCAGGCCTAAGAAAGCAAGGAAAACTAAAGGCAAAGAGGCAAGTGTTGTTGCAAATGAACCTGCTCAACAACAAATTTCTGAAGCCAAAAGATTGCGTATTGTTCTTCAACAAAGCCGACAGGAAGCTTTTGGAGGATCAGGCTCAAGAGTGTTTGAAGACTTAGCAGATTTTGGTAATCCTGATGATGATACGGCATTTTATGACGATCCTAATGAGGAAGATACTTATGAAGATGCTTATGAAGATGCTGCTAACTATCATTTTGAAAGTCATGAACCAAGTGAAGAATGTGAGAGCAGTGCTGACACTGATACAAGTATGATGTATCGAGATGCCAATATCACCACATATTTGCCTTAACCGACTCACATGGTGCTAAGTGAAGATGCTCATGCAACTTTCATACCAGAAACGCAACTTCAAAGTAAGTCTACTTCAAACTCTGATGATGTTATGAAATATCTCAATTTAGAAGGGGAGGGTGTCGAGGTCACAAACACTGATCCGTCAACAAATGAAGGAATGGTGGATGTTCCCATAACCACTATTACATCAACCACCACTCCACTACTATTCACCCCGGTCATTAGTGAGGTCATAACCACCACTATCACACCCGCACTTGTTGAACAACCAGTATCAACCACCACCATCACCACTGAATCTACATTGTCATCCACAGCTGAACAACCTGTATCAACCACCGTCCCAACCAATGTATCTACATCAACACCTATCCCTGTACAACCAGTATCATCCACCACCACCTTAACGGTTATGGTTACACCTCCACCAACAGAACCACAAGTATCATCCACATCAAATCCTTTCCTCACAGTCAGTGATCCTTTGATCCAGTCTCTTCAACAACAGCTAGAGGCTCAAGCTACACAAATAGCTACGTTGACTGAAAGGTTTTCCACTCCCCCCAAGGAACCGCAACCTGATGAGCCTACTCTTCAAAAACTAACAGATAGAGTGTCAAAGCTTAAAACACAACATAAATCATTTCTTAAAGAGAAGAAAACTCGGGATAAAGAAAATGCTGCTTTTCTCGGGTCAATTGACGAGCAGATGACCACGATCATTCGAAGCGAAGTCAAGTCTTATGTTGATCAACAACTACCACATCTTGTCGGTAATGGTTTATCTACTCTTCAACTAATGACATTGCTACAGACACGTCTGCTAGATATGGGAGCTCATAAATTGAAATACAAACGCAAAGTTCTGCAATATCTCAACAAAGCAATTCTTGAAGAGAAACCTGCAGACACTACCGACTCTGAGTCTGACGATGAAAATGAGTTAGAAGAGGAAGATGACGAGGATAAGGATAAGGAAGGAGATGAGGAGGAAGAAGAGGATGAACAAGGAAAGGATAAGAATGAAGATGAAGATGAGGACGAGGACGAGGATACAGATGATGATCAGGATGACGATGATGATAATGAAAAGGGTAATAATGTCAACAAGGGTGATAAGAATGACGACACCGGTACAAATGCCGAAGAGTCAAACAAGGATGACAATGATACGGTCACTGAGAAAGGTTTAGAGGAAACTGCAGAAAAGATTGCTGACACCACAGAAAAGACACTGGATTCAACAGTCCTAGAAACTCATCAGGTTGCTACAGGTATATCTACTGCACCAGAATTCACTGCTGATTCTCACATTGAATCTGTAGAATACATGCAAGCAGAAGAACCGACCGAGACAATGCTTGAAGAAGAACCTCACGATGATATACCGGTGATGCAAACTCAACCTTCAACATTATCTGCAGTTCAGCATGACGATGACATAGAAGTTGAAGACTTAAATGTTCCAGAACCGACATTTGTTGAATCCCTTATCATCGATGATACTGTACAAGATCAACTTTGGCTAACAAATGCAGCACCACAGCATCCATTTGACACTGCAACTGAAATGGAGCTGACTCAATTCCTCAACAACCCTATCGACTTCTCGGCTTTTCTAAGGTATTCTCATGGGAAACCGAAAATGACCCCGGATCTGATCAAAATGGCAGCTGCAAATGTGGACTTCTTTGACACGTTAAAGATCAGCCATAATGAAGCAGAATATCACCTGAATGAGCTTACAAAAGCAATGAGAGCAACAACTACAGGAATTCAGACTCCCGTGTTGCGACCTCTTACACCAACGGTCATCACCGGTTCTGCCACTATCCCAATAGAGCATTTTGTCTCTCACGATCTTGAATACCTTGAAAATGGAGCAAAGAAATATGCCATGTCACTAACAATGCTCAAGGCTGTTAACTTGGAGAATGTTCTATGGATAGAGGATAAAGTGCCTGAGTCAATATGGAGAAAGAAGCTGCTCAAGTTTTATGATACGTATGCTTCACTTGGCATATCTCACTGGAATCAAAAGAAGAAGTTAGCTTACAATCACTTCCATCGTCCTAAGAGAGGTGCTTCCATTGTCTCAGCTCACAGAATCAAAAGCATCCAAGGAACAACCACTCAGACTGTCTTCGGTTATGATTACTTAAATGTAATCGTGTTCAAACGTACCGATGAGAAAGAATACCGCATTGACGAAAGTGATCTCCAGTACCTTCAACTTGAAGACATCGAAGATCTTTTGTTGCTATTGGAAGAAAAAGTTGATCATCTATCACCAGAGATTGTCATAGCCATGAGCTCCAACTTTCGTCAATATGCCAGGAAAATAGTCATTCAAAACCGGGTGGAAGACTTTCAACTTGGAGTAGAAAGCTATCAGAAGAAGCTAAACCTGGAACGTCCCCATACGACTCCACTCAGTAATTTCCATAAGAACAAGAAGGTCTACATGGGGACAACAACGCCGGAAGCAGGGATCTTCTATCCAAATGAGACTGGGGTCATGCAATACATGCGATTCTCAGAACTGCACAAATTCAGTGATGGAACGCTAAAGAATGTTCGAGATGATCTGTCGGTTCTCAATGCCAACTTACCTCTTCCGGCAGTCAAATACACCTGGACAACCCAGTGCAGAAAGGGAGCATCGTACGCAATCAGGAAGATTGAGGAACTTCTAAGGAAGCGCCGGTTCCTAAGAAGTATAGAACGATTCGTCGGTGGACGACCATATGGAGCTCACCATCGGTTCACGGAACGAACCAATTAATTTTGGTTCGTCTTATAACAGGTCAACTCCATATGTCTATAATTGTGAATATGTTATCTTTTGCTTTATCAGCTTTTGTGGCTTGTTGTAGTGTAAAAGTATGATATTTTTCAAGAATTTCTCTCGAGATTCTAAATCTTTCAAACAAATCATACTCAAGCACTACAACTTACCCTCATTAATTTGAGGGGGAGCATTAATATGTTCTTTGGCCAATATCTAATTTCATTTAATTACCCAAAGACCGGTTAATCTATTAATATCCAAAATATTGATGGTTAACATTTTGGAAAGGGGAGAAAATGGGATTAAGGAGACTTAATGATATTCGGCTAAAACAATGAAAAAGACTTAAAAGATAAACCAACTTAACATGTGTAATGCACAAGTTAAGGGGGAGCGTTTTTGATGATCAAAACACTTAAGGCACAAAAACTTTGATTTTAATATCACAAGTGCTTTAAGTGATTTTCAAGGATTTTTCATGGTGACTATATCAACCCAAAGCACACTTAAACTCACGACGGATGTGGTGACAAAAGGGTGGTAGGTATAGGTATTAGTCCAATGATTCATCAGAACCAATGGAATCTTCCCAAGGACAACTCCCTAGATAGAACTAGAAGTCCTAGGAAAGATGGAGAATGAATGTGAACGTAGCTGAATGCCGACCAAGTACTTAAGCTAGCACTGGAACAATCACAACAAGGTGCTATTGATGACGTATTGGTAAGCATTGAAGGGGTTGAAGAATGAAAAAGAGTTGTAAAGATAAAGGGTGTAAAGAAAGAAGCCCTCCTTACAACTTTAGGCAGAAACCGGGTCAATACATATGCTATTGAGATCATTAGTTAATGATTCTCGATATTGAAGAAAGCCATCATGGACCCAGTGATGCAATGCACAACCCTCCCCAGCTAACTCAAATATCTCTCAAAAGGTATTTGATTTAATCACACGGAGATCAACACGTTATCTATTGGTTTATTCACTCCGAATAGACTGATATTGAATAGGTGGCACTCCTCTCCAGCCATCGATCACTAAATCAAAACGCACTATCGAGTCTAGAGCCACGAGATCATCAAAAGTCTCATTAGGACATTTTCCATTTATAACTTGCTTCTTCACACACTGTGAAAAGTAAGAGATCTTTTATGAGTCCTACGCAGTATTCTTGTAATATTTCTAGAACATCCGAGTGATACGCAAGTATTACAGTGAAGATGGAAATCCTGCTTGAGCCAACATCAAACAAGCTCATGGTAGGTGACACGTGCGGTTCTTTAAGAACTAATCTTGTGACAACTGGAAAGAAACATTAGTTTAATTCTTAATTGAACTTAAACTCGTTCCAGGCCTCTACGCTTTATCGTATGATCTTGCCAGAACACTCAGAGTGACACTCTTTAGTGTTCACAGTGACGAGTGGAAATCCTTCTAGTGTCATCAAATAGCACTTGGTAGGTGACAAGCAAGATTCAATTTGAATCAAGTTTGTGACAACTGGAAAGCAACGATGGTGAATATCTTAATTGAAATTCACTTGTTCCAGGTTTCATGAATTGGCGGCTTCAATCATAAGGATTTTTAATCCAAATGATTCACTCTTTATGTTCGCAGTCAGCTTTGGACGGTCGAATAAAGAGAACGGGTTTACCCGCGAAATCCTGTCAGGAAGTTACTTAATTGAAACTATCTGTCAAGTGTACGATATCTAATATCGTCCAACGGTCTTCACCGACCGGAGGTAAAATGCTACCGAATTAGAATAAAATGTCAAAGCCATTTTATTCGTGTCTTATTATGTTACTGCATTCGAAGACGGTGGCATTGCTGTGTACCTGCTGAAGACGGTGGCGTTGCTGTGTACCTGTTGAAGACGGTGGTGTTGCGGTGTACCTGTTGAAGACGTCCTCACATGCTTATTCCTTCTGCATCAAATTCAAGAAAGTATGACCTGAAAGTCTTCCGCTGTATCGACTCTGAAACTTTCAAGAATTCAACAAAGGATAAGTGTGTGGGACATGAAGTCACAAAGAGGCGAACATCACAAGAAAATAAAGACTGCACGTGAAAGGCCAAAAGAACGTGTTCCAAGCAAAAGGCTGATATTATTCAACACATATTCACAAAAGGAAGAAAAAGAAAGAAAAGAAGACTACGAGCTCAAGAACTAGATCTAACATGCTAGATTAGGACTTTGTAAATTTGGAGTGACCTCCCTTTAGGGGGAGATTGTTGGAAATACGTTTTACGTATATAGAAAGTCTCGGTCACTCCAACAATGTAGTTATAGGCTCGTAGTAATGTTAAGTTTCATATATTAAATAGCCCGACCCATGAGCATGTTCATGGGCCGGAAGCCCAAGTCCATTAAGGACTTAGGGTATTTAAATCTCTTTCCACAATGGAAAGAGGTGTTGGTTGTTTATTTCTTACTTTTCAATATACAAGTTTCTTTCACTTCTCTCTCTAAGTTTCTCTCTCTAGAAAAACATCAACCCCCTTGTTTAACAAAGATTATCATTGTTCTACAGCAAGTTTTGAGAAAGAACCAGGAAGATTGAAGTATGGAGAGGGTGGAGAAGCTTAAAATGGAGGTTGATTATAAGATACCTGCTATTTGTGATATTTATTTCAGGTATGAGAGAGAGGTTTTGGAGAATGAGGAGATCTCTTTGACAGAAAAGATCTGGGGGATGGAGTTCATAGTTAGAGTCCAAAAGGATTGCCAGACCGTTTTAAATAACAAAGCAACCAGAGTATTGAGTGAGAACAAGACTGCTAGAAGGGAGTTATATAATATGCTTCTAAGATGTCACCAGACTAGGTGGACATTCACCAAGCTTAAGAAGCTATCTTTTGAGCAGTTGAAGTGTTTGGCTTATCCTATTTAGGAGTATGTGTGTGAAGCTAATACATACAGGTTGCTTTCTGTTGAAAGACAGGAAGAAATTGAAGAGGATTTGAAGATAAAGAAGGCATCTATTGCTCCTAGGCCTGTGAAGAAGGGAGTAAAGTTTCAGTTCCCTGAGTTTAGCTCTTTTCACCCAAGATTCAATGAGGGTCTGTTGAAGAAGAAAATGGATCTTTCAATATTGGAAGCTAGAGATCTAGCTACAATGATTCCACTTGATTTCAAGAACCCCATTGTTAAGTATAAGGAAGATTCTACAACAGGTTTCTGGGTGATCACAAGGTATATGGACAAGACTCATATGTTTACATCTTTTGTGTCCCTGTTTGGCAGTATTGATAGAGAGGACTTAGAGACTCTTTGGAGTCTATTTAAGGAGAAGTATGAGATTGAAGCACCTACTTCTCATAATGGAATAAAGATATGGACAACATCCAAAGAATGTTTGACCATGATGAAACATATCCAGTATGGTTGGATCTGGATGATCTTACCACTTTGGAGTGGCGTTTGTTTTCATTTGTTGGTATATTTCATCTCTGCACAACAAAGTTTTTTAGAATTCTTGCTTGTTGATAAGAAGTATCCATGGTCTCAAGAGGTTTTGAAGAAGATGATGAGTATCAAGCTTAGAGTAGACTATACCAGTAATGTAACAATTAATTTAATGAGATTTCTCATTTCTTAATTGTTAGATTAGATTTTATTTGTAAGAATCCTCTTAATTTTTTGTTTTATTCAGAAACTTGATACTTATGGGTAATATCAAGTTTAGGGGAGGATTGTTGAGAATAAAATTGACTAAGTCTACTAGCCGCTGACAAGAGAAGATTAGCCGCTGACAAAGTGTTATCAAGCCCCCGACAGCTCAGGCCCAGACAAGAGATATTTAGCCGTTGCCAAGATTTATGAAGTCAACACGTTTTATATGTTAGGAAGATATGCATGTATATTGTATTTTCTATGTTTATCTCAATATATCTTCCTAGAATAGTTTACATGTTTTCTTATTGTACAAGGCTCCTTATGTCTATAAAAGGAGGCCTTTAGGTTAGGGTTTGATATACGTTTTACACTTTCATTGTACGCAAAGTCAATCAAAGTGAAAGTTTGGTTTATTTTGTGTTTAACATTGTTCTTTGTTCTAAGTGTTAAATTCCGCATAACACTTAGATTGTTGTTAACATAAAATTTCTCTACGTGTTAATCTTGATTCAATCTCGTTAACATAAAGCTAATCGATCTAAGTTTGGGATCAACAATCCAACTAACCATTGATTCACGTTCTAAAAGTTGGACTGGGTACTGGTCTACCAGGGTGATGCCATGATTCCACCAAAAGACTCGCTAGCCCAAGAGCGAGCAGCTACTTGGTAAAGGCTTATCAAATCTGCTCATGTTGCTGTCAAGAATTAACATGTGCAGATGGTTTCAAGCTTTCAAGAAGCTCAGCGGATGGGATTTCAACAGCTAGGTTTGTGTTACTTCTGGTGCTCTCACGTGGTGTTCTTGCTGTGGTGCTTCCGGTTTCAATCCTCTTTGTTTTTCGTGAATGATCTACCAAGAAACTTGTACTCAACCAAGTCAAATTCAAGTTTGGGGGAGGATTGTTAAGACCAATGTAATAGACGTTTTGTAATAGGTTGATTAGGAGGTATGTAGTTCCTCCTGGTCATAGTAGTAGCAAGAGTAGTTACTCCTGGTAGGAGTAATATGTTACTCCTGGTCTAGTAAAAATTCAAACCGTGTTATTAGTAGTAGTCTGTTAGGATATGCATGAGATATCTTAGGAAAGGATATGCATATCATCTGTTACACGTTTTGTGTTAATGTAGTTTTAGGTTTTCCTTGTAGTATAAAAGGAACCCACTAGCAGAAGGGTTAGACACCTTTCACCATTTTCATTTCATATCAGTAATAGTAGAAATCCTTGTAAAGGATCATATTGTTCAATTAGTTAGTGTTTCTTCTTGTTCTTAGTATTTGTATTCCGCATAAATACTTTGTTTCTATTAGAGTCTCTCTGTGAATAACTTGTGATTACAGAAGTTGTTCACCATCCTTAACAAGCTGAAAGATCTCTATCTAAAGGACCCAACATAATGGAGTAGTGTTGAAAAACACGTTTAGCTATCTTAATGAGGAAAAGGAGGGTGAGACAGATTGGGAGGATAGTCACAAATTGAATGTTGTTAATCAAAGAGAAATTGGGGCTAATAAGGAGCTTATTATGGAGGGTCTGAATGCAACGAGGACGACAACTTCTCTCCCAATGGCAAGCACTACTTCTGTTTTGGTACCTCATGATTAACATCATCTCTTGGAATATCATGGGCTGAATTTCTCCCCAAACAAAGTGAAGTTAGCCATGTAATCTTGAAGAATAATTTATCTATATGTTTTATCCTTTAATCTCATGTTTCAAATTCAAATCTTCTTATGTTGTGTTCAATGGTTTTTCTCCACTTGGATTGGACTTCGAATGGGAGTTTCTGTTCCAAGGATGCTAGTATTATTCTTGGGTTGAACCATAATAATGTTGATGTTGTTATCCTTAACCTTGATGACCAAGTTATACATACTCGTGTGTGGTTAAAACTTGAGCAGAAAGAACTGTTTTCTTCGTTTTTCTATGCCCGTAACACGTATACTCAGAGGTAAGCTCTTTGTAGTAGTCTTGGTATTCATAAAAATTTTGTCCATGCTAGGCCTTGGTGTATTATATGAGACTTCAATGCTACATTACGTTTGGAAAATACTTATGTTGGTTCCTCGAATGTGTACATTACTATGAGGGAGTTTCAAGAGTGTGTTGATGATATTGAGGCAGTTGATGCGCATCATTTTAGGCTCCAGTTTACGTGGAACCAAAAGCTAAAGGGTAAGGTGGTTTGCTTATAAATATTGATCGAATCATGGCAAATTTGGAAATTGGCACGATTTTGTTGGAGCTCATGGCATTTTTAAACCATATTGTGTCTTGGATCATTCTCCGTTGGTCTTATATATTCCTACTCTTACTAAACCTAAGCTAAGACCGTATAAATTTTTTCAATCATATTGCTCGCAATGAAAGGTTTAAAGAGATTGTTTTGGACTAAGCAATTTAGTGGAGTTTTCATGTTTAAAGTTACTTAGAGGCTGAAAATCTTGAACAACCCACTTCGGAAGCTGCTTATTGATAAAGGGAATTTGCATAACAATGTGAATAGGCTTCGTGATGCGCTTGATGTGGCTCAATCTGATCTGGATACTTATCTTGATAATTTTGCTTTTAGGGAGATTGAAACAGCTATTGTGGTGGAATTTAATGAGGCCTTATTAACGAAAGAATGTTTTATTAAGCAGAAGGCCAAGGTTAATTGGCTAAAGGAGGGTGATTCCAACTCGGAGTATTTTCATAAGGTTGTCAAGATTCGTATCAGTCGGAGTCGTATCGATGTAGTTACTAATAGTGATGGTATTCTTTTTGCTAATGATCATGTACCTGAAGCTTTTGTTTCGCACTATGAACACGTTCTTAGTCAGGTTGGTATCACGGCCGATTTTAATATGGAAGGTCTATTCCTGAATAGACTTGACGAGGCTATGGCCTCGGATATGATCAATAATTGTGAGGTTAAGGAGGCGTTGTTTGATATGGGTAGCGAGAAATCCTCGGGTCCGGATGGCTATATGGCTGCGGTTTTTTAAAGAAGCGTGGGACATTATTAAGGTGGATTTTATTCAAGTGGTTCGTAAATTCTTTATCAATGGTAAACTTCTGAAAGAGTTGAATCATACCAGTATTGCGCTTAACTGAAAGCTCTTGTTACTTAAGGAGTCGCTATGGGTCAAATGGCTTCATGAATATAAACTCCGTGGTCGTAGCTTTTGGGTGATCCCTATACGGGGAAACTTATCTTGGGGATGAAGGAATATCCTTCAAATTTGGCCTATTCTTCGAGAGTTTATTTAGCATAAAATTGGCAACAGGGCTAGGACGTCGGCTTGGTTTGATTTATGGTGTGTACACAACCCTTTAGCTAATGTTATTTCAGCTTGGGTCATCCACAGGTCTGGTTTTACTTTAGCCACTAAAGTAAGAGATATTATTAATGATGGGTAATGGTTGTGACCTATGTTTTTAAGAGCATGTTTCTTGTTGGGCTCCCTGTTCCCACTATTCATGAGGGAACTAATGACTCGTTATTATAGCGTGATGGGGCTTCTTCGTCCAGGCAGTTTTCGTTGGTTGATGTGTTGGCTTCTATTAGACCTCACATGCAGAAAGTTGATTGCTACCCTAAGTTATATCCCTCTACATGCATTCAATCTTTGATTGGCCGTTAAACAAAGATTAAAGAATTAGGATCATGTTAATGCAAGGGATGTTCGGCGGCTCTTACTGCTCTTTGTTGGGTCAGTATTTACAAGACCCTGAAGCAACTCCAGGATTTGAATATAAAATAACCCTAAGTGTTTCATGCTCAGCAGTAAGACCAGACTGCTGAAGGATAACCAGAGGAACAAAGTTCCTACTGAAGACTTTGTAGTTGAAGGATGTTCAACTTTCCTCTTCCAGTTAACTTATAAGACAAATGAGTCTTTGCTTCAAATACTAGGCGGTCTAGTTGCTGAAGAACAAGTCCTGAAGAAGAGCTTTCAGTTCAGTTTGGTTTGACGATACCAAAATGAATGATGTCGATCTCCTCTAGAATACTAAAGACTCTTTAGTATTCTGATGGTTTGCATTAGGCGGGAAAGATAACTTTAAGTCAAAGTAGGTTTCTTGTATAATTAGCTATAAGTACTACCTTTATCTTTTCTAGAATAGTTTATTGTGTACTTTGTATTGTTCATCCAGCATGGGCATCAACCACCCATTGGATAAACCCATGCATTGAAACATACAAAATGCAAACCCTAGTTTTAAACTGCCTATATAAGGAGTGTACATTGAGAGAAAAAGAGTTAACGAATACAAGAGTAGAAACTTTAGAAAACCTTTCTCTCTCAATACCAACTAAACCATATAGCCAAGAAGCATATGAACGTTTAGATTGGAGCTTAGACATTTAACTTTGGTTATACATTTAATTAGAGGAGATCACAACCCATTGTCATTCAACCACTTTGTTCTTCCGCAAACAAAGTGGGTTATAGATTCTTTATTTGATTCTAATAAAAGTCTATACGTTGAAAAGTTATTGGTATTGTTGTTTTAATTGTTCGTAGTTCTTATTAATTATTAAAACAACACACTTGAGTCTTGGTAAAGAGTTATTACTTAATGTTGATAAGTAATAACGATTTACAAGGGACCAACAAGTGGTATTAGAGCAGTCTGATTAGCAAAACTCTTATGTTTATTAAACTGCTCATATAAAATTTTCAAATCAAGATCCAAAAATGGCTCAAGTAATACCACAAACCCTAGAGTATAGGGGTGGCCAACTCAATGTTGCTTCTGTCCTAGAGGTAGCTAATTTCGCAAATTAGAAGAAGAGGTTCCTTGTCCATATGGTTGGGATTGAACCTCAGTTCCTTGGAATCGTTGAAAATGGTCCATTTGTTCCCATGGTTGGGGATAATAAAAAACCTGAAGCACAATGGACTGCTGATGAGAGAAAAGCTGCTAACCTAGACCAGTGTCTCAAAAGTCTCATCATGTCTGTACTTCCAGATGACCAAATGAATTCTGTTGTGAATTGCAAAACAACAAAGTCTACATGGGAGGACCTTATTCTTTATCTTGAGGGACCCTCTGATGTAAAAGAAACAAGAATCGTGGATTTAAAGTTTCAATACAACACCTTCAAACACAAAGAATGGGAAACCCTCACACAGACATTCACCAGATACAAAGCATTAATGAATGAACTAGTGAATGATGGTGTTGAGCTTTCAAAACTTGAAATCAACATAGTTTTTGTTAATGCATTACCAAAGAAGTGGCTCGGTTTCTGCCAAAGCTTGAGCAATGCTAATCACATTAAAGATTGTGATTTGGCCTCTCTTTTTTGGAAACTAAAATAATAAGAATACCTAGTTGATAGGATTTATGAAGGCTCAAGCAAGAGTAAAGCATTAACCATTGCTACACCCTTGTCTACAGCCTTCTTCAGTGACGCTATCATCCAAGACTACCAAGATAGTCCTGATGATGAAAAGCACGCGAGAACCAGTGAGGAATATCTGAATGACCTCAAAGAGTAATTTCATGAAAGAGCACTTATGGCCAAATCTAGAAGGTTCTTTAAGAAAGGAGGCAAGTTCTACAGCACCACAAAAGCTTCAGTTGACACTGAATGCTACAAATGTGGGAAGACTGGTCACTTTGCTAGGGATTGTTACTCCAAAACATCCATTCCTTCTTATTCCTCACCAGCTCAATCAAGACCATCTGGTCAATCATCATTTCAACCAAAACAAATTGCTTCAACTTATTTTCAGCAAACAGGGTTGAACTTCGACTAGCCAAAGACTTTAAGGCAAAATACAGAGAAATCAAGGCTAGACTGGCTCTCATGAGCACTGAAAGTTCTTCCTACAAGGCTCCCAAGCAAGATAAGAACAAAGGACTCATTGTTGAAGCTTATAAATGGGATGAAGAAGATGTCTCTTCAGATAATGATGAATTGGTTAATGTGAAAGTGCTAATGGAACTTGCTGATGATGAAGGTTCGAACACCAATGTTGTTGCCAGAGAAAGTGCCAGAAATGGTGAATAGGTCAATATCATAATCAAAAAGGTACAAACTCTTCTTGAATTAGAAGATAAGGATGACATTAAATTTGTCTTTGATTGCCTGTGTATTGAACTAAAATTTGTTGAAGAACAAAGAAACAACTTGCTTGAAAAAGTATCATAAACTTGTTCTAAAACTTGATGATTTTGAAAGTAAGCTAATAGAGCTAAAAGAAGCTAAACTTGATGTACTTACTTTTCAACAATTGAACAAAGAGATTCTTGATGAAAATAACTCCCTAAGAGTTGAACTAAAAGAAGCAAAAGATATTGTTAAATCTTGGCTTAGAAACTCTGATAGGGTAAATCAATGCATCAATGAACAAATTCCTACTCAAAAAAGAAAAATGCTTGGTGCTGATGGATCCTCCAGCACCAACTCCATTGATATTGTCTTTGTCAAAGCCTCAAACGAGGATGGTAGCTTGATCCCTGACGTTGTAAGGTTAGGTGAAGAGAATTTATGATATCATGACACTAGACGTATCCTTCTTCCTGAGTTGCAAGAAAATGCTGACACTTCAGCACCTGTTGAATCTTCAGTTACTGAAGATGACTCAGATGATGATTTAGAGAATGAAGTAAGTACCCCACTTCCTCCTTTGGAGAAACTGGTTGGTGTTGAACCCTCTACTAGACCAAAAATCAATCTAGTCAATCATCAAGTCTCACACAACACACAAGGGTAGGTCTCCCAACCATGTCAAAATTGACACTTCAAAGAACTCTTCAGCTCCTACTGAAGGTTCACATATGGGAACTACCTCTTCAGTTTCAACAAATAAACTAAAGAATGCTAGATCTGAGGAAGATGAGAGAATGTCTCTTGTCATGCAAGAGATCAATGATCTCAAATTGAAACTCGGGCAGCAGCAAACACCAACTCGATTCAGAGATGAACCTTCAAACTCTTTGTATTATAAGAACAAAACACAATTTAAAAGGGCTTGTGATCTATGTGGTCTAAACAACCACCTCACTGAAACTTGCCTAAAAGTGATTTATTGTACTAAATGTGAGAGGACTAACCATCACACTTGTGAACATACTCAATGTATGCTTGCTAAAACTAGTGTTGATGCTCACAAAACTGAAGCATCTCATTCTAGGAAAAATATGCCTTTCCCACCATGCATTCATTGTGGTATGGGCAATCATCACTCAGATGATTGTCTTTACTATCCTATTTTTGATATTTATGGAAGTTATGACCATGACACTCATGGACATAATCGAGTTATCTCTCTCAAAAGGGGTATCAAACCTGGAACCCAAACTCTATTGCCAAATGTAGTGAAACTTGTGGAAGTAATGTCCACACTACATCTGATCACAACCATATAGAGTGGTTGAGAAGAGGTGAAGCCCTTCAGGCTAAGAAAGCAAATGTTGTTCAATCCTCTCCTTCTTCTTTTGAGAAATCTTACTCATCCTCATCTAAAGGATCATTCAGATCTAGAACACATTCTAGACCTAAAACACCCATCCATCAAAGGTGGGTTTCAAAACAAAACTGACCATTTCCTTAACTTGTGTAGTGTGATCTCAGGAAGCCTACTTGGTACCTATATAGTGGCTGCTCAAGGCATATGACTGGCACCAAAAGTCATCTGCACAAGTATAAGGAGGAACAAGGTCCTAAAGTTGTGTTTGGTGATGACTCATCAGCTACTACTAAAGGATTTTGTTCAGTGTTATGCAATGGTATAGTTTTTACAAGGGTGGCATATGTCAATGGATTGAAGCACAACCTCGTCAGCATCAGTCAACTTTGTGATGTAAAGTATCTAGTGTTGTTTGATGACAACAAAAGGTACAATCTTCAACTCCAATTATGAAATTGTGATGATTGCTCCCAGAGTCAAAGATGTTTATGTTATGAACATGAACTCTACTCAGAAGACATGTTTCTTTGCTAGAGCCTCCAACATTACTAACTGGATTTAGCATAAGAGGCTCTCGCATCTAAATTTCAAAACAATAACTTTGCTGACAAAACAAAATCTTGTTATTGGTCTTCCTTTACTTGTCTACTCCAAGGACAAACCATGCTCAGCATGTGAAAAAGGGAAGCACCATAGGGCCAGTTTCAAAATAAAGCAAACTTTCTCAATCAAAGAAAGTCTTCACTTGCTTCACATGGACTTATTTGGCCCAGTAGCACCTAGGGTCATTTGTCACGAAAAATATACACTTGTCATTGTTGATGAGTACTCTAGGTACACCTGGGTATATTTTCTGACAAAGAAAAGCCATGCACCAGATGCCATTATATCTTTCATCAAAAGAGTTGAAAATCAAAATGACACTCATGTCAAGCAACTCAGAACTGACAATGGCACTGAATTCAGAAATCACACACTGATCAAATTCTGTGAGGACAAAGGAATTTCCCAAAAAATTTCATCTCCTTACACACCTAAACAAAATGGTGTGGCTGAAAGAAGGAACAGAACCTTGATTGAAGAAGCAAGGACAATGCTTGTTGGATCTGCTCTCTCTATGCATTTTTAGACTGATGTTGTAGCCACTGCTTGCTACACTCAAAATAGATCCATTATTGTGAAAAGACACATGAAGACTCCCTATGAAGTCTTTAGGGGGAGAATTCCAAACATTTCATTCTTACATGTGTTTGGGTGTCCAGTATTCATTCACAATCACAAGGATCACCTTGGAAAGTTTGATGAAAAATCTGATGATGGTTACTTCTTTAGATACTCTCTAGTATCTAAAGCATATAGAGTCTTCAACACAAGAAGACAATGTATTGAAGAAACTTATCGCATCACTTTCAATGAAAGTTTTGAAGCTCTCAAATTTACAAATCCATCAGATGATGAACTTCATCTTCATGAATATCACAACTATCCATCTGATGAATTTCAACATTATGAGCCTTCTAAAAGATATCAAACTAGCAAATCAGTTCATCATATTGATCCATTTGAAGGTATGACTAGTCCTACAAAAGGAAATCCTTCACTATCAAATACTGGTGGTTGTCAATCAAATAATCAAAATGATCAGTCTCAAGATGACCAAAATGGTCAGTTTCAAAACAATCAGCATGCTGACACACATGATCAAAATGATCAATCCAATGAAGCTACTGGTGAACAATCTGAGTCTTCTGCTCAAAGCTCTCCAACTATATCTAGGGAAATAGGTCTTGGATGTGTTGCTTCTGACCAAGAAGGAAGCCCTCCATTGATTGAACCTTTGTCTATTGAATATCCTTCAACAGTCACTAGAGATAATCCAAGTCCAAGTCCATGTTATGGACTTCTAAGTTCTAGCTCTAATCATGATACCAGTACCTATTCTCTAGCTCCACAAAAATCTTGGACAGATAATTGCCACATACTGGTGGTGAACATAATAGGCAATCCTGGAGAAGGTAGAGTCACTAGATCTATGGCAAAGAAACTGAGTGCTGCTTCATCTAGAGCATGCCTCTATGCAAACTTTCTTTAAGAAATTGAACCTACAAAGGTTTCTGAAGCACTCACACACCCTGGATGGGTGGATGCCATTCAAGAGGAACTAAATCAATTTGAAAGAAATAAAGTCTGGAAATTGGTTCCTCTTCCATATGGTAAATCAACCACTGGCACCAAATGGGTCTACAAGCTCAAAAGAGATGAAACCAATGTGGTGACCAAAAACAAAGCTAGGTTGGTAGCCCAAGGATTCAATCAAGAGCCTGGTGTTAATTTTGATCAGACCTTTGCTCCAGTTGCACGTATGGAAGCCATACGAATCTTCCTTGCTTATGCCACTTAGATGAACTTCACCATCTACCAAATGGATGTCAAAAGTGCATTCCTAAATGGTGACCTAAAAGAAGAAGTTTATGTTACACAGCCTCCTGGATTTGAGAGTAGTAAATACCCAAACCATGTCTATAAACTTTATAAAGCTTTGTATGGACTGAATCAAGCTCTAAGAGCTTGGTATGAAACTCTCTCAACATTTCTCATTGAACATAAGTTTGTCAGAGGAAAAATGGATAGCACCTTGTTTATCTATAAATCTAAAACTGACACCATTCTAGTAAAAATTTATGTGGATGACATCATCTTTGGTTCAACAAGCTTAAAACTATGCAAACAATTTGCCAAGCTTATGACCAACAAGTTTAAAATAAGTATGATGGGAGAACTCACATACTTCCTTGGTCTTTAGATTAAACAATCTGACCAAGGCATCTCCATCAATCAAGAAAAATATGTCAAGGATCTGCTGAAGAAGTATGATATCAATTGTACTTCAGTGAAAACACCAATGGTACCCGCTAACAACTTAGGAGCTGATTTTAATAGACAACCAGTCAATGAGACTCAGTATAGAGGTATGATTGGGTCACTCATGTATTTAACTGCAAGCAGACCTGACATTCAATTCTCTACATGCCTTTGTGCAAGATACCAAGCAGATCCAAAGGAATCACACCTCACTGTTGTAAAGAGAATCTTCAGATACCTAAAAGGTACACCAAGTCTAGGTCTTTGGTACCCCAAATCCTCAAGGTTTGATCTAAAGGGGTATTCAGATTCTAACTATGCTGGATGCAATATGGATAGAAAAAGCACTTCTAGTGCTTGCCAATTGCTAGGAGGCAAACTTGTGTGTTGGAGTGCTAAAAAGAAACAAACAGTTGCCATGTCTTCAACAGAAGCTGAATATGTGGCAGCTGCTGGATGTTGTACCAATGTTCTTTGGATAAAAAGCCAACTGGCTAATTATGACATAGAATATGAAAATATGTCAACCTTTTGTGATAACACTAGTGCTATTGCAATATCTAACAATCCAGTCCTTCACTCAAGAACAAAACACATTGATATCAGATATCACTTTATCAGAGATCATATTGTGAAAGGGGACATTGAATTATATTGCATCCCAAGTAAGTATCAATTGGTTGATATCTTCACCAAACCACTAGATGAACCAACTTTCAAAAGATTGATAATGGATCTTGGTATGTTGAACATTGATGATACAAAACCTGAACCTTCAGCATTCACTGAAGAAGCTTAAAGGTTCATCAATTCATAAAAGTTTTGATTAATGTTAAGTAGCAGTGTCTGAGTAAAGGAGTGTGCAATGTCATGTGTCTATCTCACTTTATGTGATTGTGTATATGATGTTTTGTCGCCTTATCTGATTCACTAAAGCTGAACAAATGATCACCAGTCATCAAAGTTTTTTCTTCAGCAAAATCTGAACAAAATTTTAATACAAATGAGTATCTAGGCCTGAGTAGAGGAGTGTGTAATGTCATATGTCTTGTTCACTTATGTGAACATGTATATGGGGTTTTGTCTCCTCATCTGACGCACTGAAGCTCACAAGTATTGCCATCAGCTTCAGCATATCTGAGTAACAACTTTTAAAACAAATCAATCATGTGACGAAAAGTATTAAATGGCATTAAATTTTTTTGTGAATAAAACAAACATTCTTTCAAAATGTGTCATTTGTTAATTAAGGAAATTTCAAATGTCCCCATCCACAGTCAACAACTCCCTAACACCTGGGGTGTTTCACTATCCAAAGCAATAGAAAATCATACCTTTTTGCAAAACATTAATGAGAGAGTTTGTGCCAAATGTTCAAAAGAAACCCTAAAAGATTTATAAATTTTTCAAAAGGTTTTAAAAACTTTTTACAAATCAGTCTAAGTTTTTATATAATCCCTTACAATTGGATCTCATTCCACGCTTACAAATCTTTTCATCAAAAACACACATACAAACTCTCTCTCTTCCAAAAAGAAACACACACACAAAAAAAACAATAGCTTAATCTTCTTCCCAAAAGGTTGCATAAATCACACTCAACCCATCCACTCATGTTACTTTTCCCATTGAATATATCTTTTTCAAACCCAACAATGTCACTCTAATCAAAACAGACACCATTAAATCTGTTCATGGGGATCAGGTAATGACTTACTTGTCCAAAAGTGTTTTAAGAGATGCATTGTTTAAGGATCCTGGAATTATGTTCCAAAATGTTCTAAAAGAGTTTTGGTTTACAGCACAAGCTTCTCACAACAAAAAATCCATTGAGTTTGATTCTACTACTATTGGGATCCATGGTAAATTTGGTTTGAAATTATTTAGAAGGGTTTTGGGTCTAAATTATTTGGAAAACCCTAGTGACTATGAAGCTATACCTGATGATTTTATGATTGTTAAAAATTTCTTTAAACAAATTGGGTATACTGAAGAGATCACTAAGAAGGGGGGTTTAAAAAGAAGTTGTTTGCCACCAAGGTGGAAATTACTGATGACTATTCTTATCGAGTGTTTGGGGGGAACTGGAGGCCTTGACCAAATAAACCAAAAGGATGCTATTATTTCATACTGTTTGGCCAAAGGAATAAAAGCTTATTTTGGGAGGCTTATCTTTGAAGATCTTCATGGGAAGCTGGAGAAAAAGACAAGAGAGAAAAACGTTGTTTATACCAGATTTCTATCTCTCCTCTTTGCTGACCATCTTGGTGATGACTTTTCTAAAATCAATGGAGATAAACTGATTTTTCGACCATTTGATCTTACTCTCTGGAACATTCCAGTCAGCACCATTGATCCTCCTCTTACACGACCCATGCTGGACATCTGTTCAGCAGATGATCCAGTAGTGTACAAAGCTCCACAAGACACTTCTCCAACTGGAGAATGGGATCTGAAGGGCAAAAATCCTTGAGCTTCCTCTAGACCTCGTCAGAAGCACAAGTCTGTTAATACTGAGAAGGTTAGACGTGAGTCCAAAAAGAGGAAAGCCCTCACACAATCTTCCTCGAAGAAGGTTGATGATTATCCCCAAGGCCAAGTTATGAAGAAACGTAAGTCCTCGGCCAAGGACAAAAACCTAAGCCAGCCGTCACCTTCAGTCTCTGCTGGAGGTGACATGCATAAAGAGGCCCAGAAGGCAACCCATCTCTCAACTTCTTTAGGAGAGAAGGGTGAAGATGGATCTCACCCTCAGCTCAGTAGTGTGGAGTCAACATTGGTAAGTAATTTAAATATGAATACAATTCATATTTCATTACCAATTTCTATCATTTGTCACTCTGAGTCTGCATCAGGGAATGAGGCGTCAGCAAATAAAACAGCTGACGCTGACCCCGGCCTATCTGTTTCTAATGATGTAGTCCCCCACAACAGGGTCCTACTAAAGGAACCAAAAACATTACCATTGATCTTAACTTATCAGGGATTCTTTCTCAGGATCCATCAAGTAAAACCAACCCTGTTGGTGAAGGAGACACCAAAGGGAGAGCATCTCACCACTGGCGCCAAGGTGGGACACTTGCCTTAATTTGTGTTCAGTATGTCTGGTGATGATTTAGAGAAGGAGCTTGGGTTCAGTGAAAGAGTTCCAGTAAATCTTGATGACAGTGAGCCTGAGGATGAAAATGCTGATCAATCATCCAAGCCATCATCCCCCAGATCTGAACAGGTAAAAGAATTAACAAATCAAGTGTTAATTCTTCAATCACAGGTGGATAAACTGAAGGAAGAAAAGGTACTTACTGATGCCGAAATCACAACACTTAAAGCAAGACCAATTCCTCCTTCTGCTGATCAAATCAATGATGTCATCATTGCTGCTTTAAAGTCATTAGTCAAAGATGTGGCCACCACCACTTCCCTAAAGCAAGAAATGTCATCTCTTATGGACTCCCTCAACAGTGCTACCATGAAGTTTCCACCAGAGTTCACACCACTGCCTGGCCAAGTAAATGAATTGTGTGACTCTGTGTCAAAGATAAAAGATAAAGTGGTGTTACTGGAAAAACAGAAGTAGACCTTATCTGATGAGGTTCAGCAGAAACTGAATGCACTTGAAAATGTTCCAGCAATGTTGGCCAAGGTATCTTCCACTCTTGATCATATTTGTGGACTCTTCCCTACTGGTGGCTCATCAGAAGCTGTTGGCAGTCTTCTGCTGAGGGGGAGAAAATCACCACCCAACAGCTCTTCCAAAAACATGCCCAAAAGAAGGCTCAGAAACATCCTGTTGTCTATGAGTCACCATTTACTGAGAAGAACCTAGCAAAGGCTAAGGGAGAGTCATCAACCAAGGATGATCATGTGGATGGACTGACCACAAGTGAGGAAACAACTGATAGTGGTACACCTCCCTTTATACCCAAGAACAAAGGAGATTTTACACTGAATGATCGACTGATCAAAGCAGGGGTGGCCACTCAAGAAGAACTTGACAAATTGTACAAGCTTCAGCAAGAAGAAAAGCTAAGAGATCTGAAGCTGAGCTTTTATGAACAAATAGGGAAAGCTGAAGTTGAAAGTCTTTTCAAGAAGAAAACGTTATATGAAAATTTTTGTATAACAAGGCTGAACAGAAGAAATCTCTCACCAATCACCAATGTTAATATCCTGACTAGCAGAGGTGATATTCATCTCAAGTTCTATAGGGCGATGGGACTGATGAGATTCTAGAAAACTTCCAAGGGAAAGAACTTTCTTACACTTAATGGATTGAAATGAGTGTGAAGATTGAGAAAAGAAAATCCAAGATATGGGATGAAGTTTGCACCAGAATTGAGCACTTTATGAGAAATCATGAAAAACTGGGTGAGATTCTGAACATCAGCACTCAAGTTTCTTTGGAGGATCAAGATACTATACTGGAGCTGAACAAAAGAGCAAATCTGATCAAACCTGGTGTGGGTGACATTTTTGTCACTACAAAGAAATACAAAGACTTTGTTCAGTTTAAAAATCATCTCCCTGGCCATGTACTAGACGAACCAAAATTGGGAATGATAATGTTCAACCATCGAGAACGTCAAGACTTTGTGGGCATCAGTGACCTCGATGAAATGAACAATGAACTTCTCTTGAATGTTCAAATGATCTTTTACTCTCAGCATGGAGGTCCAGGACGTACTGATGCTTCTAGAACCTTCAGCGTGTGCTTGCTTTTTATACTGGACCACAAAAACTCAGATCCATCAAATTCAGACTCCCATCATTGAAGAACTTAGGCCTAAGGAAAATTGAATAATCATTTGTATTGTTTTTGTTGTAATTTGTAATGTATAATGAATAAATGATTATCTGATGTTTATAAGTAATTTATTGTTTAGTGCAAGTAAGAAGAAATTGTTATGCTCACTTACTACTAACATTAGACTTAGGCTATTTGTATATCCAAATAGGGGGAGATTATTGGGTCAGTATTTACTGACCGAAGCAACTCTAGGATTTGAATATAAAATCCCCCCGAGTGTTTCATGCTCAGTAGTAAGGCCAGACTGCTGAAGGATGACCAGAGGAACAAAGTTCCTACTGAAGACTTTGTAGCTGAAGGATGTTCAGCTTTCCTCTTCCAGTTAACTTAGAAGACAAAGGAGTCTTTGCTTCAAATACTAGGTGGTCTAGTTGCTGAAGAACAAGTACTGAAAAAGAGCTTTTAGTTCAGTTTGGTTTAACAATACCAAACTGAATGATGTCGATCTCCTCTAGAATACTAAAGACTCTTCAGTATTCTGATGGTTTGAATTAGGCGGGAAAGATAAATTTAAGTCAAAGTACGTTGCTTGTATAGTTAGCTATAAGTACAAGTGTACAACCTTTATCTTTTCTAGAATAGTTTATTGTGTACTTTGTACTGTTTATCCATCATGGGCATCAACCACCCACTGGATAAACTCATGCATTGAAACATGCAAAATGCAAACCCTAGTTTTACATTGCCTATATAATGAGTGTACATTGAGAGGGAAAGAGTTAACCAATACAAGAGTAGAAACTCTGGAAAACCTTTCTCTCTCAATACCAACTAAACCATATAGCCAAGAAGCATATGAACGTTTAGATTGGAGCTTAGACATTTAACTTTGGTTATACGTTTAAGTAGAGGAGATCACAACCCATTGTTATTCAACCACTTTGTTCTTCCGCAAACAAAGTGGGTTATAGATTCTTTATTTGATTCTAATAAAAGTCTATACGTTGAAAAGTTATTGGTATTGTTGTTTTAATTGTTCATAGTTCTTATTAATTATTAAAACAACACACTTGAGTCTTGATAAAGAGTTATTACTTAAGGTTGATAAGTAATAACGATTTACAAGGGACCAACACTCTTTGTCCCTTGTGTGATACTCATCCAGATTCTCATGCACATCTCTTTTTTGAGTGTTTATTTTTGCAAATTGTTGGAATCATGTTCGTGTTCTTGCTGATTTGAAGGTTATGTCCCCAGTGTTTGCTCATATTACTGCTTATATCAAGTCGTTGGTTAAACGTAAGACGTCAAATAGTACTATTTCTAAATTGGCATTGGTTGCAACGGATTACTTTATTTGGCAATAACGTAACTAGAGGTTATTTAAATAAATAAGCGAACTCACCAACAAGTTGTTGACTGCATCATTTCGTCGGTTCGCCTCAAGTTAATGACTTTTTCATTAAAGAAGTCCATAGATGGGATGCGGTTTGCACATGGGTGGAGATGTTGGGTCGAAAATATGAGTTAATGAGTCAAAACACAAACACATGGACTAAATCTGCCAATGAAGAAAACTACAAGCTGGTGGACAAACTTGTAAAAATATATCACTGGAAAATAGAAGATTTAGTTGTCTAGTAGTTATCTTCCTTTGTAAGTCTTGTTTTCTAATATATACAGAAAACACAGACGTATAGTTTTATATATCTTTGTCACAATGTAAAACTAAAGCAGTGTGTGTGTGTGTTCTAGGCGTGTGTTTCATGATAACACGCCTAGGTTATTTGTGTTCATTGTTTTAATGCAAATAACATTGGGAGTAATTCGTGTCTTGTTATAAACACCTTGTTATGATTGTTGTTCTATTCCGCTATGATTAAGGTCATATGAACAATGATCATCCTAGATAAATGGTGTAAACCATAGAGTCTAAACGATCCATAGACTCCACAATTGGTATCAGAGCCTAAGGCTCGTGATGTCTAGGTTACAAGGCGTTTATGTTCGTGTCCGTGTTGCTGTGAAAGAATTCGCGACAGTTTAGCGACAGTTTGTAAGGTCTGTGACAGATCCACGACAGAATTAGTGTCCCTAAAAGATCAGTTTTAGGGTTTCACTTATTGCGCATTTTGTATGCTGTTTTGTGTTTCGATTGCTGCTGTTCTTGATCGATTAAGTATGTGTGATTCGAATTAGTCTTTGTTCCTGATTCAAGATGAAGTTTTTCTATTGCTGATTTGTTTCATCATAGCCATTATTATCAAGGTTTTTTAATAAACCCTAAAATACAAGCATCATCGATCTGAATCTGTTCATGTCTGCCGGGATAAACTGAAAACAAAGGTCACAGTGATATAATTTGGTCTTGTATTGGTGATTATACGAGCAGGTTATATTGGAGCATACTTTTGGACGTGGCTTTTGTGATTGAAGTGCTATTATTTTGTGTGACCCCTGCAAGGAACAGTAGGAAAGATACATGGCGAAGGACGAAAGCAACATAAATTCAAGAAGTCAGGTTACTCAATATGGCTGTAGGTTTGAGTCTGTACCTATTGATGTAATAAAAAGGTATCACTTTGTACTAATCATATTCACGTGATTGGTGTTTTTGACATATTGTTGTTGATTTGGAAAGCAATAAGTTATGGTGTTAACAGAATGCGTGATTTCAATAGTCATGGTTTGGGAAGAACTGAAGAAGAATATTATTGCTAAAGTATCAGGATTACATTCTGTAATTATTCCCTGATTTTTTGGTAAATAACGTGGGTAAGATCTTTTTGGTTATTGCTTGCGTAAATTTCAGAATAGATTGTTTCTGTTTTGAGAAAATGTATTGGACGTATTTTATGGCTGCTTTGATTGAGTCTTCAAAGACTGTATGATTTGTTGGCTATAAAGAAGGATATTACTGTGTATTTGCAACGTGATATATGGGGTTGAAAAGGTCAAGGGATAAAGATGTGAGATTGGATGAAAAGGGTATTGTTTTCATTAAAGGAAGAGAGGCACGGTGGTCTCTAGGATTGACTATTAAAAAGGGAAAGACGTGATATACCTTTTCATGTGAGCTAGTAAGGTGTATTTGTTATATATTTGTGAGTGGTCCTAAGGATATTATGGTTCGATTTTCAAAAAGTGTTGTGGAGCTCAAGCTGACGTGACGGATGGAATAGATAAGAAAAACGGTTGAGTTCATTGGTTTCCATTCGTTACTTCTTCTACTCTTTGTTCATAAAGAAATCAAGGTACAGTTTCTGTTTAGTATATTGGACGAATGTTAGTGATGTATTATTTGTGATCATGGGATGTCATGAGATTTGTGGTCCTAGTATATATATGCATCACGTGATGGTTTTAAGAAAAAGGGAGTAGTAGATTGGTGTGGATATTGTTTGAAGAAAAAGAAGTATAGATAAGTTATGATCTATGTGCATCACGTGACTATGGTGGTCCCAACTCCCAAGCTATAACTGAGTTTTTACTTGCATTTAGAGATGTAACTCACGTGTCTCATAAGTAAAAGGCAACAGGATTCGTTTATGTGTGATACTGTGCTAAAGAAACAAAATGGTATGGAGTCACAGTAAGTATAATTTTTAGCCACTGTTGTGTATTATTTAGCCACTGATAAGATGACAGTGGGTATCCCTAGCCTCTGACACTCGTATTCTAGCCCCTGACATCGTTATACGTAGCCACTGATGGACAGCTTTGGAGCTGTTTGGTTTTTGATTTTGGTTCTTGCACACGGATTGAGGTTTTTATACACACAGGTACATGGGATCTCATATTTTATACAGAATATCATTGTGATATTTATGGCTCGGATATTATTCTTAGAGAAGTATATGGTTAAGGGGAAGAATTTTTATGATAAAATTGATGTTTGAAGTAGATTTTCACGGTTTGTGTTTTATCATATCTTTAAATCGTGGATAGCAGCCATTGGTTTGAAGATGACTTGTAGGTTCTCTTAAGTTGTGACAACGGACTTGATAAAAAGGTAGCAAAGGTATGAGATTTTTCTTAAGACGATCTATGCTCATATTTGCTATTGTATGTGCCTCACTTTGTCAGCGTGAGGATTCTTTTTGTCAAGAGACTACTCATTATAGCCATGAGTTTTAAAGTCAACTCATTATAGCCGTGAGTTTTGGAGTCACGTGGTTAGTACAAGATATGGAAAACATATTTGAGTTATTCTACTTCTACATCAAGATTATTGTATTTATTTTTCTTCAAGTCATTACACAGAGCCTACTTTTGGAGAGTCTTCAAGATTGTATACTTTCACACGTCCCCTATTGATGTGTCAAAAAGGGGAAGATGCCCTATACTTAAGGGGAAGTTTCTTGGAGATCATGTGCCAAATACAAAGGATTCACACTTAAGGGGAAGTGTTTTGACATCATCAACTAGGGGAATATTGTTGGGTCGAAAATATGAGTTGATGAGTCAAAACACAAACACATGGACTAAATCTGCCAATGAAGAAAGCTACAAGCTGGTGGACAAACTTGTAGAAAATATATCACTAGAAAATAGAAGATTTAGTTGTCTAGTAGTTATCCTCCTTTGTAAGTTGTTGGAAATATGTTTTTACGTATTTAGAAAGGATCGGTGACTCCAATGATATATTCAAGTATTGGGCTCGTGATCCATTAAGTATACATATAGTCCATATAGCCCGCATGTAGGGTGGGCTATATATACCCCCTCCTAGCATGTTAGGAGGGGTTGCTCATTTGCAATGTTTTAAAACCCGGGTTTTTAATTGACCCGGTTGAGTAGCCGGTTCACCGGGTTACCGGTTCAACCGGTTGAATCGTCGAATCGAACCGGTTTTACGCTAAAAAGAAAGATTGCTTACATTTTTAAAGGGATATGAAGAAACATGTGCCTAGTTAGTTATTAGAATTAAAAAGATGTAAGTATTACAGTATTTGTTTTTTATATTTAATCAAATTAATAATGTCTTTACTTTAAAAATGAAAAAGATCCTAATATGAGTAAAAGATACCCATCCCATTACCTCGAGACTTGTTGTCTCAAGCATGCTTTTAACCCTGTCAGTCATCTTCATCATTTCCAAAAACCCACAAACAAAATCACAGATGCATACTTTACTTTTCATCTACCAGCCGCCATCATCTTCTTTTTGTGATTTAACAAAACAAAAACACCACATAGAAGAAGCCTCATTTGCATCCATCATCCATCATCCTTCGTAAAAAAGGTCATCATCACATAATTTATGGTTCAATTAGACCTCGATTTGGTGGAATTACATCATCTGATGTTATAATTTTATTTTATTTTCTTTTGGTATGCTTGAACCGGCCGGTTTTCGGTCGACGGTTCAACCCGGATTGATGGAAACCCGGCGGTTTAATCCGGTTCGAGTTTTGATAAAAACCCGGCCGGCAACGGACCGGTCATCACTCCGGTTTCCGGTTCAACCGGTTGAACCGGCCGGGTTGAACCGGTTTTTAAAACATTGCTCATTTGTGTTTTACACTTTCTCATTCAATCCATCCATATTTCTCTTCTCCTCTCCTTTCTCTCTCTACCTTTCTCTCTCTAGTTCTTCCATTTCCATCCATCTCAATAGATAAATCTTAACATTGCTTAATCCTAAGAAACTATGGACCTACAATTGGTATCAAGAGCTATGGTTGAATCTTAGGATTGAGTGTGTTTTTTTATCTATTGATTTACTTGGTCAAATTTTTTTAATTTTTTTCTATCATCAGTTTTTTTTTATAATTTTTTGTCTGTATCCAATCATATTTTGGTGTTACGTGTTTTGATCAGTTTCATAAACTTTTCTCACATCCACATAAATTTTTGTCTCCTTTGATCTATTACAGTCATCAGTCTTTTATCACATTTTGTCTCATCAGTATCAAATTTTTTATTCCGGATAACATTAGGACGCAGTATTCCGGATAAGTAGTCGGATAAGGGCTCGAAAAACGTGATTCCGGATAAGCCTCCGTAAACTGGATTCCGGATAAGCCTCCATAAACTGGATTTCGGATAAGCCTTCGCAAAGTGAACTCTGGATAAGCCCTAGAACACCCTTATTCCGGATAAGCCTTCAAAACGTTATTCCGGTTAAGCCTCGGAAACTGTTTTTCCGGATAAGCTTTAGAACACCCTTATTCCGGATAAGTCTTCAAAACGTTATTCAGGTTAAGCCTCAGAAACTGTTTTTCCGGATAAGCTTTAGAACACCCTTATTCCGGATAAGTCTTCAAAACGTTATTCCGGTTAAGCCTCAGAAACTATTTTTCTGGATAAGCTTTAGAACACCCATATTCCGGATAAGCTTATTCCGGATAAGCTTCAAAATCAGCCTACGACTCGACACATCAATACTCAAACACAACGGTCATCAAATGAGAACCTGACTCGACCAAACCGACTCCAAACTCAACCGCACTCAAAACACTTACTACCAACAGTGAAGAAACACTTGACTCTCGTTTCAAACAGCCTCGAAAAACACCATTTCGACTCGAGAACGTGACTCAATAAACTGATTTTTCAAAAAACACTCGGTTCTCAAGACTCCTCAAACAGCCTCGACTCAAACCAGACTTCTCTCATCTATAATCTTGACTCAAACCCACACAACACTCAAGATCTCAGTTTCAAAAACTTTCATTGATCCAAACCGAAAATAAAACTAACATAACTCTTACCCGAGACCACAATTATATGATCTTGATGCCAATTTCTTGATTCGAAATCTTCTGAGGACAAATAATATAAGGAAGATATATAAAGAAGATATATTCTTGATGACACTGAAAAGGGTTTTGTTTGATTGATTTAGAGTTTGTAAGAAGATATAAAAAGGGACGGAGGAAACAAAAGGGTTTTGTTTAATAAGATTTAGAGTTTGTAAGAAGATAATCAGATAGAGCTTTTCATTTGTCCTCGTTTCAATTTATTCTGAGTCTGAGAGAAATAAGTGAGTGAAATTAGGTTTGGGTGGCTAAGATTTGGAGAAGAGAAAGTGACGGAAGAAACAAGAATTTTAGAGAAATAATTTATTTAGGGGTAGGTGTGTGTTATCTGTGTTTGAGAGAGAGAGATATATAAGGTACAGGAAAAGTCAGACGGAGGTTTCAAAGTATATATGTGGGTTTAAAATAGGCCACGTTTCTCTCTTTATAGGCACGCGTGAATTTTTTTTGTCACAGACACAGTATTGTTCTATTTGTTTTGTCACAGTATTTGTTTTATAGGCCATGTATTTTTAATATTTTCAAAATATTGTGACAAATATTTACAAAATATTGTTAGGTCACGTATTTATATCACATTGTAAAAACTATTGTGACGTTTTCAATATTTATAATCTTGACTTTATTTATATTGGAAATATTCGGATTAATGGCATCGGGTCGAGTATAATGTGTCGGAAAATATCAAAGAGTCGGCTTTAAGAGACATTATTTCTACACGGATTTCAAGATTTGAGTTATTTGGGCTTCAGACAAACATTGACGATTTCAACCACCGTTTTATTTTACCAATCAAGGTTCTAAGAATTTTTCATTGAACTTCCAATGGAATCATCGAATTTGACGTTTCAAGAGGGAGACTCACATCACATTAATAAGTGTGAAAACACTTATCCTTTTACCACTTATTTCCAATAATAACAAGACCAAAACGTGTGATTTATGTCTTAAAAGTCGGAATTATGCGTGGTTTGTGTTTTTATTGTGTTTTAGGACCAAAAGATGAAAAAGGAAGAAAACACGGGCTTTTATCGATGAAAACGAGAAAAGACGAAGTCAAAAGATCAAGAGTGCACAAAGAACGGAAGTCCAAGGCCTATTCTGAAGATTTATCGAAGAAAAAGTCTAAAGACGGAAGTTTAATGAAGTCGAAGAACTCAAGTCTAAATTAAAGAAGAAAATTATCAAGACAAGTTCAAATCCCGAGACGACGTCGAGAAAAGACAAAGAATTAAATCGAGTCGAGAAGACGTGAAGAAAGAAAGAAAGAAGAGGCAACACATGCACTCCTTCCCATTTTTCCCTATAAATACCCTCCTAATACACATTAGGAGGGTGGTTAGTTTTTAGTTTTAGTTTTTCATTTTTCACTTTTCTTTCTAGTTTTAGAGAGACAAAGTTCTCAACTTTCTCTCACTAAGTTTTCATCTTTCTTTCTTTTAATCTTTCAAGATTAAGCCTTTTGTATTTGGATTTCATTAATCAAATTCTAGTTAAGCTTTTAATCTTTCATCTCTTTCTACCTTTCTTGATTTTAGTTAACTTTTGGTGCGAAATACATTTTATTCGTGTTGATCTTGATGTTTTTGTGCTTAAAAAGTTAATCTTTTTGTTCCTACATAAGCTTTCATACGATTAAGCTTTAAGATCCTTGTGATTATTGGCTTATTTATATGTTTAGCTTATTTACCTTTTTAAAGTTTTCTTAAAAAGTTCATCTTTTTATAGTTTGATTTAAAAGGTTGCTTATTTTAAGTTAGTAAAAGTTGTTATTTGTGCTTCTTTAATCCGTTTCAAATTAGATTCGTTCAAGTTTTGGTGATAGCTTATTCCTTATAGCTTATTGCCTAGCTTATTGTCGAATCCCATATAAATCGGAAAAGGTTTAAACCCTTTTCCGATTGTTACTTTCCGACTACTACCCCCCCTTTATTCCGATCGTTTGATCGAAAAAGGGTTTCTGGCTTTCCGATTGAGCACCTTAATATTCCGATCGTGTTGATCGGATTAGGGAGTTTGGATTCCGATCTGGATCCTTTTTGTAACATTCCGATTGGATTCAATTTTAGGCTATTCCGATTTGCCTTTCCGACAACAGTATTCCGACGGGCCTTGTTTGCATATTCCGATTAGTGCTTTTTCCATATATTCCAATCGCTTGGTTTTGATATATTCCGATTGCATTAGTTTGGCAACATTCTGATCACCCTTGCTTCCCATATTTTGATTAGAGACATTTCCCAGTATTCCGATCAGTTTGCATTCCGATCAACCTTCTTTCCGACTTATATTCCGATCAGAATCCGATTTGGCAACTTTCCGATGGTTTTAGTTTCTTGTTTTTACAAAGTTTCCAAGTTTTAGATTTATTAAATGTTCAAGTATTTTTCTAATCTTGTCTTTAAGTTTTCAAGCATTTATTTTTAACTCGTCCTTTTAGTTTAATCTTTAAACTCCTACTTTACTCAACGACATTTACATTTATTTGCTATTAGTTTAAAATAGATAATCAACCAATCTATTCTCTTGTTCACCAAAAGACAATTGAGTCGCACTTTAGACTGGAAATCAATTCGAAAAGATTTGGAACTACGAATTTTGATACTAGGAAATTCCAAGTATTAAATGGCGCCGCTGTCGGCTCTTTTTGTTAAGATTAACGGTTTCTAGTGAGAGACGCATTGAATTTTGGGATCCGTTCTTTGAACGTTATTTTCCTTGCTTTAAAAATTTTCAAAAACCCTAAAAAATATAAAATTCTTCAAAAATACAAAAACATTGAAAAATCATAAAAAGCAATTATGTTCCTAAGGTTTTGCACCAAAAAGATTATATAGATATTCTCTGTGTATATTTTTCTTCTGCAGGTGTATGCGTACTACATCTTCGAACTATTCTGAGCCCAGGACTCGTGAAGATCTAGATATGGCTGGTGTTCATAACAACAATAATAACCCACCTCTACCCAATTTGAATAACAATAACAACAAAAACAATGTCCCCCTACCTGATTTACGAACAATGGAGGAATTGTGTCAACCCACAATGAACGGACGCGGAGGCCCGATTGCGCCGATGCACATCACGGCTCAGGCGTTTTCGTTGAAGCATCACATGATCCAACAAGTGCAAACTAACCCATTTCGCGGAATTCCGGATGATGATACCAACAAACACCTCGACAAATTCATTACCATCACCCAAAGCATGAAGTCACCCGGTGTTTCTATGGATGAACTTCGCCTTCAACTATTTCCCCACTCGCTTTCTCACCATGCTGAAAAATGGTTTGACCGTCTCCCAAAGAATTCTATTCATACTTGGAATGACATGACTCAACGTTTTTTGTCGCGCTACTTCCCACCATCCATGGTCACAAGCCTTCGTAACCAAATTAGTGGATTCATGCAAGACAAACATGAATCGCTCTTTGATGCTTGGGAACGATACAATGATTTGATCGACCGTTGTCCAAATCATAACATGCTCCCCGTCACTCTCATTGATACTTTCTACAATGGTCTCACTTTTCGTGATCGTGACACGATCAACGCCGCCGCCGGTGGTACTTTTATGAAAAGGAGACCGGAGGAGTGTCGAGAGTTGATTGAAAACATGACTACTCACCACAAGAATTGGGATTCGTCCGCAACCTCAAGATCTAACTCGAGAGTCAATGTTTCTTCTACTACTTCCAATCCCGAGATAACCGAACTTACCCAACAAATCGCTGAGATGAACAAGAATTTCATGACCATGGCCACAAACCACTTTCAACAAGCTAAAGCCGTTTCTATTTCTTGTGACACATGTGGTGGTCCTCATTCTTACAATGATTGTCCTTCTACTCAAGGTAATTTTTCTGAAAACGTTAACGCAGCATACGGTACTTATCCCATGGGAAGCTATCAAGCTCGTCCTCAAGGAGACCGTAACTTGCTAAGTTATCGTTCAAACAACTATCTTGCTCCACCCGGTTTCCCTCCTCCAAACCAAAACCAAGAACAAAGCTATAACCGAAATAACCAATCCCAACCTCGTGCTAACAATCAATATCAATCCCAAAGAAACCCATACCCGACTCAAGGAAATTCTCAAGCTTACCAAACTCCACCTCTCAATCAACCGATGGCATTGAATCCAGACGTCGAGACGTTCATGAAGACTAATAGAGAGATGGTGACGAACCTTCAGAGTCAATTCGTCAACTTGAAGGGAGAAATGGCGAAACAAGGGAACGATATTCGAGCCGAGCTAAGGAATGACATGGCCAAACAAAGCAATGATATTCGTGCAGACATGAGAGACTCTTTCAGCACTCAAGCGCTTAACATACGTGATATGATCGGTTCGCTCTTCCAAGGTAATCAACCCTCTTCTTCGGGTACTCTTCCAAGTAACACCGTTGCGAACCCAAGAGGGGAGATGAAAGCAATCGCCACTCGTAGTGGAAAAGGCTATACGGAACCCGAGCTTCCTACACCTCCACCTATGATTGTGAACAAGGAAAAAGAGCAACTTTCCCCACCTCCTTTGCCTTCTACCCCCATTTCCCCACCACCCGTGGTTGTGAGTGATCCTACTCCCCTAAAGCCTTCTTCTTCATCCAATATACCTTATCCTTCAAGGTTGAGGAAAGAGAAGCAAAAGAGCAAGGATGATATTCAGGTTTCAAACTTTCTCAAAATGTTTACACAATTGAATTTTAACATCTCCTTTGCTGAGGCTCTCGCTCACATGCCTAAGTACGCTAAGATGTTTAAAGATCTTCTAAGTGACAAGCAGAAGCTTCTTGACATTGCTCAGACCCAACTTAATGAGAATTGCTCCGCCGTTCTCTTAAGGAAATTGCCCACCAAACTTGGTGATCCGGGTCGCTTCTTGATTCCTTGCAACTTCCCGGGAGTAGAGAATTGCATGGCCCTAGCCGATCTAGGTGCCAGTATAAACTTAATGCCTTTAAGTGTTTGGAAGCAATTATCTCTCCCCGAGCTAGTCCCCACCAAAATGACTTTGGAATTAGCTAACCGTATGGTCGCTTATCCAGTGGGGATAGCCGAAGACGTCTTCGTTGGCGTTGACAAATTCACCTTCCCGGCGGATTTTGTTGTCGTTGACTACGAGATGGATCCTCGTGTTCCATTAATCGTTGGACGTCCTTTCTTGAGGACCAGTCGCACTCTCATTGATGTAGCCGCGGGCGAAATAATCATGAGAGTTGGTGACGATAAAATTGTCTTCAACATGGGTAAGATTTCTAAGCAACCTTATTCATATGAGAGTGTTAATGATATTGATGTTCTCGATAAGGCTTGTGAAGAACATTTTCATGATGCTTGCAAAAGTACTCTCTCTTCTCTACCCAATGTTGAGACCGTTGCCTCAATTGCTCCGTCATTGACTCCTTTTGGAGAAAGTGACTTGGATGATTTCGAAGCTAGCTTGTGTCCGCTCGATCTTAAGTATTATGATTCTTCCACCGATTGGGATGAAGACATTCGTACTATTGAGAGACTTCTCAATGAAGACCCGTTTTCTCCTCCTTCTCCTAAAGAGGTGACTAATGATGATCCATCGTTAGTTACACCATCTATTGAGGATCCTCCTACTCTTGAGCTTAAGGACCTACCTCCTCATTTAGAGTACGTTTTCCTTGAAGACAACAAGAAGTTACCGGTCATCATCGCAAAGGACCTGAAAGAGGAAGAAAAATCCCGACTTATCGCCGTGTTGAAGAAACATAAAAGAGCTATCGCTTGGAAAATCTCCGATATTCGCGGAATTGATCCTCACTTTTGCACACATAAAATTCTCATGGAGGACGACTTTAAGCCCAACGAAGGGTGAATCCTAAAATCCATGAAGTCATCAAAAAAGAGGTTATCAAACTTCTTGATGCGGGCATGATTTATCCTATTTCGGATTCACCATGGGTTAGTCCAGTCCATTGTGTGCCTAAGAAAGGTGGAATCACCGTTGTGCCCAATGCCAACAACGAGTTGATTCCTACACGTCTCGTTACTGGGTGGAGAGTTTGTATAGACTACCGCAAACTCAATGATGCCACGAGAAAGGATCATTTCCCTCTTCCTTTTATGGACCAAATGCTTGAACGTTTAGCGGGTAATGAATATTATTGCTTTCTTGATGGTTTCTCGGGTTATTTCCAAATACCCATCGATCCCCAAGATCAAGAGAAGACAACATTCACTTGTCCCTATGGCACATTTGCTTACAAAAGAATGTCTTTTGGCTTATGCAATGCCCCCGGGACTTTCCAAAGGTGCATGTTGGCTATCTTCCATGACATGGTTGAGCAAACCATGGAAGTCTTCATGGATGATTTTTCGGTCTTTGGGGATTCCTTCTCTTCTTGCCTTGCCAATTTGGAACGTATGCTTAAGCGGTGCGAAGACACTCGCCTTGTTCTGAATTGGGAAAAATGCCATTTTATGGTAAAAGAAGGCATTGTGCTAGGACACAAAATCTCTAAAGCCGGTCTTGAAGTCGACCGTGCTAAAGTTGATGTCATAGCCAAATTACCTCCACCTTCAACCGTGAAGGGTGTGAGAAGTTTTCTGGGTCATGCGGGCTTCTATCGTTGATTCATTCAGGATTTCTCTAAAATCGCTCGCCCGATGACCCACCTCTTGGAAAAAGATACTCCTTTTATCTTTTCTAAAGAGTGTATCGAAGCCTTCAATCTTCTTAAGGATAAGCTAACTAAGGCACCGGTCCTGGTTACCCCTAATTGGGAGCTACCCTTTGAATTGATGTGCGATGCTAGCGATTTTGCTATTGGTGCGGTTTTGGGCCAAAGAGTGAATAAACACTTCCAACCAATCCACTATGCTAGCAAAACAATGACGGGGGCTCAATTGCATTATACGACAACCGAAAAAGAGCTTTTAGCTGTTGTCTATGCTTTTGAAAAATTTCGTCCCTACCTTGTTCTATCCACCATAATCGTATACACGGACCATTCCGCGTTGAAGTACTTGATGACTAAGCACGACTCTAAGCCAAGACTTCTTCGCTGGGTTTTACTCCTTCAAGAATTCAACATTGAAATTCGTGACAAGAAGGGTGCCGAAAACCTAGCCGCAGATCATCTTAGTAGACTTGAGGATCCATATCAAGGGGATCATCCGAACAAAGAGATCAATGACTCTTTTCCCCTTGAGACCTTAATGTCTATTAATCTCAATCTGGATGACACCCCATGGTTTGCCGACATTGCAAACTACTTAGCGGGTGGTGTTCTCATCAAAGGGTTAATATCCCAACAAAAGAAAAATTTCTTGAATGATGTTAAGACTTACTTTTGGGATGACCCTTTTCTATTCAAACAATGTGCTGATATGATCATTCGTCGATGTGTTGATGGACCGGCAGCTTTGCAAATCCTTGCTGCTTGCCATAAAGGACCCACTGGTGGTCACTTTGGTCCCAACTACACCGCTAAGAAAGTGTTTGACTCTGGATTCTATTGGCCCACCATTTATCCTGACGCTCACGAAATGGTTAAGCATTGTGATGCTTGCCAACGCCAAGGCAAGATCACACATAAAGATGAGATGCCTCAAAATTTCATACAAGAATGTGAAATCTTTGACGTATGGGGCATCGACTTTATGGGGCCATTTCCATCCTCCAAAGGGAACAAGTACATCCTCGTAGCCGTTGACTACGTTTCTAAATGGGTTGAAGCTAAGGCTCTCCCAACGAACGATGCAAGGGTGGTTGTGAACTTTTTGAAGCAGCTCTTTGCTCGATTTGGTGTTCCTCGTGCTATCATCAGTGACCGCGGGACTCATTTTTGCAATGATCAATTTGCAAGAGTCATGGATAAGTATGGTGTTAATCATCGTCTTTCCACCGCTTATCATCTCCAAACCAATAGTCAAGCCGAGATTTCCAACCGTGGATTGAAGCGAATTCTGGAGCGTACTGTGGGAGAGCATCGTGCCGCGTGGGCCGATAAGTTAGATGATGCTCTGTGGGCTTTCCGTACTACTTATAAGACCCCGATTGGTTGTACACCTTATCGTCTTGTGTACGGGAAAGCATGCCACCTCCCTATTGAGCTGCAACATAAGGCGTACTGGGCCTTGAAGTGGGCTAACTTCGACATCAACAAAGCCGGTGATCTTCGGAAGATTCAACTCAATGAGCTAAATGAACTGAGGAATGAAGCTTATGAGAACGCGTTGATCTACAAGGAGAATACCAAGATCATCCACGATGAAATGATTAAGAACCGAGAGTTCCACGTTGGTGATCAAGTCTTACTTTTTAACTCTCGGTTGAAGATCTTCTCGGGCAAGTTGAAGAGCCGCTGGTCTGGTCCATTCACCGTCGCCAAAGTCTTTCCATATGGGACCATTGAGCTTTCTCAGCCAAATGGGCCTAATTTCAAGGTGAATGGCCAGCGTTTGAAGCTGTACTTTGGTGAGGACATCTCTCATGAGATGATTCCATCCCTCACCACGTTTCCCATGAACTAAATTTGGGTCGAGTCAGGCTCGTGACTCGGTGAACAAAAACAAGCGCTTCTCGGGAGGCAACCCGTGATCTATCCTTTACTGCTTTCATAATAAGTGTAGGGGGAGCCCCGTATGTGTTTGTTGTCTTGTTCTTATCTTGTGCAGGGATTCAAGTTTCAAAGAGCACCTTGATGATTTTTGACGAACCGTGATACCGTTTTCCCATCATCCCAGTTCTATCCTAAACTCTTGTGATTCAATATTTCATATCTTATATGTCACATTGAATTCACTTTAGTTGTCTTTTCCTTAGCAAGATTTAAACAAAGTGCACAATGTCCTAAGTGTAGGGGAGTTTCCTCCCACATGCTTAAACATTGAGGACAATGTTTATATCAAGTGTAGGGGGGACTTCTATCGAAGTAAGTGGTCTTTTCCTTGCATTTGCCCTCATTTTAACCGGAAAACTGGATTTTTCGACATTTTTCAAAATTTTTAATCTATTTTGGCCTAGTTGTATAGTTGTATTTTCCTTTATTATGTTTATTTTCTTTCCATTGCTAGAATAAATTTTCAATAAAGTGGTTTTAAATTTTTCTTAGTCATGAACATTTTGACTCAACCCGAGTTTACTTATCTAAGTTTACTCTAGCTAGTATCCTTAACGTGTTTAAGTCAAGTTTTGCTAGGCTTTTATATAGGGAGCTATAAAACGCGAAAGTCTTAACTCTCATGAATTAAGAACAAGAACTTTTCGCAAGTTCCTATAATTGATCCTAGAGAGTTGTTTATCAAGGGAACTTTAAAATGCGATTTCTAAAACTTGAAAAAGTCCAAGAATTTGCAAGATCCTATAGATAACTCGAAAACCCAAAACTTTGATTTAATAGGCTAAGCATCCACGAGTCTCATTCCTTGAGATTTTATACTGTGGAGGACGAGAGATGATAGAGTCAATTATAAGTTTGGTATTCTTTCGCGAATTTATGTGAGTTAATTATAAGGTTGTACGATTTAAAAGTTGCTCGGTATGGATTAGAGTTCATAGCCAAGGCATAACTTATTGAAGCGGGATGCGAAGATTGGCGAGTCCGAAAAGGCCCTAACAAGGCATGAGGGCTACATTTTGGTGCTAAAGATCCAAAAGTGATGTGAAGAATCATTTATCGAAAATCAATATGAAGGATCGAGACACACGACAAAAAGCAAATACTCCCCTAAAGATCATGGAGAAGTCTATCCAAAAAGGACCTAACAAGGTATGAGGATAAATAGATCCAAGTCCAAAAAGGAGGCGGATCGTTGTATATCAAAGTCCAAAATAAAGATTGGAGAAAAATGAAGAAGTCGTGGTCCAAATATGAAGAATCTCTCAAAACTTCAAGTGAAGAAATTCCTATTATGAAGAGAAGACCATTATTTCATGAACGTCTCTCAAGATTCGAAGTATGAAGTCGCTGCCAAATATCGGTCCGAGAAAGGTCTCAAATCGTGAAGCGAGTTATGCCAAGATATGAACTTTATGAGGTCCCGAGAAGCAGTTTTAAAAGATTTTGTCCTTTAGCTAACTATTGATTAAATCGTTCACTTTATTTTCGGCCTAAATAACTATCGAAATAAGTCAAACAATGCATCCTCGTGATCACTCAAGACAAAAATAAAATATAAGAGATACACCTAGGAATAAGGGAGTCTAAGTAAATAATTGGCCCAAATAAATTCGTGTTAGTCTGCTAACTTATAATAACAATGATCTCGTTTTTAAGCTTGGTATGGGGAACGTGAAACTTGAGGATGATAAACGTTCATGGCTGCCAAAACCCAATGTAAGTCTTTGATTTATTTACTTGTTTCTATCTTTTTATGTTTAGTATTTAATAAAGGCCAAGGTGGGTTATTTATGATGGAAAATGTAAACCGTGCTTTAAAATTAATGCATTGCATGAGGGCATTGCAATGGTCAAGTGTAGGGGATTTAATAAGTGTGAAAACACTTATCCTTTTACCACTTATTTCCAATAATAACAAGACCAAAACGTGTGATTTATGTCCCAAAAGTCAGAATTATGCGTGGTTTGTGTTTTTATTGTGTTTTAGGACCAAAAGATGAAAAAGGAAGAAAACACGGGCTTTCACGGGCTTTTATCGATGAAAACGAGAAAAGACGAAGTCAAAAGATCAAGAGTGCAAAAAGAACGGAAGTCCAAGGCCTATTCTGAAGATTTATCGAAGAACAAGTCTAAAGACGGAAGTTTAATGAAGTCGAAGAACTCAAGTCTAAATTAAAGAAGAAAATTATCAAGACAAGTTCAAATCCCGAGACGACGTCGAGAAAAGACAAAGAATCAAATCGAGTCAAGAAGACGTGAAGAAAGAAAGAAAGAAGAGGCAACACATGCACTCCTTCCCATTTTTCCCTATAAATACCCTCCTAATACACATTAGGAGGGTGGTTAGTTTTTAGTTTTAGTTTTTCATTTTTCACTTTTCTTTCTAGTTTTAGAGAGAGAAAGTTCTCAACTTTCTCTCACTAAGTTTTCATCTTTCTTTCTTTTAATCTTTCAAGATTAAGACTTTTGTATTTGGATTTCATTAATCAAGTTCTAGTTAAGCTTTTAATCTTTCATCTCTTTCTACCTTTCTTGATTTTAGTTAACTTTTGGTGCGAAATACATTTTATCCGTGTTGATCTTGATGTTTTTGTGCTTAAAAAGTTAATCTTTTTCTTCCTACATAAGCTTTCATACGATTAAGCTTTAAGATCCTTGTGCTTATTGGCTTATTTATATGTTTAGCTTATTTACCTTTTTAAAGTTTTCTTAAAAAGTTCATCTTTTTATAGTTTGATTTAAAAGGTTGCTTATTTTAAGTTAGTAAAAGTTGTTATTTGTGCTTCTTTAATCCGTTTCAAATTAGATTCGTTCAAGTTTTGGTGATAGCTTATTCCTTATAGCTTATTTCCTAGCTTATTGTCGAATCCCATATAAATCGGAAAAGGTTTAAACCCTTTTCCGATTGTTACTTTCCGACTACTACCCCCCCTTTATTCTGATCGTTTGATCGGAAAAGGGTTTCTGGCTTTCCGATTAAGCACCTTAATATTCCGATCGTGTTGATCGGATTAGGGAGTTTGGACTCCGATCTGGATCCCTTTTGTAACATTCCGATTGGATTCAATTTTAGGCTATTCCGATTTGCCTTTCCGACAACAGTATTCCGACGGGCCTTGTTTGCATATTCCGATTAGTGCTTTTTCCATATATTCCGATCGCTTGGTTTTGATATATTCCGATTGCATTAGTTTGGCAACATTCCGATCACCCTTGCTTCCCATATTCCGATTAGAGACATTTCCCAGTATTCCGATCAGGTTGCATTCCGATCAACCTTCTTTCCGACTTATATTCCGATCAGAATCAGATTTGGCAACTTTTCGATGGTTTTAGTTTCTTATTTTTACAAAGTTTCCAAGTTTTAGATTTATTAAATATTCAAGTATTTTTCTAATCTTGTCTTTAAGTTTTCAAGCATTTATTTTTAACTCGTCCTTTTAGTTTAATCTTTAAACTCCTACTTTACTCAACGACATTTACATTTATTTGCTATTAGTTTAAAATAGATAATCAACCAATCTATTCTCTTGTTCACCAAAAGACAATTGAGTCGCACTTTAGACTGGAAATCAATTAGAAAGATTTGGAACTACGAATTTTGATACTAGGAAATTCCAAGTATTACACATGCAAGCCAACGCTAGAAGAAGTGGCATCACGTCATTTCAACTACTTCAGTCTCATCTTGTCACTCTTTCATGGATTCAAGGTGGGAGCGAATTTGTGACACTCTTTGGTCAAGATCGTCATATATTCATGGAATCGTTGTTCAACATCTTGAACCAACTAGCAGAGCAACTCCACATTAAAGACTTTAATCACTCGGCATCGGTACTTGCATATAAGGCTCTTGTGACACAACTCACGCCTTTCCTCCAATTTAATATCATCAAGCTTCAAAGTTCAGTGATTTGCCAATCATTTCTTCGAGATACACATACCGAGCTTCGAGTTTTCCGTGATACAATATTGAAACTCATGACATCGGTTTCGTCTTTGATTTATGAAAGACCCAGACTTCAGCAAGCGTATAATAATGGAGTGCAAGAATCCATGATGCAAATGCACGAGGAGAATGGTCATACGGTTGACAATTTGACGCCTAACGATCGCAAGAGCACGGAATCAGGAGGACAACATGATACTAGTGGCACGTCAGGGAATGTTCACGAGATCTCTTTTGATGACACCTTACCCGTTTATGACGAAGAGCCTGTGAACATGGTACAATGTAATGTTGTTTATGATGTATATGCTGATGAAATGTCGCATATTGAGCATTCTGAACCTAATTATGACAAACATGGGATGGAAAAGAGTGATAGAAATATCACTTCTGATTCATCCGATGTGAGTCATAATGGGGGAGAAAGTGTTCAAAATGCTAAACATCATGATAATTGTCTTATAACTGCTTCTTTGACTGCTTCTGATTCCAAGATTAAAGAACTCGAAACGATTGTAGCTCAACAATCAAAAGATTTTGAGGATGTCAAAATAGAATTTTCCAAGAAAACGGACAAATTTGAAACATATTTTGAAAAACTGGAAAAGTCAAACGTTGTTCTTGAAAGAAAATTGGATCAAAAAGTTTTAGATTCTAAAGCTGAAAAGGATAATCTTTTGAAACAAATTCAACTGCTAGAATCTAAGTTGGCATCCCAAGATAGATTGCTCAAAGAGAATGAGACTTTAAAGGCTCAGGTTCAAGAAAAGGTTTTTGTTATAGCTGCTTTGAGAAATGAATTAAGGAAAACTAAAGGAACTAGTGTGGACACTAAGCTTGAAAAACCATCAATTTTGGGGAAACCGCCTACAAATCAGTTCGTTAGACAACCGACTGCATTTAGATCCGAGCGACCAAAATCCTCGAGACCGCGGTTTGCCTCCCAAGTTGATTTGGTTCATCTTTCTAGACCAGTCACTCCAGCAACTAGGCCCAATGTGACCAAAACAGCTTTAGCAAGACCTAATCAAATGATTGCCTCTAGTTTCTCTAAAAATACCAAGACCACGTCTAGAACTAGTTCAAATGACGTTTGCCATAAATCTGGTCTAAAGGAAGCTAAGTAAAAGACACATGTAAGAGATAGCAATGTTAAACCTAGTCAGATGCCTTATAGATTACCCAATACTGCTAACTGTAGCATGTCATCTCCTAGGAGCATCGATCAATCATCTAGGAATTACTCGGACATTAAATATGCTACTTGTAAAATATGTAGAAAATGTGTCTTTACGGCAAATCATGACTCTTGTATCAAGAAATTACTTAATGAGGTGAACTCCCGTGCTAGACTTAAATCCCAGTGCATAGCTAAAATCAAACCCATTGGTAAAATGTGGCGCCCCACTGGTAGAACTTTCACTCTTGTAGGAAACGAGTGCCCTTTAACTAGGATAGTCTCCGATTCTACTAAGACTGCTAGGGGGGAAATTGAAAAGGATGATACATCACTTAAGTCTAAACTTAAGGTTTTCTATAAAAGGAAACGTTTTCTAGCTAAGACAAGTGAATCATCTACTCAGATCGCCTCTGACACAAGTAAAGCCAACTGTGAACCCCCACGTGCTTCTAAAATTGATATCGCTAACCCATGTCAAAGCATGCAAATTCCTAATGAGAATGCAGGTACCAAAGTTGATGTTACAAAAGAACGAAGCGGTCCAATCGTTGTATACCGTTCAACTAAGTACACTCTTAGAGTTTGGTTGCTGAAGAAGCGGATATCGGAGAAACAAGTGTCTCAGGGGATTCATGGTTAAGCTTACTAAAAAGGACTTATAGTCACATCACAGACTGTAACTCGTTCATCAAAGAAAGGAAAGTTTATCGCCGATGATAAACTTATCCTTACAACGAGAAATTAGTTTTTATCGGGCATGAGATTATATAAAAAACATTCCAAGTTTTTAAGCTCATGCACAATGGCTCACAATCATATTACAGTCTGTGACCCGAACTTCAAAGAAAGGGAAGTTTATCTCGTCAACGATAACTTACCCTCAAAACGAGAAATTAAATTTTCTCGGACACGAGCTTACATTTAAACTATTCAAGGGTTTTAAGCTCGTGCACATGGCTCCTTGTTAAATTACAGACGATGACCCGGACTTCAGAGAAAGGGAAGTTTATCTACGCAACGATAACTTACCCTCAAAACGAGAAATTAAGTTTTCTCGGACACGAGCTTATCCTAAAACCATTCAAAGGTTTTAAGCTCGTGTATAAGGCTCTTCATTAAATATCAGATGATGACCCGATCTTCAAATAAAGGAAAGTTTATCGCCGATGATAAACTTATCCTCAAAAACGAGAAATTAAATTCTCTCGGACACGAGCTTACTTTAAAACTATTCAACGGTTTTAAGATCGTGTAAAATGGTTCATTGTTAAATGTCACACATTGACCCGTTCTTCAAATAAAGGAAAGTTTATCGCTGATGATAAACTTATCCTCACAACGAGAAATTAATTTTCCTCGGGCATGAGCTTATATTAAAAACATTCGAAGTTTTTAAGCTCATGCACAATGGCGTATAATTATATTTCAGATTATGCCCCGGACCTCAATGAAAGGAAAGTTTATCGCCGATGATAAACTTATCCCTACAACGAGAAATTAATTTTTCTCGGGCATGAGCTTATATTAAAAACATTCGAAGTTTTTAAGCTCATGCACTATGACTTACAGTTAACTATCAGACTGTAACTCGGACCTCTATTTTAGGAGAGCTTATCTTTAAAGATAGCTTATCCTCGTAACGGGAAATTAAATTTTCTCGGTCATGAGCTTGTATTAAAACATTTCAAGTTTTAAGCTCATAAAGGAAAGTGTATCTTTTAAATAAGATAACTTTTCTTCATAACGAGAAATTCACCTTTCTCGGTCATGAGCTTTACGTTAAAACATTTAAAGTTTTTCAAGCTCATGAAAACGACTTCTAAGTAAATGTCAACTTAGGACTCGTTCTTTAGTTAAAAGGAAAGTTTATCGCCGATGATAAACTTATCCTCACAACGGGAAGTTTACAACTTCTCGGACTTGAGCTCGTTTTGTAAGATATTCAACATCTTAAGCTCAAGTAATTGGTTTTCAAAACATTGAACACAATTTTTCGAGAATTTCTCAAAAAGATTTTCTAAATCTTTCAAAATTGTGTGAAATGTTTTGATAAAAAGAGCATGTCTTCTGGAATCGATAATATTTACGATACTAGAAATGTCATTCAATAATGACACGGGGTTGTAAATAAAGTTCGAGCAGAAGTTCAAATGTTTTAAAACATGCTCAAAATGGCTTGCTATTATTTCCGATAGTAACCCGCCTTTCATATTAAAGTCAAGCATTTCACCGGAAAGCTTTGACTCAACAACGGGAATTAATTTTCTCGGGCATGGTTTACTTTATAACCATGTAAGGGATTGTGTTTACGTAATAACACAATCTAACACGAATTAATGTACGTGTCAGTGCATTTATTTGTTAAAACAAGAGAAATCTTGTTTTTATGAAGTTATCATCTCCACCAACCGTAGCAATTTACAATTGATATCTACATACTCGACGATACGACTACTCAAACGGCGACTACAGTTCTTTCAATAGAACACGGGTCAACAATTTAGGGGGAGCAATTGTCCAGCACTCAGAATCTTTGACGCCGAAAGTGCCAAGTTCACATGTTGGTGTCAAGACAACGATATCAATCGTACACATAGAGTCAAGAGATAACTTCAGACGTGATGAGGCGACCAACATTCGTGAACAAGAACCATGTGCTTCTTTCATATTATGTATTCCATCATTCAGGTCCAACCTCATAAATCGCTAATCTTGTGAATACATTATCATATATGATCTTTGCATGTGATAAGTACCTTACACTTGTGTTTAAAAGGTACTTCATTCACGTTTCAAGTACACCCTCATTAATTTGAGGGGAGCTATGTAAAGCATGAAGATAATTGGATTTACATTTTTCTTCCCAAATTTCTTAAAATGCTATTAAATCAACTGATATTAAAAACATCGATTGGGTTAATATTTTTAATATGGGGGAGAAAATGTGATTCAATATGGAAATTGATTAATCACAAATGGTTTGACTTAACGTGATAGCTCATCCCGACATGTGCGAAATGTTTTCGGATATCATGGCATATGTTAAGGGGGAGCAAAATAGATTTTCACTTCAAAATGGATTTCATGATGATTTATACTTACCCACAACCCATTTATTTCACGACGATGAAGATTGTGGTGACATAAGGATGGTAGGATAGGTTAAAGTCCAATGATTCCTCTAGAACCGGAGGAATCTTCCCAAGGACATTCCATAGCTAGAAATAGTAGTCCTTAGGAAAGATGGAGAAAGATTGTGAACGTAGCTGAATACCGACCAAGTACTTAAGTTAGCACTGGAACAATCACAACAAGGTGTTAGTTATGACGTATTGGTAAGCATTGAAGGGGTTGAAGAATGAAAAAGAATTGTAAAGATAAAGGGTGTAAAGAAAGAAGCCCTCCTTACAACCTTAGGCAGAAACTGGGTCAACACATATGCTATTGAGATCATTTTTTAATGATTCTCGATATTGAAGATAGACATCATGGACCCACTGATGCAATGCACAACCCTTCCTAGCTAACTCAGATATCTCTCAAAAGATATTTGTTTTAATCACACAGATACAACGCATTATCTATTGATTTATTCACTCCGAATAAATTGGTATTGAAATGGTGGCACTCCTCTCCAGTCTCCGATTACTAAAATCCAAAATGCACTATTGAGTCTAGAGCCATTTGAGATCATCAAATATATCATTAGGACACACTTTTATATTTCCTTGCTTCCTCACACACTGTGAAAAGTAAGAAAGATCTTAAGAGTCCTACGCAAAATCTTCATGATCTTGCCTGAACATCCGAGTAATACGAAAGTATTTACAATGAAGATGGAAATCCTTCTTGAGCGAATATCAAAAAGCTCATGGTAGGTGACTTGTGCGATTCTTTATGAATCAAACTTGTGATAACTGGAAAGCAATAGTGGTTTAATTCTTAAATGAATTTAAACACGTTCCAGGCCTCTACGCAATATCTTAGTGATCTTGCCAGAACACTCAGAGTGATAACTTAGTGTTCACAGTGATGAGTGGAAATCCTTCTAGTGTTAACCTCAAACAGCACTTGGTAGATAACTTGCAAGATTCTATACGAATCAAGCTCGTGACAACTGGAAAGCAACGATGGTGCGGTTCTTAATTGAATTTCACTTGTTCCAGGAACATGAATTGACGGCTTCAAATCATGCGGATATTATTATCCAAATGATTCACTCTTTATGTTCGCAGTCAGCTTTGGACGGTCGAATAAAGAGAACGGGTTTACCCGCGAAATCTTGTCAAGGAGGTTCTTAATTGAAACTACCTGCCACAAGTACGATAGTTAATATTGTCAAACGGTCTTCACCGACCGGAGGTAAAATTCTACCGAATTAGAATGAAATGTTCAAGGCCATTTCATCCGTGTATATGTTTTTGTTGCTAACTGTCTACTGCAGCGTAACAAGAAGGCGGCATTGCGGTGTCCAATCCAGAAGAAGTCGTCAACACATGCTTATGCTTTCTGCACTTAATACTTCAACAAATTTAAGAAACACTAAAAGTCAAGTCTTCCGCTGTATCAAACTCTGAAGCTTTAAAGAATTTATAAAAGTATAAGTATGTGGATCATGAAGTCACGAAGAGGCAAATATCACAAGTGATGAATGCACAAGGTCAAGGCAAGAGAACATGCTCAAGACTAAAGTCAAAGATCTCATCAGCATATTCACAAGAACAAGATCGAAGACTCAAGCATAGTATGCTAGGTTTAAGGTTTTATAAAATGGTGTGACCTCCCTTAGGGGGAGATTGTTGGAAATACGTTTTTCCAAGGAAAGTCTCGGTCACATCATTACTAGCATAGATCACGAGCTATAGACTATTTAGGACATTGTAACTTGGAGTGACCTCCCTTTGGGGGAGATTGTTGGAAATACGTTTTTACGTATTTAGAAAGGATCGGTCACTCCAATGATATATTCAAGTATTATACATATAGTCCATATAGCCCACATGTAGGGTGGGCTATATATACCCCCCTCCTAGCATGTTAGGAGTGGTTGCTCATTTGTGTTTTACACTTTCTCATTCAATCCATCCATCTTTCTCTTCTCCTCTCCTTTCTCTCTCTACCTTTCTCTCTCTAGTTCTTCCATTTCCATCCATCTCAATAGATAAATCTTAACATTGCTTAATCCTAAGAAACTATGGACCTACATAAGTCTTGTTTTCTAATATATAAAGAAAACACAGACGTATAGTTTTATATATCTTTGTCACAGTGTAAAACTAAAGCAGTGTGTGTGTTCTAGGCATGTGTTTCATGATAACACGCCTTGGTTGTTTGTGTTCATTGTTTTAATGCAAATAACATTGGGGGTAATTCGTGTCTTGTTATAAACACCTTGTTATGATTGTTGTTCAATTTCGCTATGATTAAGGTCATATGAACAATGATCATCCTAGATAAATGGTGTAAACCATAGAGTCTAAACGATCCATAGACTCCACAGGAGATTGCCGGAATCTATTTTTAGTTGATTATGTGTATATTCATTTGTTTATGTGTCATTAGGTGGTTTTTTCCTATTGGTGTGATTGGTTATGTATGTCTTTTCTATATATCATATGGCATGCCATATGATCTAGTGGTTGTTCAAGGTTGTGCTTGAGGTTAATGTGGTACTTTATTCACATTCCATTGTATTTCAATGTTTTTTGATGTAATATATTTTATCGGGGTAAGTCTCTTTTACCTAAAAAAAAAATATGATCAACTAACTATAACTCACATAGCAATTTAAGGATAGCTACAAAAACCTTCATACGATTTGTTACATTCAAACAACTTTTTTTTTCAAAACACTCATCATGGATTTACATTAATAACTGTTACATGAAAAACGTATTTCACTGTATAACTAATATTTCCACTTGGGTGATTTGTCATTAGTAGGGGTGTAATCGAGTCGAGCCGAGCTCAAACTTAGTAAGGCTTGAGCTTTACTTGATACTAAAATTGTAAGCTTGAGTTTGACTTGATAGCTTGTCAAACTTTATCAATCCAGGCTTGAGCTTGGCTTAATAATGCTTGATAAAAGCTTGAGCTTGACTTGAAAAGCTTGAATATATATAAATTTAATTTTTTTATAATAAAACTCATTAATAAACATATGTATAAAAAAATCAAAAAAAATCATAACTTAAAATTTAATTTATTTAACATTATTAAAATCAATATTAAAATCATCGTACAATCTTGGTTTCAAAATGTGTTTTGCGCTCCAATACGATTAAGGTCTCAAAGGCCATTGCTTGATGTGAATGCGAGCGCAATTCAGACACGTTGCGTTTAGTATTAAAAAGAGAACAAAAAATATGTATATACATATTGTATTCCACCAAGTATCGAATAAATGAAATAATAAAATTTACAAAAATAAAGAATCGTTTAAAATACAAAGAACTAAAATATAAATGTATCAGAGTTAAAAGTCCTTCTAAAATATATTATTAATTTATGAAATTAGCCCTTAAAATAAGGTTAATACTCAAATTGACAATTAGTTGCTTATATAAATTCATCATAAAAATATGTTTTTGATAGAGCTTGAAAAAGCTTGATAAGAACTCGAGTCGAGCTATCAAAAGCTTGAGCTTGAGCTTGATATAGTTACGAGCTATTTTTTAGGCTTAAGCTTGGGCTTGAGCTTGAGCTTGATATAGTTACGAGCTATTTTTTAGGCTTAAGCTTGGGCTTGAGCTTGATAAAAACTTGGCTTGATCGAGTCAAGCTCAAGCTTAAGCTCGAATTGCTTCATAAAAGCTTGGCTTGATTACAGCCCTAGTCATTAGTATAAGCTAAATGCAAATCATCATATCCAAAACACTCAACCTAACCGTTTCTTTTGCTAGCAACACAATGATACTTTTCTTCTATTTTACGAATAGATGCAACTTCTTTACACTTCCGTTTCGTCAGTTTTTTGTATGACTTCACCATCATTTTACATTCTTCTTTCAACTTTCATTATCTCTGTTCTAGAGCTTCCATCTCATAATAATACTCGTTAGGTGCCGTTTGGTTCGAGGGTATTTGAGGATATTGGAGGATATTTAAAATATTTATATTTTAATATCCTTCAAATATTGTGTTTGGTACTACCAACAAAGGAATTTAAAATTCTTTTAATTCCCAAAATGAAGGATATTAGAATTACTCCAAAAAGTGAGGAATTTAAATTTGCTTGAAAATTATTTTTTATAAACTTTTTTTGTGTTCGTTATTATTCGGATTTTTATGTTTATATAAAAACTTATAAAATTTAAAAGTTTATATAAAATTATTTTTTATAAAATTTATATAAATTTTAAATAAAAATTTATATCAATTTTAATAAAATTTATAAAAAAAAAATTTTAAAAAAATATATAAATTGTTTATAAAATTTATTGAATTTTTTTATAATATTTATATAAATTTTTTGTAAAATTTATATAAATTTTTTCTTAAATTAATGATTTTTTTTATAAAATTTATATAAATTTTTTATAAGATTTATATAAATATTTTTATTAAATTTATATAAAAATTTTATATATTTATATAAAATTTAATTTGATGAATTTTTTTTATAATAACTATATAAATTTTTTATAAAATTTATGATTTTTTTTAAATTTATATAAACTTTTTAGAAGATTTATATAAATATTTTCATAAAATTTATACAAATTTTTTATAAAATTTAAATAATTTTTTTATAAAAAATTTAAATAAATTTTTTGTAAAAATTATATAACCTTTTTTATAAAATTTATATAAAAAGTGAAACTTCGATTTTTTCTCTTTTAGATAGAAAATTTATATAAAAAATACTTGGTCGTTAATTGGTTCAACCCAAAATTAAATTTTTAAAATATTATAAATTTCTGCCAACCAAACAAGCCTAATCATTTTAAATTTCAGAATTTTAAATTCTAAAGAACTTGAATATATTAGAATTTAGAATTCCATAATTCTAAAATCTTGAACCAAACAGTTCCTTAGGCTTTTCATCGGTAACAAATCCTTATCTGTGAAATTACATCTCTTAATACCTTATAAACAGTTTAAATCTCAACTAAATTATGATAAAATAGTTAAACTATTGGGTTATTAATACACTCCCGCCAGCGCCTTGACCCCTATCCAATTTTTGGGCCAATTTCGCGTACATTTTTAAGTCTTGAAGCGACCATCTTCTTCAACAATAGAATTATGTTGTATCAATACCAGATGTGGTTTCCTGAGAGATTCTAAAATTTGTTAGTAGCCGAAAAAGCCAGTAATTATTTAACAAAAAAATGACTGGTTCGTAACTTCCTACAAAATAACTTCTTTAAAATATATCCCAAAGACCTAACATCGAAAATCTTCGTGCAATTGTACCCATTTTGAACGCACATGTGTCCTATTCCATAATCAGATAGGAAAAAAAATGAAATCAATATATTACAAATTCTTTAAAACTTATTGGCTAATAAGTAAGTAATCAAGTTCAGCCAATGTAATAAGAAGTACCGTCAAAAAAATTCATCATTCCAAGATGAAAAACCAAAACGATCTTCACGTGACCAGTAGATGCATTCAAAAAATCATTGATTTGCTGGGCAAAACTACCCAGTGTGCATTTTAGATCATTACCCCTACAAAAAAATTGAGAGGGTTATATTTTACAAACAAAACATAATATTATTGTTAAAAATTTTGATAGTTTATATTTAGAACACATTCCCCAAAAGAAACATATACTGCATATCGTTTAACATAACATACTGAAGGTTCCTCTTGTTTTAAATTAGTAACTGATTTATAGAACCTAAACTCAAAGCCATAAATAGACCGTTAAAGTCCGTGCACGGATCAACAGCAGTATTTGACATAAACATCACACGTAATGGGTTGTTAAACTGTGTCTTAATTTCACCTGAACTGTAGCATTGAATGATAACAGTGCTACCTTCCTTCAATAAGTCTTTGAACTTGCTAACCAAAGCCATTCGTACGGTCTTCTGCATCCTTGTCAGAAAGCACTCAATGTTAGCAACATATATTATAACCTAATTATGATCAAATTATGGATACAACTACATGTTCATCCATTAGGACCCGTTTCATGTTGCTAATGTTCTTTCCGTACACCTGCTTCATCCATGTGCTAACAATAAGTAACATTATCCTTTAGGCCGCTTAGATCTTTGATATATCTTACAACAAATGTAGCCATTAGTTTATGATGCTAGGGATTTTTGATGAGTGTGATGTGCAGGTTTGATCATGATAGCTACCACTTCATATAAAAGATTTCGTAAACTTTAAAACATAAAAAAGGCAACGCTTTGAAACTTGCCACGGCTGTTGTTAAATGATGATTTAAATCGCGTTATGGACATAAACGTATTTTGTTAATTATAGAATTATGATTTTAATTCGGTTTTGTTAAAGAGGGTTTTGCATATGACCAATCATTATTAAAAAAAAAATTATTGCTTGAAATGATTAGAATAAAACCCTTAAATATAATTTTTAATCTAAAAACAATTTATTATGCAAGGTATTTATGAAATTATGTTTATGACGCAATTAATGGTCAAGCTTAAAGAACTTGTACAAACATGATATTTTAGGAAGGTTTTTCGAAAACGGGTTCAACCGAAAACATGAATTACCATCGATTTGGCTAACAAGTAACAAATAAAAGTCGTCCAAAAATAAATCGGCTGAAACCTATAAAAATGAGTGAGCCAAACTTGGTCAGATTTTTTTTTATTTTTTTTTGTTATGTTCCGGTTAATCATACATACCGCCGCCGCATCACTCTGGCGAATACCCACTAGTTTCATCATATGTATCACCGCCGCATCGCTGGCGGGTACCTACTAGTTTCTTTTAGTGCTGGCACACATTCTCTAGTCCTCTTTTCTTTCAATAAAAGTAGAATTATGGGTTGCTTTCTTAGAGAGCTGGGAGTCGTTGGCACGAGAAGGTGGTGCCAAAGCCGCCACCTAGGATTTTGGGGCTTTGGCACCAGAAACCTTTTGGCACCACATTTGTGGGGGAGTGGTTGGCACGAGAAAAAGTGGTGTCAAAAGAGTATAATGGGCCCACATAAACCCCACTTTATAACTAAAAAACAAAAAAAAAAAAACAAAAAAACAAAAATCTGTTGGCACGAGCTGTTGGGGTTGGCGCGAGGTCCGTTGACGCGAGCCACGGTACCGTGCGCCAACGGAGGACTGGCGCCAAAGGGCTAACAGCCAGCCTTGGCACCACCGCTCCCCCACTCTTAGATTTATAAGTATCACCGCCGCATCGCGCTGATGGGTACCTACTACAGTAGTTTCTTTTAGTGCTGTCACACATTCTGTAGTCCTCTTTTCTTTCAATAAAAGTACAATTATGGGTTGCGTTCTCAGATTTATTTCTAAAGATCGGCTCGTACCCTATAAATGGTTTTGATAACGTCAATTAGTTTGGCCCGTCTTTCATCGACAAAACGTGAACCAACCAAAGCAGATGTTAAACAACTTGGCTCAATACATATCAGGTTATAAACTTGCATCACACGATAACTTTATAAAAATTAAAGGTAGACAGGTGCATTTAGCAAAGTATTTGTATGAGAAAACAACCACAATTCCCATTTTCCAACGCCATTGAAGTTTCTTTTTTTATCAGTGCATTTCATTACATATCAACAATAATAACGCCATTGAAGTTTCTTTTTTTAACAGTGCATTACATATCCACAATAGGAATCTCGAAGAATCATCTGACATGCCAAGTTGAAAACCCATAATTGTAGCAGCAAATAATCGTTACACCAATTTTAACATTCATTTACCGCTTGTTTTGATGTGGAATAAACAAAGACTCCTACTGCAGCTCATAAGAAGAGAAGCTGAAACCTGTTCTTCCCTCATTGGTTGTTTTTAGCTCAAGCTTTTGAAAAGGGCTGCAATAACGAAAACTAAAATCATTAAACATAACCAGAGGCAAAAGCTACAACCAATTCACTTATAAATGGGTAAATATGGACAAGATTTTCTAAAAACAGGTGAAATAAAATCACAAGTTATTCTGTTCAACATTGCACAAATTTTTTTAGTGCATACTATCTTATTGATAACTATATTAGAAAATTTATAACTAAGTAACTATGTGATGACAAAATTTTATTTGCAATTTACTTTTAATGCAATTGCATGTTTTATCTCCAATGGATCAAGTAGGTGAAACTGAGGAGTTAGCTAGAAAAGAAACGGGTTAAATTGTGTTTGCATGTCAACAAAATCCGAGCAATTATATGGCTTGACTAGATCAAATTGTGATTGCAGGTTAAGCAAAAAAATTGACGCACTTGTGATAACAAAGCAAAAGGAAATATAAAAGATTAGTACCTGCTATTAGGGTCATAATAGTAACCGTTGATTGAGCCATCCACACAAGAAAAGCAAACATAGTAAAAGCCAGCTATGGTCAATCCACAATCAGCTCCAACGTTCACAAAGTATTGCTCCTTCCATCTCTGCATTACAGGAGATTTAAATAATAAGTCACCCAGAAAATAGGCCTGTCCGCAACCATCAGACACGAGGTAGAAATACATCTCAACTGAAACAGATAGTCAGAAAGAAAGAGATAAGTAAGAGAAATTGCCATAAATATATACTGATAGTTGCTGAGGTCCAATGACTTCCCGCCATCAACTTCAACCTGCGTCTGACAGGAACAGAGTGTTAAGCCTATCATAAAATATATAAACTTATATGTCCTGGAGGCATATACCGATGACTTACTAAAAGAGGCGAGAAGGATGGAAACTTTGTCCAGTGTTCTATGTCAACCTCTGATCTGTCACGGTTTGTTAAATGATAATGAACAAAATGGGCTTTTCAAAAAAAAAAAATAATAATAACAATAATACTAAAAAAACAACTTCCCAAACACCCCGTTTATTTTAATACTATTCTTCTGAGCTTTGATGTCAAAGGGAATATGCTAACTTTAGGATTGCTAAACATCTCAAAGTGTTTACTTTTGGCTCGTACCAAGATCCACATTATCATTTTATATTGAGAAGCAATCCATTTGGACATCAAAGGCAAAAGTGCAAATCTTTTTGTGGCAAGTAAATAACAAATTTTAGACAGACACAAAAATTCTCGCAGCTAGAATGTTTTAACTACATAAGAAAACTCACGTTGCTTTCCATTTGTTAGTAAAAAAGGTATAATTCTTGGTATCAACAATTTCTCCCTCCCAAAAAGTAACTACCTGCAGTTGAGTATTTTCGGTACCTTAGTACGTAATTCACATTCGACAAAGCACAATGATCAAAGATATAACGAAAGGGCATCGGGGACAGCTAAAGCCCCAAGGATGTATGCAGTTGTTATTATTAAATAAAGGATATGGCTAAGGCACAATGAGGTCTTCTTAGATGGTTATCGCTAAACTTGTTGTGCTGCTTCTACGTATTATATCTGGCAAGAACGACAATAGGTTATTTAACAAAAATAAAATATCGGTGGATCAGGTTTCCAATTGCATTATGTCTACGGTTCGCCTTAAGCTGATGTCATGCAGATTCAAGAAGTCCAAGGATGTTGCTCGTTTCGCTCAATTGTGGAGTCTTCCGGATTTTTGTTTCCGATGATGATTTTGTTTATTCGTTTATGTACTGTTAGGTGGTTTTTCCCTATTGGCGTTATTGGGTATGTATTTAATAGGGTTTAGGCATATGGCTTGTCATGTGCTCCTTAGTTGTTCAAGCTCCGCTTGAGGTTAATGTGGTATTCAGCCGCATTCCATTGTAATTATTGGTTTTTTGGGATTTATATATTTTACCAGAGATAATCCCCTTTACCCAAAAAAAAAAGGATATGGCTAAGGCAACATCACTTGTCCTTTTTATTTCTACACAATTTAGTTATTTACATGGCCATCTAACATAATTCATTGAGAAAGAAACATGATTTTCTTTCGTATTGTGCCTAAACAGTTTCAATAATTTAATACATGGAAGGTTGAGTTAGCATATATGACTATATTCTTGCATTTATTATTACACCCATCTTTCTTTTGCAAAACTACGTATAAACGTCCTATGATAAGACCTTTTATAGATGGTGTCGTATCCTAACTAGTTTCTGTACAGTGTACCCGGTAGATATCTGTGTTTCTTTTAGGTGAGTAGGGTTGTAAATGAACAGGACGAACACCGAACACCAACAGAGCCTTATTCGTGTTCGTTCGTTTGATTTTAACCGGACAAATGAACGGACGCGGACGCTTAAAGGGGCGAATTTCCTTGTTCATGTTTTGTTCATTAAAAAACGGAATTGTTTGTGTTCGTTCATGTTCATTCACTAAGAGATTAAATGAACGAACAAGACTTTGGTTCATGTTCGTTAATTTAACTAGACAAACATAAAATCGTGTTCATGTTCGTTCACTTAATAAATAAACGCACATAACCGAACATTTTATCGCACGGTTCAGAAATGTTCACTGGCCCTACAGGTGAGTATTCTACTATAAAGATAACAAACATCTTCATGTCAGGAAACATCTATAAAAAACTGTATTTTCATATTTCAATACATTAGCTTGAGATAGTACTTGAAATTTGATACGAAAAGATGAGACTTACGACTCATGTAATGAGACACAACAAAAGATAATGGGATGAACCAAGAAGTGCAGACTGAATTGCCTCTATATATACCAACATAAAGAGAAGAATATGGTGAAAACTCAATTTGGAACAGAACTGTATTGAGTCTCTACTCTAATGAATTTCCTATATATTGATTAACAAACAGAAAAAACCGCAAATGCAGATTCAGTTGGGACATGCCAAAATTGCAATTCTCATTTAGCATGGTACACACAGTTATGAATATTCTGAAATTCAAGCTTTAGAGCTATATAAGTATATAGATACTTAAAACCATTACAAATAGGCTTTTGAATCTTCTAAAAAAAGCACATGGACACAACTAACTAAATTCTTCTTCCGTAAATACAATTTCCAAGTATCCTAGTCCCGGCATTCAACTATGTCACTTATATCAGAGCTCAAGTGCATAACTTTCGCATAATGGTTGATGAGAAATAGCTTAAAACAAAGAAATCCTTTTGCCTCGTCCTATATGAAATGCTTAAAGGCATAAAGCCATTTTAATTTCTTTCTTTTACTTCATTCAGAATACAAACTCTACATTCACTCTCTCAAGTGCTCCCCACTCCCCAGTTCAAGTTAGCTTAAACAAATGCATGCCAAAATAACAATAGATAATCTTTTGTAAAATCAAAAGCCTTGTAAAGTATACGCATTAAAAGTATGCTGCTTACTGGTGTATCTGCCATTGGCACATTTAGGGCTTCCATGGTGCCACATAAATATCCATGATTCAGGTCACAGCCTTGGATTCGCACATTCACTCTCCAAGCTTCCTCTTTTTGTGGACTTGAAACGTTTTGGGTTCCTGAAAAAGCCTGAAAAAAAAATTAAATCCATTTACACAGCTTATAGTTAACATGTGATGCACAGTTCAGAGTATACAGATAATGAATGTCAATTGCTCCCTGGCAATTAACATTCAACATCTGAAAATTGTTACAGCATATCATTAATACATATACAACTTTTTATCCAAATTACTAATTTGATGGAGATTTTATGATGGACAATAAGAGAATAAAACAAACGGATGCTGACAAGTGGTCTGAGCTGGGTTTAACGCTCCGCTGCTCTGAGGGTCTGAAAGCCGAAGTGCAAAAGCGACAGGAAGCACATGCCTCAGGTAGGCGAGGCGCATACTTTTTACATACACATTTTCAATATATTTTACTACATTTTGATACACAGATACCGCATTAACATCAAAAAGAACCAAGCCTTCTTCATACCAAAAGTAATTAATCTATATCCAGGTTTAAAGTCATATATGTTTTTTACGTAGCTAATTAGACGAAATTGGCTCTCAGTATAACTTACTTATAATCAAGGTTCCAAAAGGCGCGCCTTGACAGCGGAAAGGCGTCGCCAAGGCGTGAGGCGTGGCCTCGCCGTTACGATATGGACTTTGGTGTTGGCTCTGGGCGTGGCGTGGGTCTCAAGACGTCAAAAGGCGGGCAAAGGCGCGCTAAATCTCAAGGCGTGGCGCCATTTTTAGTAGCTTTTGGAGATTTTTTGAGTTATTTTGTAATTGGGCTATTTCTTATTTGGGCCTAGTCATTTTCTTAAGTATTAACTGAATTTCAAGTACAAACTTAGTATATGACTATATGTCCACTTGTATATGAAATATGATAATACTAGTTTATTACATAAATCTATAAAAGAAAATTGTCGCTCTGTCACGCCTTAAAAAACGCCATTGCTTCGCAAAGGCTCCTAAGGCTTGAGGCTTGGACGTGCCGCCACGCCATGCCTCACGCTATCTGGAACCTTGCTTATAATAGTAATAAGACCATCTAAAACGCTTGATTTTATGTTGAACTTTGTAAGGGTTCAGGCTAATAAAATCAAGACCAAGTTGAACTAGAATGCCTTAGGCATGCAGTGACAAAATATCAATGTCTGCACGGGCAGACAGGGTGCAACCAGATGTGTATCTGGTCTACACTTAGTTATTGAAATTTCAAAAAGAAATCTAGGACTTGGCTTAGTCAATCAGGTGTTGTGAGACGGTAAGCCATGGCTTATTTTGTTACCGATTTAGGGTTTGGCTTATTTTTTAGTCATTTTAGAATTCAAAGATCCAGAGTTCTTTCATCACCAAAAATGATATGGATGTTATGAGTCAATTAGTATTGCTATGCACTTGAGGCTGTTAGTAAAAAACGTGCCTTGCACAAGTGGTCATTGGCGGGAAAACAAGTTGGGTTACACTATTAGAACTAACTGATGTTAAATTGCCACAGTTACATACCATCCTACCATGTCTCTTTTTCTGGCATTGGCAGAGGAGCACAAATATCAAAACATACGACAATAATACAAGGAAAACAGGATGCAACAAATAAAGAGATTACCTGCCCAACACTTAAAAGTGAACAAGGTCGTAGACAACTTTGTCCAGGATTTGCACCTGATAAGAAGCACGTGTCACAACCAGATTTGGAGAGCAAAACCAAAAGGACAAGGTAAAAATAAGCTAGCACAAGCGCCATCGAAGTGTAAGACCATTACTTTTCACGTATCCTAAGCTTATTTGATACTAATTCGAAACTGTGAAATATCTATTCTCAACTTTAGCACTAACCTAAATGTTTTTGGATAGAGAAATGGTTAATATACAGTTTTGAATAAATGCATCGGCTATATATGAAGGCATAAGCGGCTTACAGTAACAGAAAACGACTTGAGTTTCATATAAGATTACAATAATCTTGAGTGGATTACATATGAATAATCTTCTTGTACAGATTGTTGATATGTAATAACTAAATTAGATTAATAACAAGGGATATATATGTTGTTGTTTAATTAGCAAAGGTACGCGTACAAGAACATCAGGCAAACATGGATTTGTAAGTCATTATTAACAGGAAAATAAAGCAGCATCGATATAGAATGAAATTAATTGAAATTTATAAATAAAAATATAAACCTGATGAAGAAGAAGAAGAAGAATTGGAAGGTGCTGGAGACTCCACTATTCTCACCGGCATTTTTATCAACAATCACAAATCAGATACTATTACAAATCAAGCAATTTGTTTGATACACTTGATTACAACAAAGAGAACCATTTTTATTTTTTATAAGAGGAATATTTTTCAAAAGTAAAGCCATTTTTTCATATTTAATGGGCACATTAACCTTTATATAAAGGAGAAGAATCACGCGCATCCATAGGAGCAGTGATTCTCCTCACAAACCGCTTTTTATAATACTATCATCCTCTCTCACAACCAAAAAACTCTCTCACAAACAAAACACACACTAGCACCTACACCTTTCCGTTATTTGATTTTACGGACCCCGTTATGCATTCATTGATCCCCGTTATGCATTCATTGATCCCCGTTATGCATTCATTGATCCCCGTTGTTGGTTTTATTGGTGTTAATTTGGCCTTTGGCCGATTAAATAATTGGGGGTTAATTGGATGTTTTCCCTCTCCCATTAATTGCGATTGTCCGGTTGTTGGTTTAATTGAGGGCTAATTGGCCTTTCGCTGGGGTTAATTGGATGTTTCCCCCCTCCCATTAATTGCAATTGTCCAGTTGTTGGTTTAATTGATGGTTAATTGGCCTTTCGCCAATTAAATATTCGGGGTTAATTGGATGTCCATTGCAAGTTTACCCCTTGCCATTAATTGTGATTGTCCGTTGTGTAGTGGCTACAGGAATCGTAGTGGCTACAGAAACTCAATCTTAACCATTGCAATTAATCCGTGTCGCGATGGTGTCCGTTGATGATGTGCCTCTTGCATCCATATATATACCAGCATCACCACATAGTTGCAGCTGGGTTTCCATTATTTGTGGTGTTGCTACAGTCGCTCTTAGTCTTCTTTGCTTTGCTGCTTATCCAGCCTACAAAGGTTTGTAAAATTTAACCTTTTTTATTTATTACGGTTGTTTTTGTCCTTCGTTAAACTGTGCTTTCGTGAATGATATACACACAAATTTGTGTTTGTTGTGTTTTGTTACTCCATATGCTCCCTTTGTTATTGCATATGCTTAAACCGGCTTAGATTTGTTAGTGTTTTGTAATATAGATAATGTCACTATTCCATATACTGCCTTTGTTATTCCATATGCTTAAACCTGCTTATATTTGTTAATCTTTTGTAATATAGATGTTGTTATGCTTTTTAGATTTGTTAGTGTTTTGTAATATAGATAATTTCCATATGCTTAAACCTGCTTATATTTGTTAATCTTTTGTAATATAGATGTTGGTATGTTTTCTTACATTTGTTGGTGTTTTGTAATATAGATAGTTTCCATATGCTCAAACTTGCTTATATTTCTTGATCTTTTGTCATATAGATGTTGGTAGGCTTTTATTCATGTGGTTGGGTGAATCTTTCTTTTGCGGTTGGCCTTTATTCGGTTATAGATTTGTTTGCCTTTGTTGACCTGGTAGGTTAGGCGTATGTGTTTCGTGTTATATTATGATCCCCCATGCGCTTCCATGTTTCTTCATGTTTGGTTAGGTTTGTTGACATTTTAGTTTAGACTTCTGTGTTTCGTGATGTTCGGTTCCATTCCCATTGTCTGTATGCCTGTTAGATTAGGTCTCTTTTTTTTGTCAGCCGCACTGTATGACCGCATTTCCGATATCATTTTCCATGGCATTTATGAATCGTGTAGTTTGTGGTCCGTTGCATTTTGCTTCACACTCTTTCTCTTTCCCTAGACTGTTTTCCTTTTTTTTCCTGCTGTTGTCCATAGTCATTATGTCTGGTCCGTCTACCCGCCTGGAAATCTGTGTAGTTTGTCGGTTGCGTTCCGTTGCCCGTCCCGTACCCGTATGTTACAACTGCTCTGCAATAGATCGAGCAAGTGGTGGTTGGAACCCTAAAATAAGAGGTTTGTGATTTATCTTTCCCTCACAAATACGTTTACTCGGTTATGTGTAACGATGGCTTCCCTGTGTTTTTAACTTTGGTTTTGTTTGCAGCTGCCTACGACCAGTACATTACCGATAATGACATTTCGCTTCTCCCTCAGCCAGGCCTGTTGGCCGATATATTGGGTGTTTCTTCTGTTACTGGTGCAAACCGAGATCCACAAGATCAGGGCTTCCGACCTTTTTTGGGTGTTGCGGCCGAATGTGGCACCCCTGTTGAAACATTGATCTCACACCCATCACATCCGCCCGAGCCTACCGCAGGTTCGTGCTACATTGGTTATTTCCTTGAATTCTGCGTGCCTGTGTCGGTGTCGTTACTGACTGTGGTTGATGCAGGAACAAACGATGCTGTTGGCCAGACCATGGGGCCCACCATGTCTGTTTTTTCCACAAACACCGCGCCTGGGTCCTGTTCTCATGCTTTGCCGCTTGGGAAAAGGAAAAGAAACAGTAGTACGTCCTCTTTGGACTCCCTAGTCCCGCCAAGTACACCGGTCTGCCCCTAGGCTGGTTAGTCTTTCTTTTACCACGTGTACGGCCACTTAGATAACCGTTTATGCGATGACCCTGTTTGCTAAAATGGACTTACCACGACCACCAGGTTTTGATCACCCACTGGGGGGTAACATGAATGTTTCAAATGTTACCAAGGCGAGCCCATTCACACCTCAGGCATCCCCACTTGGGAAAAGGAAAGCACCGTGTCCTGTGCCACTGCCCACAGTTTCCCCAGGTTTGTGTTAGCCTTATTCTTTTGCGTTCAACCGTTTGACAGCCCCATGTGCTTATTCTCTTTGTTAAATGCAGGAACAACACCTTTTGCGGTTACCAGCCAGCCACACACACCCCCGTCTCAGGCGCCGCCCTATGAGGAATCTTCCAGGCCTGCTGCCAGAGGACGGTTATTTTTTGAACAGCCTTCGGATGTCCCCGCGGAACCCCAAGCTGGTCAGTCTTTCTTTCCGCAAGCAGCTTTATTCCAACACACACTTAGGGTATTTGCTTATTTGGGTGCTTAAATTTAGGACCACCAGACCTGTCAAGACAAAATGACATGAATGCTCCATGTCCTGTGCAACTGCCCACGGTTTCCGCAGGTTTGTGTTAGCCGTATTCTTTTACGTTCAAGCGTTTGACAAACCCATGTGCTTATTCTCTTTGTTAAATACATGAACAACACCTTTTGCCGTTACCAGCCAGCCACACACACCCCCGTCTCAGACACCACCCTATGAGGAATCGGCAGGCCTGCTGCTAGACGGCGGTTATTTTTTGAACAGCCTTCGGATGTCCCCGCGGAACCCCAAGCTGGTTATTCTTTCTTTCCGCGAACGGCTTTATTCCACCAGACACTTAGGGTATTTGCTTATTTGGGTGATCAAATGTAGGACCACCAGACCTTTCAAGACAAAATGACATGAATACTCACCGTGATTCGCCCGGTTCTAGCACCCACGTGCTCCCACCTCATCCTCCCCAACGGGGAAACAGAACCACGCCTGGTGGTAGGCGGCGAGTTATTTTAACATCGCCCGCGGGTGGACCTATGACTCCTCCACCTGGTCAGGTTTTCTTTTTACCACGTATTACAATTACTTTTTAGGGTTCACACTTTCGGTTGCTGATTGTCCAAATGTATATCCACAGACCCCTCCAACAACCAACCAACCACCTCTCATGTGACACCACGAACACCCGTTGTAAATACTGGCCACATTCGCTCAGCTCATCCAACCACGAGCAATCCCACAGTCGTTAGCGCCAACATTTCCAGATCTGGCCCCGTGCCCGGCGGTATTCGATGGTGCCCGCCGTTGGTACCAGTTCCTCGGCAACCCCTCCAGGTAGTCGTCCGTCTCTTGGTATTGGTTTGCGTTGTTCCACACTCTTAGTTGTTCCCGGACTTATTTGTTCATGATACTTTCAGGTGTTCCGGTTTATCGAGACCTCGGGGACTGCACGTGCCGCTATCGTTTCTGTAACGCACTTTTCTGGCACAACGAGCGCCTGAAGGGTACACAGTATAGTAGGGAGCCCGAGTATCATTCATGTTGCGGTGGTGGTAGGATGTTCATTCCACAGCCACCCCACCTCCGCCAATGATTTAGCAGTTGCTCACAATTAGGCATTTTATGGAGAACATCCGTGCTTACAATCAAATGTTTGCAATGACGTCGTTTGGTGCTAAGATTGACGAGACCGTCAACCAGTCAGCAGGCCCATATGTCTTCAAAATTTATGGCCATGTGTACCACCGTATCGGATCACTCCTTCCTGAGCAAGGCAAAAGGCCTGAGTTCCTGCAATTGTACATATACGACACATAAAATGAGGTCCGTAACCGTCTTGCACCTTTTGGGGGCGATTCGGCGAGTTCTTTGGACCCGGTTATTGTCCAGCATCTTATAGAGGTGTTTGACCAGACAAATGCGTTGGTCTAGTTGTTTAGAACAGCGGGGGATAAATGTAGGGACGCAGATGTCCCAGAATTCAGCCTCAGACTATACAACGCGGGTGGTGCAAGAGGTTATGAACTTCCGACAGCACGGGACATAGGCGGGATAGTGTTCCAGAATGGTCGGCAATGCAGGACAGATTATGATGTCATAATTGAATCAAGATCAGGGCCACTCCAACGTGTTAACAAGCTTCATCGAACTTACATGTCTCTGCAGTTCCCGGTTATGTTTGTCTTTGGTCAAACAGGTTATGATAAGAATTTGGTGGTGCCTAGACGTGATGGTCGCAGCCCAGGGTCAAAGGTCTTAATGAACCGTTACTATAAATACCAACTGCACCAAAGGGCGTGTGATTATGGGATAATTTTTCGGACAGGCCGCCTGTTCCAACAGTATGTCGTCGCAGTTTTCTGTGCTTTGGAACAGGCTAGGTTAGATTGGGTCAAGACTCACCAAAATGACATCCGTTCCGACTACCTTGCTGGGTTGTACGACTATTTGAACAGAGGTGACCGAGAAGGGTCGCAATGTGGCCAAGGTATTCTTTTACCAATGTCTTTCACGGGTGGGCCCCGCTACATGTATAGCCACTATCTAGACGCGCTCGCATTATGTCGTGCTCTTGGAAACCCACAGTTTTTTATAACATTCACATGTAATGCCAAGTGGCCTGAGATAGAAAGTTTCATGACCCAGTTCCTCCTATTGTCGACCCTATACAGACCTGATGCTACGTGTCAGATCTTTGAACAGAAGGTCAAGGAGTATGTCGCCTTTATGAAGGAGTCTAAACTTTTTGGGTCCATCACAGGAGGTATGCTTTGGTTATGTGTCTTTACTATTGGCTTTGTTGCGTAGACTATTGATTCCTTACATATGCTTGCTATTTGCCACGGAGTCCTGTACATAATCGAGTTCCAAAAATGTGGACTCCCGCATTGTCATACATTGCTGTGGTTGCATGAGAAAGATAAGATCCTGGACCCAGCCCAACTGGATGCGTTTATTTCCGCGGAGTTACCAGACCCTGATTCTGACCCTTAGACATTTGCGGTAGTCTCAGAGCTAATGCTCCACGGGCCGTGTGGAGCAGCAAATATGAATTCCCCCTGTATGCAGGATGGTGTGTGCACAAAAATTTTCCCTAAGAAATACAACGAGCGTACTTTTTTTGACGATGGTGGGTATGTCCATTATCGCTGCCGAGACAACGGCGTTCGTGTCACAAAAAGAGGCTACGAGCTAGACAACAACAATGTTTTCCCGTATAACAGGACCCTTTCGCTGATCTTCAACGCACACATAAATGTGGAGTACTGTGGGTGGAGCATGCTAATCAAGTATCTTTTTAAGTATATATCAAAAGGTCCTGATCGAATATTTGCCAAAGTTACCAGGCCGGTCGGCGAGCCGTCAACCTCAGCACCTCCTCAACCAAAACCTAGGGATGAAATCCAAGACTATGTTGACGGCCGATACATATGTCCGCACGAAGCTTGCTGGCGCATATTTGATTTTCCAATATGTGAGACCCCCAAAATCAGACAAGGAAACACGTAGGCGGCAAAAGGGTTCCACGTCATGGTACAAGAAACAATGAAATATTGTTGACATAAAGTTGACGTAATAAAAAAAACTTATACATTACATCACAAAAAGATCAGAGTTTTTAAACAAAGGTTCCAGAGTTTTACAAGCGGAAAATCTATTATTTAAACATGGTTTTGTAACATGTTGTTACCAAAAATATAGGATAAACTTCTGACAGCTTTTACCAAAACCGAACTTTAAAAAGTAACACATAAATCTCCAAGCTGCGATAATATCTTACGGGCTCCCATCCAAGCAAAGCTAAGTAATAATACCTCAGATTAAACATGTAAAATCGTCAACATAAAGTTGAGTGATATTCATAGGTTTAGCAGTAAAGGTGTGAAACACAAGCATTCATTTGTAAAACAAGAAATAGGGAAAATGGTTACGTACGATAACCATAGTCCAAAACTATTATTATTGTTATTTAGTTCATGAACCGAAGCTTAACTCAATGTAAGTTCCTCTAGTGAGTATTCAGCCTAAATACTCAAGTATAAACAAATGAAATGCGTCATGGTTAAACAACCGCAACATGGGACGGGGATTGTCAATCCCGATGGATCCACCCACAACATTCGCGCTTAGCAACACAAGTAAATTAACGGTTCATGATCATGAGAGGAAACTTAAGGGCTATAACTAAAAGCAATAATAATGAAAATCTGTTGAAAATCATCAAGTTCTGGAAAGCATACAAGTTCTGGATAGCATACAAGTTTTGGATAGCATACAGTTTTAAATGATGTGTTCCACCATGTAAAACCTCACCCCGCGTTTAGAAACAATGTATAAGTAGTAAAACGGGGCTATGAACTCACCTCGAAGCAATAGCAACGTTTAAAATAGCATAGTGTAGACAGGGAGAAATAATAGCTCGAAGCGATCTGTAGTCTAATTAAAATAAGGATGTATTACGATACAAGTATAACGACAATAAACATAGCATTTAGTCCCCTAGTATGTGCTTGAGTTTATTTAAATAAATCGATAGTTTTTAACACTTGCGAAAGTGTAGCGTTTTAATAAAAGTGTAGTCAGTTAATCAGGATAGATTTAGTAATATTGGACACCTTGCAGTTAGTTTGGACAGTTTATTTATCCAGGTCGTTTAATAGGTCAATATCCTAAATAGATTTTTTTTTAAAATATTTTAAATAAATAAACTAAATAAAATTAAATATATTAATTATTAATTTAAATAAATAAAATAATAATAATAATAATAAGTACATGTCTCATGTTTCACGACATGAGACACCAATCATGTGTTGTTTTATAACCAAATTGAACTGAATGAAATTTTCAAAAACGCTTTTCATTTTGTTTTCGGCGTAGGGGTAGTTTTCTTGATTTTTTTAGAAAGAAATAATTAGCTCGTTAGTAACTCGCGGAGTAAACCACGAGTATCGTTGGGTAGCCCCCCAGGTGGTCAATAAGTATGCATCTTGAGGTTTATAAATCGATGTCGTTTGATGGGTTAAAATCAGGTTCGAAGTAAGGGTCGCGAAACTGTTTCGAGTGCGAGGTCTACCGGGTCAGTTTCGACCTCGTCTACGGTTCTCGATAGTGATCTTCAGGTAGAACCGAAAGTAGTCTTGTGTAGACGGCATGGCCGTCTACAACTTCCGTCATGTGACCGTCTTAGGGAAAGGTCGTTTTGAGGGTCAAAAGTGGGTCGTAAAAAGGTTGTATCGTAACACTTAACAAAGTTATATGTTTGACCAAAAAGTCACGCTCGATGTTTTTTTTGGCGACTTATAGCCTACTCGTTACTTAACAGATTTTCTTCATTCGAGTTCCTATGTGTTCTCAGCTAGCTCGATTATCATTTGCCCCCATGACCCGGACCATTCCTAAAGTCGAACCGGGTCAAAACTGGGCTCAAAGTCAGCCATGTCGAGTTCTTTTCGATTAGCCTATAGATACCAATCTCTACTTGTTCAAATATTTGTTTTTATTATGCATCCCATACACGGGATGTTTAAACAGACGGCATGCACTTCTCATGTCAAATTTGTTTATATGGTTTTATAAAACCTTTTAAAACGTCATCTCTTTTTGATTTCTCAAGCACAACTACTCTTAGTATACATATAATAAGAAAAGAAAGGAAGAACAAAAAGAACCGTGAGTTACTCACAAACCAAGGGAGAACGTGAAGTGCGGTTCAAATCGGCGAACCCTCGTTCGTTTTAACCCTCACGAACAAAACCGAGCACCATCGAATCCGAACTCAACGTGAACCGTACTTAAATTGATCTCATCACATAAAACTATAATGGGCATTTGTTGCTACGAGAGGAACAGGGGTGAAGATTCTTTCTTTGCTAGTAGATGGTTATCAAAACATTTATATACAAGCTATATATTAAGGCTACTTGAATGATTTCTTGCATAGGACATGAATTCATAGATTAAAATAGTAGCGTGTTTGAGTTTGTATGTGTTATAGTTCTATCTAGGTAAGATTGAAATATATTTGAGCATATCTAAAGCTGGATATGACTTTCGAAGGAAATACATCCACGTTAGCATTTGAATGCCACAAGTCAACACCAAACATAAATGGTACCAAAACATAAATTAGAAAGAAAATATGGCGTGAAGTGGAAATGAAATGTAAACGTAATAGCTTCGTGAATTTATAAAAACGGGTATTATTGAAGCCCGGTATTTTCAGAGGTTACACGATTTGAAAGATACGCGTTAAACACGAAAAATAAACTCTCAATATGAAATAAAAACATCGATATTCGGATCACGTTGATATTTTGATAAACAAAATGAGGGTTTATGATTTAATAAATTTTAACACGTCGTATAAACGAATATCGCCTAAAGGTTTAACATAAACTTAAGAAAAATGCTTTTAAAACGAAAAATCATTACGACGACGACAAAGAATTTTTTTATTATTATTTACGATCGATGGTGAACATAGGCTTTGCTGATAAATAATAGTTGACATGTATTCCATACATTAAAGACTTAAACTTGTCGATAAGTCAAGAATTTCATCATCATTTTTTTTACAGAACGAACAAGATATTTAAAAGTCGGGTAATATATATTGTCCGAATATTAGGAATAGAATTAGAGCTCGGTGTAAATGTTGATATTAAATTTCGGGTTACTACACAAAATAAATATGGAAAATAAAATAAAAAATTTTTATTTCGAATAAAATATTATCAATGATCAGAAGAATAATTAAAATATAATTTAATTAAAATTCTCGAGATCTCAGGATTTACGTATGAAAAAGTAAAGAGGAACAAGTAAAATATTGTAAAAATCGAGAAGTACGAATAAAAGAATAGTTTAATTACCGCGAAAAATATGAGTTCTCACAGTCGCCCCCCCTAAAGGAACTCTGGTCCCCAGAGTTCCACTGGGGACAGAAGAAAATGCAAACAAATGACTAGCAATAGCACGAGGGAATAAAACGAAATTCGTATCAATTCTTAACAAACTTGATAGAATAGACGTGTCGATGAACAAAATAATAAGAAATAAGGATTTAGCCAGTCATCACTTCTTGAGTGCAGTTGGTGTCACCAACAACGGCTTATTAAGTGCTTGATGGTCGATACACGATCGAAATAGAAAAGTCACGCAATAAATTTTCGAATCACATAAAATTCTTAAGAAGTTTCTTGATAGTAATTCCAGTAAACTGAACAACACTAGCCATGAAAGACGAAATCAACACATAATTCACACGAATGAATTTCAAAATGATGTCTAACACATAATCATAACAGTTACATGAATTTATCGTTCACGTCCCGTCATAAATCACTATTCGCGTCTAGAGGCGTTTCGAAGGTCTACCAAAATAGATAGGAAAGGTTGGTAAATGAATAAACATAAAAACATTGAATTTTTCAAGTCTGGTATCAATGGTAAGAAATTAGACAATTGGTAACGAGAATTATGTCACGAAAGAAAATGAGGTAACAAGTTAAACAAAGATCGTTGAGTAAGGAAATATGTGCTTGAGGCATGTACTTTGTTCAAGAAAAGATAAGGGTTCATATGTGTAAGTCGCGAACTGTTGATACTCGCATAAAATGTAAAAATTTCCAAAATTTACATTTATCTAACTTTTTAAGAAACATAATTAAAAAGTTGATTCTTGGTTACATATTTAAGGTGACTACTATTTGGCGTTGCATGGCTCCCTCTAAGTTAAGCATAGGTGATCAGGCCATGCATAATTTAGGACTAGCAATGTGATGCTCATCTTCGTCAAATCAGTATTACAGGTCATATTATTTATAATATGTATATAATGCCATTTGTAAAAACTTGAATCAAAATATTTTATTAAACTTTTCGCAAATAAGTTACTGGCTAGATATTTAATTCAACAAAAATTTTTTATATATTTTTTTTTGGTTACAAGGGTTCTTTAAGACCAATTGTTGAACAATTTAAGAAATTACGTCGTAAAATTAATATAAATTAATTTTATAAGATAGCATTCAATTATTTAAGAAAGCCCAAATGAAACATTTTGTGAAATGATTCACAAACAAGACCAGTTTGAGTTTATATGATAACATGATAATAGTTTACAAAGTAGCGAGTGGGTTACAAGAGGAAAATGAGGAGTAGTTCAAGACAACCAAATGAAATGGTTACAAAGTGATAGGGTTTCGAGAGGTTTAGCCGGAATTTTCAAGAGTCCCGTGTCAAGAAGGATAACGAATGATGAAAATAAGAACTTCAACCTCGGTCCAAATCAGTGGTACGATAGAAGCAAAGAAAGACAACTTAGAATGACAATTAAGTCACATATAAAAGAAAGATAGAGGAATCCATATGTGTGCACATCATTATTTATTTGACATAAATAACCACTATTTTAACGTTTTCAATCGCAATCATTGTTTCATGGTTGTAAAATATCATTAGTTAAAGTTTTACGAGCTCACACGAACTTAAAAACGCCTAAAAACCCTATTTCAAAATTTCTACCAGCTTTGACTTATTAGTCAACTTTGACCTTTTGGGATTTACCAAACTAATTGATTCACTAAATGATATTCTAAGACTCGAAGTCTAATGCAATTCGATGTAAAAAGATGTTTTGAACAACTTTCTAGTTTTACTAGAGACTTGAAACAGATCAAAAATAGACGAAAATGCCCTTGCATTTAAATTTGTCAACAAAATGATATTTTAGAACTACGCAGAATTGAGTTCTTAAATTTTACAATCCCAAATGAGCATAACTTGCTTGTTTTTTTTTATTGTTTACTGGTAAAATATCATGTCCTAAACGGACGTCTCAACAAGTAGAAATATATATTTTTATGTCTAAAGTTATAAAATTATTTTCTCGACACTGATAAATTTCCTGTAAAGTTTCTTTACAAAGTATAGTTTTTTTTGACACAATTTTAAATCCAAATTTCATAATAACACATAATTAATGTACACACAAGACTTGTGGATTCCATAAAGACGAAAAAGAATAAATTGCGTAATTAATCATGTAAAGAAAACACAGTATAGAAATGGTTCAAGAATGCCAACGATAAACTAAGAATTCAAAAACGACGCATGACATCCGTGTCTTAGATTTCGAGATGCAATGCAAGAAGGTCTCTTGGCAGTGTGATTTTTTTTTCCAAAATCACAAGACATATCGAGAAAGAATTGGAAGATTAACGGGTCACACTCCTGGAGCGAGGAGGTTTAATGAAAAGGGAGGATACAAGTTTATAGAAGTACAATCGTGTTCCAAACAATCGTCGCATAATACATGATGAATTACAAGATAGCGATGATGTTTTCAAGATACAAACGAAGTTGTAATTCGAAATCAAAACGTAGAATGGTCAATGAAACAATATTTAATCGTTATACGAGTGTCGTGTAAAACGGAGACATAAAGGTAAATCAAGGTTATGAAAACCCTTGATATTATTTAACACAGATTCAACGAATGCTTAGAGATGTGTGACTCACACGATGTCCTTTAGTCTTTTTCGGAGACACATTGAGCTACACAATGGCCTATAGACTAGACATAATAATCGTCATTAGGGTAAGGTAATATCTCATAATGCAATCAAGAGATGAAATACTAGAACGATAATTAAAAGTAAATAATAAGGATTAGAGAGTTACCCGCGCAGATATCGAACAACAATGGCAGATTCTGTGTTTGACAATTAGAAACAGGAAATATTTGAACTTTTGGTTATAGACTAAGTTTTGAAAACGACTCAGTTCCCTATAACCATCGCTCTGATACCAATCTGTGAGACCCCCAAAATCAGACAAGGAAACACATAGGCGGCAAAAGGGTTCCACGTCATGGTACAAGAAACAATGAAATATTGTTGACATAAAGTTGACGTAATAAAAAAAACTTATACATTACATCACAAAAAGATCAGAGTTTTTAAACAAAGGTTCCAGAGTTTTACAAGCGGAAAATCTATTATTTAAACATGGTTTTGTAACATGTTGTTACCAAAAATATAGGATAAACTTCTGACAGCTTTTACCAAAACCGAACTTTAAAAAGTAACACATAAATCTCCAAGCTGTGATAATATCCTGCGGGCTCCCATCCAAGCAAAGCTAAGTAATAATACATGAGATTAAACATGTAAAATCGTCAACATAAAGTTGAGTGATATTCATAGGTTTAGCAGTAAAGGTGTGAAACACAAGCATTCATTTGTAAAACAAGAAATAGGGAAAATGGTTACGTACGATAACCATAGTCCAAAACTATTATTATTGTTATTTAGTTCATGAACCGAAGCTTAACTCAATGTAAGTTCCTCTAGTGAGTATTCAGCCTAAATACTCAAGTATAAACAAATGAAATGCGTCATGGTTAAACAACCGCAACATGGGCTGGGGATTTCAATCCCGATGGATCCACCCACAACATTCGCGCTTAGCAACACAAGTAAATTAACGGTTCATGATCATGAGAGGAAACTTAAGGGCTATAACTAAAAGCAATAATAATAATGAAAATCTGTTGAAAATCATCAAGTTCTGGAAATCATACAAGTTCTGGATAGCATACAAGTTCTGGATAACATACAAGTTCTGGATAGCATACAAGTTCTGGATAGCATACAGTTTTAAATGATGTGTTCCACCATGTAAAACCTCACCCCGCGTTTAGAAACAATGTATAAGTAGTAAAAAGGGGCTATGAACTCACCTCGAAGCAATAGCAACGTTTAAAATAGCATAGTGTAGACAGGGAGAAATAATAGCTCGAAGCGATCTGTAGTCTAATTAAAATAAGGATGTATTACGATACAAGTATAACGACAATAAACATAGCATTTAGTCCCCTAGTATGTGCTTGAGTTTATTTAAATAAATCGATAGTTTTTAACACTTGCGAAAGTGTAGCGTTTTAATAAAAGTGTAGTCAGTTAATCAGGATAGATTTAGTAATATTGGACACCTTGCAGTTAGTTTGGACAGTTTATTTATCCAGGTCGTTTAATAGGTCAATATCCTAAATAGATTTTTTTTTTAAAAATATTTTAAATAAATAAACTAAATAAAATTAAATATATTAATTATTAATTTAAATAAATAAAATAATAATAATAATAATAAGTACATGTCTCATGTTTCACGACATGAGACACCAATCATGTGTTGTTTTATAACCAAATTGAACTGAATGAAATTTTCAAAAACGCTTTTCATTTTGTTTTCGGCGTAGGGGTAGTTTTCTTGATTTTTTTAGAAAGAAATAATTAGCTCGTTAGTAACTCGCGGAGTAAACCACGAGTATCGTTGGGTAGCCCCCCAGGTGGTCAATAAGTATGCATCTTGAGGTTTATAAATCGATGTCGTTTGATGGGTTAAAATCAGGTTCGAAGTAAGGGTCGCGAAACTGTTTCGAGTGTTACGAGGTCTACCGGGTCAGTTTCGACCTCGTCTACGGTTCTCGATAGTGATCTTCAGGTAGAACCGAAAGTAGTCTTGTGTAGACGGCATGGCCGTCTACAACTTTCGTCATGTGACCGTCTTAGGGAAAGGTCGTTTTGAGGGTCAAAAGTGGGTCGTAAAAAGGTTGTATCGTAACACTTAACAAAGTTATATTTTTGACCAAAAAGTCACGCTCGATGTTTTTTTTTTGGCGACTTATAGCCTACTCGTTACTTAACAGATTTTCTTCATTCGAGTTCCTATGTGTTCTCAGGTAGCTCGACTATCATTTGCCCCCATGACCCGGACCATTCCTAAAGTCGAACCGGGTCAAAACTGGGCTCAAAGTCAGCCATGTCGAGTTCTTTTCGATTAGCCTATAGATACCAATCTCTACTTGTTCAAATATTTGTTTTTATTATGCATCCCATACACGGGATGTTTAAACAGACGGCATGCACTTCTCATGTCAAATTTGTTTATATGGTTTTATAAAACCTTTTAAAACGTCATCTCTTTTTGATTTCTCAAGCACAACTACTCTTAGTATACATATAATAAGAAAAGAAAGGAAGAACAAAAAGAACCGTGAGTTACTCACAAACCAAGGGAGAACGTGAAGTGCGGTTCAAATCGGCGAACCCTCGTTCGTTTTAACCCTCACGAACAAAACCGAGCACCATCGAATCCGAACTCAACGTGAACCGTACTTAAATTGATCTCATCACATAAAACTATAATGGGCGTTTGTTGCTACGAGAGGAACAGGGGTGAAGATTCTTTCTTTGCTAGTAGATGGTTATCAAAACATTTATATACAAGCTATATATTAAGGCTACTTGAATGATTTCTTGCATAGGACATGAATTCATAGATTAAAATAGTAGCGTGTTTGAGTTTGTATGTGTTATAGTTCTATCTAGGTAAGATTGAAATATATTTGAGCATATCTAAAGCTGGATATGACTTTCGAAGGAAATACATCCACGTTAGCATTTGAATGCCACGAGTCAACACCAAACATAAATGGTACCAAAACATAAATTAGAAAGAAAATATGGCGTGAAGTGGAAATGAAATGTAAGCGTAATAGCTTCATAAATTTATAAAAACGGGTATTATTGAAGCCCGGTATTTTCAGAGGTTACGCGATTTGAAAGATACGCGTTAAACACGAAAAATAAACTCTCAATATGAAATAAAAACATCGATATTCGGATCACGTTGATATTTTGATAAACAAAATGAGGGTTTATGATTTAATAAATTTTAACACGTCGTATAAACGAATATCGCCTAAAGGTTTAACATAAACTTAAGAAAAATGCTTTTAAAACGAAAAATCATTACGACGACGACAGAGAATTTTTTTTTATTATTTACGATCGATGGTGAACATAGGCTTTGCTGATAAATAATAATTGACATGTATTCGATACATTAAAGACTTAAACTTGTCGGTAAGTCAAGAATTTCATCATCATTTTTTTACAGAACGAACAAGATATTTAAAAGTCGGGTAATATATATTGTCCGAATATTAGGAATAGAATTAGAGCTCGGTGTAAATGTTGATATTAAATTTCGGGTTACTACACAAAATAAATATGGAAAATAAAATAAATTTTTTTTATTTCGAATAAAATATTATCAATGATCAGAAGAATAATTAAAATATAATTTAATTAAAATTCTCGAGATCTCAGGATTTACGTATGAAAAAGTAAAGAGGAACAAGTAAAATATTGTAAAAATCAAGAAGTACGAATAAAAGAATAATTTAATTACCGCGAAAAATATGAGTTCTCACACAATACACAGCAGAGAACATGTTGTACAGATACTTGCCGTTCATTTGGAAAACATGCAAAGGATTAATTTTTGAGAACGGGATGACGTGTCCATTATTGTGAATCTGCCTGAAAAGAAGAAAACCACGCTTACTGAATGGTACACCTACAACGCAGCCAATTCGGACGGCAGACATTTGACGTATTTGAAGTTCCCTACTGAATTTGTGTGGTATGTAGACGCTAAAACCTGGCGCCGGCGGGCAGTTACAACTAAACATTCATATGGGCGTCTCGCATTTGTACATCCTAGCGCCGGTGAGCTCTTCTATTTCCGGATGCTCCTATCTCACCAAAAAGGCTGTGAATCTCCAACAGAGGTGCAGACTGTCAACAACATTGTTTTCCCCACCTATCGTGCGGCCTACGACGCGTTAGGCCTACTCGGAGACGATCGGGAGTGGGATATTGCTCTGGAGGAATCAACTGGGCATGCAACTACATCTGAAACAAGGACCCTTTTTGCACAAATGCTATTGTTTTGTGAAGTTTCAGACCCACGGAGACTGTGGGAAAAACACTAGGAAAGTATGTCTGATGACATTGGTTCACGCGTGTCCGCAACCGTAGGTATTCGCAATTTTTTTGTAAACGATGCTGAAAAGAAGGGGTACATTTTATATGACATACTATGTATTTTGACAGACTATGGTAGAACGTTGTCCGAATACGGTCTCCCAGACCCTCCCAGAAGACTTTTGGACCAGCTTAAAAACAAATTGCTAATGGAGGAGAAAAACTACAATAGGGCGCAATTGTTTCATGAGACTATGAACGCCCTCCCGAAGCTTAATGTTGCCCAGCGTCGGATTTACGACTCTGTGACTCAAGCATCATTACAAAATCGACAGGAACTGATATTTGTCTACGGTCACGGTGGAACAGGTAAGACTTTCTTATGGCAAACAATAACGGGCTCGTTGAGGTCACAAGAAAAGATCGTTCTTACGGTGGCTTCATCTGGCATCGCGTCCTTGCTTCTACCCGCTGGCCGCACAGCTCATTCAAGGTTCAAAATACCTCTTGAGTTAACAGAAGAATCGGTTTGACACATTAAAAAAAACACCCAGCTCGGCCGCCTTTTAACTGATACAGACGTCATAATTTGGGATGAAGCACCCATGAACAACCACCGTTGTTTCGAAGCGTTCGACCGGTCTCTTAGAGACCTTATGGGTAACCCTGAAACCGTCTTTGGTGGGAAAACAATCATTCTTGGTGGGGATTTCCGACAGACTCTTCCAGTTAAGAAAGGTGCTTCCAGACTTGAACTCATAACTCTGTCGGTCTCACAGTCACCTCTGTGGCAACATTTTAAGATCCTCACGCTTACTAAAAACATGAGGCTCACGAGAAATGATCTAACAACCCTTGAAAGGGAAAAAGCGCTAGAATTTGCACAGTGGCTGTTAAAACTTGGGAATGGTGAAATTGGCCAACCTGACGAAGAAGAACCCGAAAGTGTTAGCTGGATATCCGTACCTCCTCAATACTGTGTTTTCGGGGACGAGGCTGGCCTCACAGAGCTTACACGGTTCATATATGACGAAGAGACTCTCAGACACCCAAGTGCCGCCACTTTCCAGAGTAAGGCCATTGTATGTCCCAAAAATGATACGGCGGATGTTATCAACAGCCGGATCCTGGCGTAGATCCCCGGGGAAGTGACTACATACTTAAGTAACGACACTGCCTACCCACATGGTGGTGATATCCGAAACAGATATGTTGTACCCAACAGAGTTCCTGAACACATTGAACTTCCCAGGTTTTCCACCACATGAATTACAACTAAAAGTTGGCTGTCCTATAATGCTGTTGAGGAACACTAATCTGACTGGGGGCCTGTGCAACAGCACAAGAATGATTGTCAGGGCGCTAAAGTCAAAGTTAATAGAGGCTCAGATCATTACTGGGACGCGCGTGGGAGAAAAAGTATACATCCACAGGATTCCGTTACCTCATCAAGAACCAAATCTTTCGTTCACCTTCAAACGGAAACAGTTCCCAGTCAAATTGTGCTACGCTATGACAATTAACAAAAGCCAGGGACAGTCTCTATCGAAGATAGGTGTTTATCTACCGGAACCCGTGTTTAGCCATGGGAAGCTTTATGTTGCCCTCTCGAGGGCCACTTCCCCAGACGGGCTGCGAATACTGATTTAGGAACAAGAAAATCACCCCCCGAACACGACAAAAAACATCGTCTACAAAGACTTTTTACGTAGCATATAAAACCAAACTCACTGGCAACATTCTCAATATATGTTTCATGGTCCCCCTTTTTCCCCCTGTTGGTACATTATTTTCTGGTTAGGAATAGTACAGTGTTTGCTGTTTGCGTATTTGTAGGTTTTTTTAAAAACACATGTCTTATTCTCGTTCATTATGTGAGCTTATCTGCCTTTTGATAAAAACAATATATGGGCCCTTTGTTTGTTTACAATCGCCTTACACCTGTTGATATTGTTATTGTTAACCACCTTTGTTGTTGCCATCGTATAGTCGTGAATGTCTTACTACCGTTAGTTATGTGCGCTTGTCTGACTTTTGATAAAAACAATATATGGGCCCTTTGTTTGTTTACAATCGGCTTACACCTATGGCTATTGTTATTGCTAACGACCTTTGTTCTTGCCATCGTATAGTTGTGAACAGGTCCTATGGCTGACACAAGCACATCTGCATTGGTGGTTGCATGTACACCAATTTCCGAAATGACGCCGCAGCTTAGAGATTGCATTCTTGAAGCCATTGTCTACCGTAAATGGATGTCCAAAACCATACCAACACAAACAGACCCGACAGTGAAAGAGTTAAACTATTGATGTATTCTTATTGACAAGAAGGTTAGATTTTTTAAAACACACTTAAACAATTCAGGCTAACTCCAGCTAATAAAAGAGATTTTACTAGTTGAAAAAGTTCGTTTTCTCGGTGTCTTAACGAATTGATTTCTGGTTAAATGCGTGACTCAATTGTTTTTGGTTAAGAAAAAGGGAAGTTGATTATCTATAACTAATTAAAAAGTAAATGCGAAAAGTATTGAAAAAACAAATTAAAGACAAGTACAAATAATAAAAGTAAAACAAAGTGAATATTTAAAACTAAAAATTAAAACGATATTAAAACGAATATTAAAACAAATAATAAAACGAAATTTAAAACGAAACAATTAATAAAAATTAAACTAAAAGACGAAATTAACTATTGACTCGAAAATAAAGTTTACTAAATGAAAAGGGAGAGAATAAAACTAAAATGGTATTTTAAAACTAAACGAGGGAAAACCTAAAGCGGGTACTAAATAAAAGATAAAACTTGAACTTTACGAAAAAATATTAATACTAAAAATCGACGAAAAATTCAACTAAAAATACGTAACTTTCAGAAATAAAATCGGAACACCTTTCAGATAAAACTAAACAATTACGGAACAATACTATTAAATAAGCAAGCAGGCAGGCTAGCTGCTGGAAGCAGCCAGCCTAGCTGCTTAATTTTGGCGCCAATCTGCATGCATGCATGGAATGTGATTCCATCGTACTCTAGCTAAAAATGATTCCATCGTACTATTAAAAGCAATGTTGTAATTGTAAAAAATGATTCCATCGTACCATGATCGCAGTGTTGTATCGTTTCCATCGTACTCTAGCTAAGTATCGTACTCTATGATTGCACTAGCAGATCGTACCCACACGGATCGCACTCTATGATCGTACCCACGATCGCAACAAGTGATCGTGGTGTGGATTAAGGAGTGTGATCGTAGTGAACGATCGTACTAAGGATCGCAGTAATGGATCGCAAGTAGAAACCCTCGGGGTTTATGCGATCACACTTACTCGATCGTACTGGTAAAACCCTTAAGCAATACGATGGCAACAATAAGCAAATAAGCAAATACCAAATAAGCACTTATCTAAAAACTTAACCAAATCAAATTTAAGAAAAAGCTAATAGACCAAAATTTAAAAACTTTTAAGAATACTAAATAATAAAAATATTTAAAAACAACTTTTTATAAAAATTAACTAAAAAACACTTGATCAATAATAAGAAAATTAACACAATAAGCACTAAAACACTTTAAGCTATAAAAATCAAACATTAAAAGATCAATAAGCATAAATTTGAAAACTTTTAAAATACGAAATAAGCAAACTTTAAAAAGACTAAACTTTTTAAGAAAACTAAATAGTAAATAAGCTAAATACAAAATAAGCCAATAAGATTGTCAAACTTATAGCTTATTTCGTATGAAAGCTTAGATAGAAATAAAAAGGTGAACTTTTTAATCAAATAAGCAAAGAGATTAAGCAATATCTTGCTTAATCCGAAATTGAGATAAACCAAAAACAAGAAAAGTAGGATGAGAAAGATAAAGAAAAGCTTAATTAAAAGTGAAGATTCAACAACAAAATTAAAAACACTTACTTGAATTAAAGGAATTAAAGTGCAAGACAATTAATTAAAATGACATAAAGTTGCAAGAAATGAAAATGGTGGAAAGCTATTTGTCAAGTAGCCAACACTATGAAATGAAAACATAGAAAACTATATATAGGGAGATTAGTGAGGAGCTTAGGAAGCTTCCTCCCTCTTTCATCTTTTCCTTAATTGCGTCCTTAGGTCCTTGCTTTCTTTAATCTTCTTAAATCTTGGACTTTAATGACTTTGGCTCGGGATTTCTTTAACTCGTCTTGACATTTCTTCATAAATAAGACTTGAGTTCTTCGGCTTTTTAGTAAACTTCCGTCTTTTGACTTTTTCTTCGATAAATCATTAGAATTGGTCTTGGACTTTCGTTCTTTTTGCACTTTTGATCTTTCGACTTCGTCTTTTGTCTTTTTCTTCGATAAAAGCCCGTGAAAGCCGTGTTTTCTCCACTTTTCACCTTTCGTCCTAAATCATAACAAAAACACAAACCACGCATAATTCCGACATAAATGACATAAAATACACGTTTTGGCTCGGTTATTATTGTAATTAAGTGGTAAAAATGATGGGTGTTTTCACACCTATCAAATCCCCTACACTTAACCATTGCAATGTCCTCATGCAATGCATAGTTACAAAGCACAATTACATTTTTCATCATAATCAATCCACGTTGGCCTTTATTAAAGAGATAGAAAATTATAAACATTCAAAGTAAAGAAATCAAAAGCATACCTTGGGTTTTGGAAATGTCATGAATAATCATCATCCTCAAGTTTTCACTTTCTCCAAACCAAGCTTAAAAACGAGATCATTGTTATTATAAGTTAGCAAACTAACACGAACTCATGTGGGCTAATTATTCACTTAGACTCCCTTATTCCTAGGGGTATCTCTTATATTTTATTGTTGTCTTGAATGATCACGAGGATTCATTGTTGACTTATTTCGATAGTTTATTAGGCTGAAAATAAAGTGAACGATTTAATCAATACTTAGATAAAGGACAAAATCTTTTAAAACTGCTTCTCGGGACCTCATAAAGTTCATATCTTGGCATAACTCGCTTCGCGATTTGAGACCTTTCTCGGACCGATATTTGGCAGCGACTTCATACTTCGAACCTTGAGAGACGTTCATGAAACAATGACATTCTCTTCATAATAGGAATTTCTTCACTTGAAGTTTTGATAGATTCTTCATATTTGGACCACGACTTCTTCATTTTTCTCCAATCTTTATTTTGGACTTTGATATACAACGATCCGCCTCCTTTTTGGACTTGGATCTATTCATCCTCATACCTTGTTAGGGCCTTTTTGGATAGACTTCTCCATGATCTTTTGGGGAGTACTTGCTTTTCGTCGTGTGTCTCGATCCTTCATATTGATTTTCGATAAATGATTCTTCACATCACTTGGGATCTTTAGCAACAAAATATAGCCCTCATGTCTTGTTAGGACCTTTTTGGACTCGCCAATCTTCGTATCCCGCTTCAATAAGTTATGCCTTGGCTATGAACTCTAATCCATACCGAGCAACTTTTAAACGATCTTGGGCTAGAAGCTAAGTAACTTTTCAAATCGTACAACCTTATTTATTGCAGATAAATTTATTAGCAAGCGATGGGAGAATAGGCTTATAATTAACTCACATAAATTCACGAAAGAATACCAAACTTATAATTGGCTCTATCATCTCTCGTTCTCCACAGTTTAAAATCTCAAGTAATGAGACTCGTGGATGCTTAGCCTATTAAATCAAAGTTTTGGGTTTTCGAGTCGCCTATAGGATCTTGCAAATTCTTAGACTTTTTCAAGTTTAGAAATCGCATTTTAAAGTTCCCTTGATAAACGACTCTCTAGGAGTAATTATAGGAACTTGCGAAAAGTTCTTGTTCTTAACCTGTGAGAGTTAAGACTTTCGCGTTTTATAGCTCCCTAAATAAAAGCCTAGCAAAACTTGACTTAAACACGTTAAGGATACTAGCTAGAGTAAACTTAGATAAGTAAACTCGGGTTGAGTCAAAAGATTCACAACGTTTGAAAATTAAAACTACTTTATTCAAAATTTATTCTAATAAGGAAAGAAAATAACTATACAAAAAGAAAAACTCATAGGCCAAAATAGATCAAAAATTTTGAAAAATGTCGAAAAATTGATTTCTGGTTAAAATGAGGACAAATAACTTCGATAGAAGTCCCCCTACACTTAATATAAACATTGTCCTCAATGTTTAAGCATGTGGGAGTAAACTCCCCTACACTTAGGACATTGTGCACTTTGTTTAAATCTCGCTAAGGAAGAGACAACTAAAGAGATTCCTATTTTAATATTGGAAAATATAAAATAGTGAATCGAAAAGAGTTTAGGATAGAACCGGGAAGAAGGGAACACGGAATCACGGTTCGTCAAAAGTCATCAAGAGTGTGTATTTGAAGCTCTAATCCCTGCACATGATAAGAAAGAAAGCAAGAAACACCAACGGGGCTCCCCCTATACTTATGGTGAAAACAAGTAAAGATAGATAGATAATTGGGTTGCCTCCCAAAAACCGCTTGTTTTTGTTAACCGAGTCACGAGCCTGACTCGTCCCCGAATTAAATGGTCCATGGGGAAGCCTCAAATGTAAACCGGGATCAAAGACCTTGTCCTCATTCCCGGTTGACATCAACAAAGGAGAGGCGGGGGGATAAGTCTTGAATGAGAGAAAGGTTCTTTCAACATACGAAAAGTATGTGAAATCAAGGTCCACGGGAGGTGGGGTGGGTAAAGTAAGCACATTGTCCTCCCCCAAAGACAATGGATGCTGAGCAAGCGGCAAAGCCGTAATGGTATCAATCATAGCATAATCAATGTCACCTCCCGGGTCAAAGCACTCATCCTCCGTGATAGTGGCTAAAGGGGAGGATGCAAGGTGCTCGGGAGGGGGACTTGGGACAATACCTTCCTGCAGCAAATCATCAAAAATAATATCCCCCTCCGTGTCATCATCATCAATACCTGGAGGTATGGAGTGAATGTCGATTTCTTCCAGCAATGGGTCATTATCTTCAACGGGAGGAATAGATGGAGGTAAAGACTCGGAAAGAGGAGGAGAAGTCAACTCTTCAATTTGAGCAATAAGGAGATGCACTTTCCGTAATCTATCACGGAGAAACACGTCTTCCACCTCATCCACAAGATCAAGTTCATCGGTGAACTTCTCGTAATCCGGAGAGAATAAATCGTCATCGCCCGCATCTCCCGGTGGAGATTGAGAAATTTCAAAAGTGAAATTCTCATAGCTTGGAGAAAAGTCGTCGTCATTAGGATCGACCTCTTAAGAGCAACGTCGTCCTCAAGCTCCATAGCAGGTAAGTCACAAACCTTATCATCCAATAATTTGTCGAGACCAACATCACTAAGCTCATTCAACGAATCACAATCCTTAGACACGTTTGGGATATCGAGAGAAGGGATGATAATAGCACTAGGGCATTGAGCAGTAAGATCATTCCAAGAAATAGTAGGCTCATCGTCATCATCATCATAATAGTATGGATACACCGGAGGAGGAGTATAAGTCTCGATATTCGATATTTGCTCTTGACGTTGATCCTCTTGACATTTTTCGATGATCTTGCTGAAAGCTTCTTGAAGTTGTTGACCTTGCTTAACAAGAGTGGCCCATTGTTCGTGGGAGCTCAAATGTTCGAAGGAGGGTTGATGATCGATGATGTGTTGTGGGGGTTCAAAATGTTGAAAACCTGAATTATAGCATGGGTGTGGCTCATAGTAGTTCATCGGTTGAGAAGAATTAGAACACGGGTTTGGTTCATAATAATCCATTGGTGAAGAAAACTGAGGACACGGATTTTGCTCATAATAATTCATTGGTTGACAATAAGAAGTATCGTGAGAACCCCCACAGTTGTTGCAAAACGGGTAAGGAGAAAGACTGGGTGCGTCTTGTGGATAGCTATTATCATTGTCATAATTGTACCCCGGTTCTTGCTCGTGACCATACGGGTATCGAACCGGGCACGAAACATGCCAATGAGAATCGCTTCCAAAATAGATGCACGGGGGAACATGAGGTGGATTCAAAAAGGACGAATTAGTCGAGTTGCACAAGGGACAAAATCCGAATATGAATTGTGTATTGTTGATACCGTTTCCGCACCGCTCACATGTACACCATTGACATGAGTCGTTCCCGTATAATCGTCTCCCACACCCGACGCAATGGACATAAGAATCCATAAAGAAAAATAGATAAGCAAGAAGAATATTTTTGTTGCAAAACTTTGAAAAAGAAATGTTTTTTATGATTTTTCAAATGTTTTTGGATTTTTGAAAATTTTTGACACGAAAAATAACGTTCACAAGTGAACGGATCCCAAAAGCCAACGCGTCTCTCACAAAAAACCGTTAATCTTCACGAAAAGAGCCGGCAGCGGCGCCATTTTAATAAAAGAGATTTTACTAGTTGAAAAAAAGTTCGTTTTCTCGGTGTCTTAACGAATTGATTTCCGGTTAAATGTGTGACTCAATTGTTTTTGGTTAACAAAAAGAAAGTTTTGATTATCTATTTCTAAGTAAAAGTTAAATGCGAATAGTAATAAAATTAAGCTAAAAACAATTAACTAAAAATAACGAAACAATATAAATAATAAAACGTGAATTCATAACGAAACAATTAATAAAAATTAAACTAAAAGACGAAATTAACTATTGACTCGAAAATAAAGTTTACTAAATGAAAAGGGAGAGAATAAAACTAAAATGGTATTTTAAAGCTAAACGAGGGAAAACCTAAAGCGGGTACTAAATAAAAGATAAAACTTGAACTTTACGAAAAAAATATTAATACTAAAAATCGACGAAAAATTCAACTAAAAATACGTAACTTTCAGTAATAAAATCGGAACAACTTTCAGATAAAACTAAAAAATTACGGAACAATACTATTAAATAAGCAAGCAGGCAGGCTAGCTGCTGGAAGCAGCCAGCCTAGCTGCTTAATTTTGGCGCCAATCTGCATGCATGCATGGAATGTGATTCCATCGTACTCTAGCTAAAAATGATTCCATCGTACTATTAAAAAGCAATGTTGTAATTGTAAAAAATGATTCCATCGTACCATGATCGCAGTGTTGTATCGTTTCCATCGTACTCTAGCTAAGGATCGTACTCTATGATCGCACTAGCAGATCGTACCCACACGGATCGCACTCTATGATCGTACCTGATGTATCGTGGATATAGTATATGTGATAATTAGATACGTTATAGGGTAAATTAGAAAATTACCTTTAGGAAAAAGTAATAGACTAATAATACCAATGACGAATTCAATTAAACACGTGAGTGAGTCGAGTTCGTTGTACACGAAGATCTTATGAATTTGAGACGTTTTGCTTTGATTTGGACAATTGATTTGAATTGGTTTTCGGTTTTTAAGCTACAATTAAAATCTACAAATTTTAAGCTATATAAAATTAACCTAAAGTGCATGAATCGTAAACCCCGCCTATTTAAAATAAAACAAACTATTTATTACTTAAAAATAAAACTAATTAAAAATTAAACTAATTAAAAATTTAAAAATAACTTTTAATCTATTAAAAATCTAAATACACTTTTTTAAAACTAATTAAACTTTATTAAAATTACTTTTTAAAACTAATCTATTTAAAAGCTATATTTATTAAGATCTAAAGTTAATAAAATTTAAACTAATTAAACTTTTTAAATAAAAACATTTTTCTTTTTATCTTTATTTATTCAGCTAAAATAAACTTTAATAAAAACAGTAAATAAAAGTTTATAAAAGTTAAACATTTTTAGAATAAATGAAAAGTTAATTAAACAAAATCTGCTACAATAATCTACCCTATATTAATTAAATAACAAGAAACAAAATCAAAAGGGTAATTAGCCCAGTTGGTAACACGCTCGTCTGTTAACCAGCAGGTCTCGAGGTCGAATCCCATGAGAGACGTATTTTTTTGAATTAATTATTTTTTAGACAGATTACTAAAAAGAAACCTTAGGAAAGGCTTTTGAGCTAATTTGTTTAAGCTGATTAGGAAAACAGCTTATATGAGCTTATCAGATTGCTGATTCTGATAAGCTAAAATTTAAAAGAACTAATATGCAGACACAACGACAAATCAAGCACACTAAGAACTCCGATACAACAAACAAAATTTCCTCTAATAATCAGTACAAATTACTCAACAGTCCATTCATTCAGCAAACTATATAAAGAAATTTCCCAGTTTAAACAGAAGATTTAGCAGACTACAATCCAATTCAAACTGATAGTAAATCAATCCAAATTAAGCAAAGCTAAATTAAATCCCCTATTTATCAGCTAATTCACAGTGAAATAACAGGCTAATGCAGGCAAGTACAGATCACATTCAAACCAAAATCTCATCAGCAGAATATTCAGCAGTCTCAAACAAAACTCAAAGCAGGAATCAGCAACTAATAAGACTACACACGAATCCTACCTTATTCAAATCACATACTCGGACTTCAATATTTGATATCCTGACAACATCTAATAAAATCCAAATTAAAATCCATAGTTACTTTTTTAAAAAAAACTGACTGCTAAACATATCAAGTAAAAAAAAAACATTCAATCAACAATTAGTTCAAGCTAACCTATTATCTAATTCAGATTCATCATAAGTCCACTTAAGATTTCCTAATAAAAACAATACTCAACAAAACAAAGTAATTTCAGCAAGTTTTAATCTAATCTGAATAACACATTTAATCAAACTCTCGAATCCAAACATCAATTATTAAGCAGATAACAAAAAAAATCATATAGCATAAAAACTTAAACAAGAAAATAAATGAGTAAGAACCTTGTGAAGTAACCGTTGAGTAGAAGACTTGCGCTGAGCAGTCTTTATGAACCGGACTACACCATAATCGAACACCATTTAACACCCTTCGAAACTTCATCAAGCAGACTAACGAACCATATAACATCTCTTTCCACAAATCACATTCGAACCAATATTTTAATTCATCCAGTAGGGATAAATTTTATCCAAACTTAAACTTTAAGAATTAATTATATAAAAATAGTAATAAAATTAATTCGCATAACAGTTCTTAAAAGAAAAATTAGATTATCGAGACAAGAGGTAAAAGAAACACTGATATTTTATTAATTTCCAACAAGATTACAAGATTTAAAAGAAAAGAAATACAAATTACTTCTAAAACTATTTCTACAGCATAATTTTAAAGTAAAAAGAAGGATGCATTACACAAGAAAAATGGGGGTATTTATAGCCTCCCAAGGCTTGTTGAGGAGCGAATATGCGCATCTTCGAATGGATATTCCTTATTATTTGTAGCCATTAGATCAATCTTTGCTCTTCTCTCTCTTGTTTGTTTGGATCTAAGGGCTGTGAATGACCCTTGTGCACACGGATTGCCACCGTGGCACAAGGGTGTGTTTGTTGTGCTAGTTTTGAGCCTTTTGATTAGCTGATTGGGGAGATGTTAGGTGTTGAAGCCAATGAGAATCATCCACGTAGCTCTCTCGTTACACTCCTTCTCTTCTTTAAACCATGGGGGTTTTATTCCCCTTGGTTTGAATTACTTGAAATAATAAAAAGCCCTATGGTAAACTTGATTTTTACCCATCTAGGGTAAATGAACAGTGAAAGGGTGACTGGTTTTGTGGGTTGGAAAGTTGGGGAAGAAAGGTTTTGACATAGTTTGTATCGAAAATTTATTTAATATGTGTGAAACTTGTGAAGTAAATGGTGGGTGGTGAGGGTCGTGTTGGAAACTCACTTTATGTGACGACATTTAAGAATTCCCGTTAGTTATCATAGTCACGCACATTTAGACTAGACTAGGCTTGTTGTAAAGTGCGTGACTATATATACCCCTCCTTAGCTTCCAAGGAGGGGTGTTGATTGTATTTTGTTCATTTGGGAACACACACATTTTTACTCTCAACCTCTCTTTCTCTCTCTCTAAGCCATCAATGGCTTCCACCACCATTTACCACCACATTAGACCACCAGATCTCATTTAGCTTTTCTACATTTGGCATCAGAGCCACGGTTCCATCCTTGGATCGTGTTTATATACTCGATTTGGTGGTCTAATTTATTCTTGAGTCTCGTTATATAATCATTTTTGTCTGATTTTGTCACAAATTTTTTGTCACGACTTGTTATGATTTTGTCTAAACAGGTTACATTGTTTTAGCATTTCATATCACTTGTGTCTGGTCCATATCCATATCATTTTTTTGTCCAAAATATCCAAACTTTCATCATCTTTTTCACTGGTCCATATCTATTTTCACTGGTCAAAGTCGGTTTCACTGGTCAAAGTTGGTGGAAATGAGTACTTATCTGTTTTTTTTTAACAGCATTTGTCTGGATTTTTTTCTTGTAATTTTTATGAAGATGATGGTGAAAAACCCAGATTTGCCAGAAAATCTGCCCAGAAATCAGTCCCGGATTTTCAGGAAAAAAGGACCACTTTTGGATTTATCTTCTTGGTACGATCGCATGTATTGCGATGGAGTGGTTTTTGACACATTCCGATGGGCTCGCCATACCCATTGCGATGGGACTTATTCCGATGAGTCACATTGCGATGGGTGGCTGACCTGTCGCAATGGCATAAGATACGACGTCATGCTGTCCATTTGTTCTCAACATTGCGATGGATTTTATAGAAGATATTGCGATGAATTTTTTTTACAAAAAGATTTATTGCGATACAAAGTCTTGACAGCTTGACTTGTTTAACACATGACCCGGGACCAAAAACGTAACCTGACCAAACTGTACCCATCTCAACCGAGTCAACTCGGTCATTACCGAGTTGACTCAGTCAAACTCACTGAGTCGACCTACTCATTCCATCCTTATACCGCCTCAACACCACAAATCTAATACCTAACCCATCGACACCTATCTCCCATCTAAGACTCGAACCGAACAAACAAATTTAAAGGATCTCAGATTTTTTTTTCGCTACAGTCTATCATAGACTTGTCTAGATCTTTTCACAGATCTATCATACACGAAAATAAGAAATCATCATAGATCTTTATGTAAATGGTTAACCCATATTATTAATATACGAAATTAAAGAGAGAACAATAACAAATATGTTATTTTCTATCTTTGATTCGTCTGAAAAAGGTTACATCAACTGGCATGCATCAAATAAATACCTACCCGAGATCTTATGTACTAAGATCTGGAAGCCAATACTGACTGATTCGGTTTATTATCCATTTTTGAGATTTAATGGCTTCGACTGATCAACAAGTAAGGGACGGAGTATTTTTTTCTGCTAAGGTTTGAGTTATGGAGATGATGAAGATTAATGGGGGGCGGATTTAACCAGTTTTGTGATTTGGTGAGATTGGATGGAGAGATTTGGTGACGGAGGTTACCAGATTATTGGGAGATGAAGGATTTGTTGGGGGCGGATTTCACTAGGTGAGTGGATTAGGTGTAATCTGAGAGTGATATTAGGGTTGAGGTTATTTAAATCAAAAGTTTGGACCGGTTTTGGACAAGTATTAGACCGGGTTTCACAATTGGAGTTGGGTCAGGCCATGTGATTTGGGCCATGAAGACTTATTGATGGACTCACATTGTTTAAAAATTGGAATGTTTTAAACCGTGTGTTTTAATAACACATACACACAAATTTTTTTAATTTTTTTTTAAATAAATTTGTTGTGTATTACGTTTTAATTCATTGTGTCATCGGGTCGAGACAAAAAGTGTCGAGACATTGTTAAGGAGAATAGATGCTCAAACAAGCAAATTCCTTTTTTGAATTTGTAGTTTTTTTGTCGCATTTGTGGTTCTTTAATTTTTTTTCTTGACACTGTTTGGGTGACGAGAAATGTGACGCGACAAAATGAAGTGACTAATGTGACAAGAATTTATTTTGACGAGACCAAGAAAGAATGGGCGATTTTTTAGTGGCTACAGATTTTGTTTGATCGGGTATTAATTACATGACGTTGAAGACGGATTTTTCGAAGGCGTGTATTTATTTTATCTTTTACTAGATAACTTGCTCGTGCTTAATCCTAGAATGAAGACTTGGTTATCTGGTTTCCGGGTTCGGGGTAGATGGTTGATGACTCGGATAACTATCACTTAAAGGGGTTACATTGTTGTACTCAGTGTCACGCGATTAGTCGACGTGGATAATTTCAAGAGGTTTTGTGCTTATAGACTTCTTCAGTGATGCATTGAGTACTTAGAGATTTCTCCACCGTTCTTCATTCAACAATAGTGCAAGCTTAAGTCACAAGATCGAAGGATTTTCATTCAGCTTCACGTTCGATGTATCCGGTTCATTCTTTCAGTGGTCACTTCAAATTGCTTTCATGTGGGTTGGTAAAGGTGGCCATGGAGAGTTTATGAGAAGAGATTTTCGATCAACAGCTGATTCTTACAAAATATATAATTCAGCTTATTTATTATTCTCACGAGATTTCAGGTTCATGTGCGTACAATTTATTGATGGTTCCGAGTTTCGAAACCATCAAGGGGGAAGAAGCAGACACATTGAACGCACAACGAGTACACGTGATGAACTTCATACCTTCTTTTGATTTGAAGATATTCCGGGATGACATTTGTCATAGCCGCAGAGAAAATCAGTGTTTTAACTCGTGTCGTTATCAATCTCCAAACGGTACACTACTGATTCGAGGTTTAATTGTTTGATTGTTGCAATTAAACATCATCATTATCCTATATGCATTCCCGGGACTTAATTGACTCTGGTGCATCTCCGGAAGAAGACGTGTGCATTTCCGGGACTTGATTGACTCTGGTGTTACGATGTCAAATTCATGAATGGGACAAAGTGTCCACTTCAGTATTTGAGCTTCATAATTGGGATTGATTTACCTTCTTCAACTATGTGGGGGAAGAAGTGTCTTGATTCTTTCTGGTATGCATAACTTGAATTCTCAGGGGGAAGAAAAATTCAGAAGAATTATTCAAGCGTGAGATGAAAAGTTGTTGATCTACTTGGGGGAAGCTATTTAAAATGCTTCTACATCAAGTTTACGTGGCATGAATTAGGGGGAAGCTAATTCAGAAGCTTCTCCTTAACCAGAAGTGTATGGGTTACTTAGCTCGTGCCGTTACAGTATTTCTACTACAAGTTAAAGATGAGTCGTTTTGAAGTCAAAGGCCTCAGAAGACATCATCAGCATTGGATGCTTCATGGAAGCTCTTGTTCTTAATTATTTTGTACTTGATAGGTAGAATATTGTAAGGAATTCTACACGTCGTCCCATGGGGGAAGATTGTTGGAAACTCACTTTATGTGACGACATTTAAGAATTCCCGTTAGTTATCATAGTCACGCACATTTAGACTAGACTAGGCTTGTTGTAAAGTGCGTGACTATATATACCCCTCCTTAGCTTCCAAGGAGGGGTGTTGATTGTATTTTGTTCATTTGGGAACACACACATTTTTACTCTCAACCTCTCTTTCTCTCTCTCTAAGCCATCAATGGCTTCCACCACCATTTACCACCATGTGAGACCACCGGATCCATAATTGCATTTCTACAGGTCGGCTTTAATTATTTAATAGGAAAGGGAAGGATTTTGTGACGTGGGAATGGGATATGAGTGGACGAGTTTTATTTATTGACTGAATGGGTGAAAAACATAATGCGTATAATCAATTAATAAATGTATCAAATGAAAACCCTAAGGCCCATGAGTTCTTTTTCATTCGTTTCTTTTTATTTTGCTTCCCTGAATTGGGCTTATTGGCCCAAGTAACCATTTATTCGTGTAACACTACAACTTTGGGCCTTTTGGGCCATCAATACCCTTATATTTATAACTTTGAATATTAAATGGGCTTTTGAGCCCATTTTCCCTATTGTGGGACCCACTTGGCCCGTTTACTCGACAAATGATTAAATCCACTCATGTCGAGCTCGATTTTGGCTTCTTCGATCTTTTTCATCAATCTCGTGTCGATTTTTGTCGGTTTTCGCGAACTTGGTACCTACACACATGAAAACAAGAAACAAGCATATCCAAGGTATTTTTGATATAATTCAAGCAATATTTCATTGTTTTAAGCTACTAATGATATGAGTAATTAAGCTCATATCAAATTCCCCCATGCTAAGCAATTGTCGTGTCCTCACGCAATGATAAAATAAAACTATATCTATACCATTATTCAACTTTTGACTTTTTATTTTGCAAAGACATAAAATAACTTTAAGGATCATAAAAGCTCAAATAGATTCATCGTCCCCCACTTTTCACTTTTCCATGCCAAGTGCAAAAACAAGATCATTGTTATTATAAGTTGGTAGACAAACACGAATTCATGTGGGCCAATTATTCACTTAGACTCCCTTATTCCTAAGTGTATCTCTTATATTTTATTGTTGTCTTGAATGATCACGAGGATGCATTGTTGACTTATTTCGATAATTTATTAGACTGAAAATAAAGTGAACGATTTAATCAATAGTTAGCTAAAGGACAAAATCTTTTAAAACTGCTTCTCGGGCTCTCATAAAGTTCATATCTTGGCATAACTTGTTTCGCGATTTGAGACCTTTCTCGGACCGATATTTGGCAGTGACTTAATACTTCCAACCTTGAGAGACGCTCACGAAATAATGGTCTTCTCTTCATAATATTTCTTCACTTGAAGTTTTGAGAGATTCATACTTGGACCACGACTTCTTCATTTTTCTCCAATCTTTACTTGGGATTTTGATTTACAACGATCCGCCTCCTTTTTGGACTTGGCTTCATTTATCCTCATACCTTATTTTGGTCTTTTTGGATAGACTTCTCCATGACTTTTTGGGAGTATTTTGCTTTTCGTCGTGTGTCTCGATCCTTCATATTGATTTTTGATAAATGAGTCTTCACATCACTTGAGATCTTTAGCAATAAACATAGCCCTCGTGTCTTGTTAGGACCTTTTTGGACTCGCCAATCTTCGCACCCCGCTTCAATAAGTTATGCCTTGGCTATGAACTCTAATCCATACCGAGCAACTTTTAAACGATCCTGGGCTAGAAGCTAAGTAACTTTTCAAATCGTTCAACATTATTTATTGCAAATAATTTTATTAACAAGCGATGGGAGAATAAGCTCATAATTAACTCACATAAATTCCCGAAAGAATACCGAACTTATAATTGACTCTATCATCTCTTGTTCTCCATATTGTAAAATTCCAAGAATGAAATCAATGGATACTTAGCCTATTAAATCAAAGTTTTGGGTTTTCAAGTCATCTATAGGATCTTGCAACTTCTTAAACTTTTGCAAGTTTTAGAATTTACGTTTTAAAGTTCCCTTGATAGACGACTTTCTAGGATCAATTATAGGAGCTTGCGAAAAGTTCTTGTTCTTAACTCGAATGAATTAAGACTTTCGCGTTTTAAAGCTCCCTATATAATAGCCTAGCAAAACTTAATTCAAATACGTTAAGGAAAAGCTAAGGTTAAAAACCAAGTCGAGTCAAAAACTATTCTTATTGAAAGCCTACATTTGTGTCAAAAACACTTATTTCCTTTATTAAAACTTAAAAATAACACAAAAAATTTAAAATTTTATTGAAAAATGAGAAAACAATACGTTTGGACACGACAAAAGCAATTGCAAGCGATTATATCGATTGACTCCCCCATGCTAAAACCAAACATTGTCCTCAATGTTTCTTAGCTCAAGAGTGACACCCCCTTGCTAAGACACGAAGAGTCTAATGCAAACTCCTAGCATGGAAAGAGCACACAAATCTATAAGCCGTTTATTAATTATGCCTCAAGATAAAACGTTAGTCGATAAAAATCAAGGGATAAAAAGTGTGCCCCTTTTTGGCATTCAAAGAATGGAAGATCGAGTGGACCGGCAAAAACCGAACACGAGAGTCTTCAATGATAAGGGTCATACCTAAGATCACAACACAACAAAACACGAGCACGAGCTTGAAAGATCAAGCCTTATTAGGTGCTAGAAAATAGAAAGAAGATAGAATGAGCTCGTTTTTGTTCACCGAGTCATGAGCTCGACTCGATTCCCGCATTCATTGGTCCTTAGGGAAAGTTTGAAGATCCGGGACAACCTCCGTAGGTATGTCCCCCCCAAAGTAATGTTTCACACGATGACCATTCACCTTAAAGTTAGGCCCGTCTTTTTGAGCTAGCTCAACGGTGCCATAAGGGAAAACTTGTGCAATGGTGAATGGTCCGGACCAACGGGATTTAAGCTTGCCCGAGAAAATCTTAAGTCTAGAGTTGAATAAGAGGACTTGATCACCAACATTGAAAATGCGGTTTTTGATCTTAGAGTCATGAATCCTCTTAGTATTCTCTTTGTAGATCAAAGAATTTTCATAAGCTTGACCCCTTAACTCACTTAGTTCATTCAATTGAACCTTGCGATGATCACCCGCGGTCCCCAAATCAAAGTTACAATGCTTAAGAGCCCAATACGCCTTATGTTTGAGTTCAATTGGCAAGTGGCATGCTTTTCCGTAGACCAACCTAAATGGTGTACAACCAATTGGCGTCTTGTGAGCCGTACGGAAAGCCCACAATGCATCGTCCAATTTATCCGACCATGAAGTGCGATTCTCTCCAATAGAACGCTCCAAAATCCTTTTAAGAGCTCGGTTTGAAACCTCCACTTGACCACTCGTTTGAGGGTGATAAGCCGTAGAAAGTCGATGAGTAACACCATATTTCTTTAGAACTTTTGCAAATTGTTCATTACAAAAATGGGTCCCACGATCACTTATAATAGCCCGCGGAGTTCCAAACCTAGCAAAGAGTTGTTTCAAAAATTCACCACAACTCGAGCATCATTCGTGGGCAAAGCCTTAGCTTCGACCCACTTAGAAAAATAGTCCACGGCTACGAGAATGTATTTGTTTCCTTTTGATGATGGAAACGGCCCCATAAAATCGATCCCCCACATGTCAAAGATTTCACAAACTTGGATAATGTTTTGAGGCATTTCATCCCTTTGTGAGTTCTTTCCTTGACGTTGACAAGCATCACAAGTCTTGATCAAGTCTTGGGCATCACGATATATGGAAGGCCAAAAGAAGCCGGCATCAAAGACTTTCTTCGCGGTGGCGTTTGCACCATGATGTCCCCCAGTGGGTCCCTCATGACAAGATTTAAGGATATCTTGAGCTTCTTTTCCAAACACGCACCTACGAATCACTTGATCCACGCACACACGAAACAAATAGGGGTCGTCCCAAAAGTAATAGGAGATGTCCTTGAAAAAATTTCGTTTTTGTTGGGACGACATACCCTTGATCACAAACTTCCCCGCATGGTAATTTGTGATATCCGCAAACCATGGGGTACTATCATCACCACGAAAAGTAATCATACCAAGCGTCTCGAGAGGAAATGTTTCATTGATTTCCTTGTTCTCTCGATCGCTTTGATGAGGATTCTCAAGTCGAGATAAATGATCGGCCGCGAGATTCTCAGCTCCTTTTTGTCTAGAATTTGAACATTAAATTCTTGAAGGAGGAGAATCCACCGGAGCAACCTCGGCTTAGCATCTTGTTTATTAAAAAGGTATTTGATAGCCGAGTGGTCCGTATACAATATGGTTTGGGACAAGACGAGATATGGTCTAAACTTTTCAAAAGCATACACAACGGCAAGAAACTCCTTTTCCGTTGTAGTATACTTTGTTTGAGCATCCGTCATAGTCTTACTTGCATAATGTATAGGCAAGAAGTGTTTTAGCTTACGTTGCCCCAAAACCGCACCTACCGCATAATCACTAGCATCACACATAATTTCAAAAGGTAGACCCCAATCCGGGGCAACTAAGATTGGAGATTCGGTTAACTTCTTTTTAAGCATCTCAAAGGCTTGAATACACTCATCCGAAAAGATGAAAGGAGTCTCTTTTTCCAAAAGATGGGTCATAGGCCGAGCTATCTTAGAGAAATCTTGTATAAAACAACGATAGAATCCGGCATGACCAAGAAAACTCCTTACTCCCTTAACGGTGGTGGGTGGAGGCAATTTGGCAATCACGTCGATTTTAGCCCTATCAACCTCAATACCGGCCTTAGAGATCTTATGTCCTAACACAATTCCCTCTTTGCACATGAAGTGACATTTCTCATAATTAAGCACAAGATTCGTTTCCTCACAACGTTGCAACATTCTTTCAAGGTTAGAGAGACATGAAGTGAAAGAATCCCCAAAAACCGAAAAGTCATCCATGAAGACTTCCATGGTTTTCTCGATCATATCATGGAAAATGGCCGTCATGCACCTTTGGAACGTCCCCGGAGCATTGCATAGTCCAAAAGGCATGCGACGATAGGCAAATATTCCATAAGGACAAGTGAATGTGGTCTTTTCTTGATCACGAGGGTCAATGGGGATTTGGAAATAGCCGGAAAATCCATCCAAAAAGCAATAGAATTCATTCCCCACTAGTCTCTCTAACATTTGATCCATAAAAGGTAATGGAAAATGATCCTTCCTAGTGGCATCATTAAGCTTCCTATAATCAATACAAACACGCCAACCGGTCACAAGTCTAGTAGGAATCAATTCATTATCCTCATTAGTAACAACCGTCATTCCTCCTTTCTTTGGAACACAATGCACGGGGCTAACCCATGGACTATCCGAGATAGGGTACATCATTCCGGCGTCTAGAAGTTTAGTGACTTCCTTTTTGATCACCTCATGAATCTTTGGATTAACCCTTCTTTGATGTTGGATAGCGGGTTTATAATCATCCTCCATTAGAATTTTATGAGTACAAAATTTGGGATCTATACCCTTAATGTCGGAGATTTTCCATGCAATGGCCCGTTTATGTTTCTTAAGCACTTTAATAAGCTCATCCTTTTCATTTTCCTTTAATCCCTTAGCAATAATCACCGGTAACTTATCCGTTCCTTCAAGAAAAGCATACTCCAAATGAGTGGGTAATTCCTTAAGTTCTAATTCGGGTGCTTCCTCAATAGATGTTTTCACTTTAGTTTCATTAACACTCACAATTTTTAGTTCGATAGGTGGTGATTCAAAAGGATCCATATTCAACAATTTTTCAATCAACGCAATATCTCCCTCGGGATCAAAATTCTCACTATCAAACTCACTAGGATCAAACGGTGTGCTAAGGTAATCATCAATTTCCTTCTCGATTTTTGAATAACCATTATTCTCAAGCTCTTCAAGAACGAAGTCACCTCCCTCAAATGGAGTGAGTGGAGGCTTAGCCGAAGAGATAATAGGATTCGATGAAGTGGGATTGCCACTTTTAGAAGTATCCGAAAAACCAAGCATATCTTGCGAAGCCTCTTCGCTAGCAACATCAATCACATCGACTTGATTGATTGATTCCTCGTCGTCTTCGGAAGAAAACTTCGATATGTTACCAACATCAAGAGTGATACTTTCATCATCAAAACGTAAAGTCAATTTTACCTCTCTCATGTCAACTAAAGAACTAGCCGTATTTAAAAACGGTCGTCCCAAAATAAGAGGCACTCGAGAATTTTCTGGATAATCACAAATGACAAAATCCGCCGGAAAAATGAGCTTCCCTACTTTGACTAATACGTCCTCGGCTATACCTTTTGGAAAGGCGATCGATCGATCCGCTAGCTCGATAGTCATTTTAGTAGGTGAAAGCTCGGGAAGTGATAACCTTTTCCATACGGAAAGAGGCATCAAGTTAATGCTAGCGCCAAGATCGGCTAATGCTAAGCATTCTCCCATATTAGGGAAATCACATGGTATCAAAAATTGACCGGGGTCTCCAAGCTTTTTGGGAAACTTTTTAGAGAGAACCGCGGAACAACTTTCATTTAAAGAGGTAGATACTTCAACTAACTTCTCCTTATCATTCATCAACCTTTTAATTGTAGAAGCAAATTTAGGCATGCTAAGCAATGCATCCGCGAAACTAAGATTAATATACATTTTCTTAAACACATCTAGAAACGTAGAAACTTGAGCATTGGTCTTTTCGCGGAGCTTCTCTTTGGTAAGTCTCGAAGGGTAGGGTAGTGTGGGTTTAGTCTTCGGAAGCTCGGGTTCCGGAATAGGCAATTGGTCTACCTTTGGTGGAATAGGAATTTCCTTTTCTTTAACCACCTCAGGTTCTTGCTCCACTTCCCTCACCGGAGAGGTACTCACATGTGGAAGCAAAGGTCCGTCTAAAGCTTTCCCACTACGTGTGGTTATAGCTTTCATCTCACCCTTCGGGTTTGGGATGGTATTACTAGGTAAGCAACCCGAAGACGAGGAAGGTTGGTCATAAACGATTCAAACATCGAAAGCAATTTATTTTGACCTTGTTCTAAACTTTGTTGCATACGATTTTGTCGTTGCTCTAATCTTTGCTCAAAACGGTTTTGGTTTTGTTCAAGTCTTTGTTGATTAAGCTCAATCTTATTGTTTTGCCCTTTAGTCGTATTTTGAAACTCATTTTTCAAAGTTGCCATTTGTCCTTGAATGTTATTTTGAAAAGCTTTTAAACTTTCCTCGTTAATGTAGCTTGACAAATCATTTTGATTATTGCTTTGAAAACCTTGATTGTTTCGATTAGCATTAAAACCATTTCCTTGATTAAAATTCCCTTGGTTACCACGGTTAAAATTATTCCCATTATTACCATTGTTGTACCTATTTTGAACCGGTGGAAAACCCGGTGGAGCAACATAATTTTGACGAGGAACTTGACCGTTGGAGCCATAAGTTCCCGTCGCGGTAAAAGCATTAGCTTGATCAAAACCCATGTTTAAACAAGCATAATTAGGATGTGCTCCACCACATGATACACAAAAACTCTCAACCATATTAATGGATCCATGAGGATTCTTCCTAAGCTCATTCAAAATCGTGTCAATCTTAGAGTCCAATCTAGCAATCTCGTGATTAGATGAATTCACATTGGAAACAACCGGTGTGTTTCGTGAATATTGTGCTCTAGACTTATCCTCAATTATTCTCCACGCGTCTCTCGGTGTTTTTCTTAAAAGATTACCACCCGCGGCGGCATTTAAAGAATCTTGTTCAATCATATTTAGCCCATTATAAAAAGTATTTATTTGATGCAATTCCGAGAAACCGTGGTGGGGACATTGTCTTAACAAATCTTTAAATCTTTCCCAAGCAACCCCAAACGATTCATGCACTTTTTGTTCAAACCTAGTGATCTCATTCTTAAAATGTGTTGTCTTAGAAGGTGGAAAGAAGTAATTCATGAACTTAGACACTAAATCATCCCAAGTTAAGATCGAACCCGGTGGTTCTTTCTCATACCAAAGCTTAGCATTACCCTCGAGCGAGTATGGAAAAAGCATGAGCTTAATCACGTCATTCGGCACATCTCTAAACTTGAGAGTCGAGGTAATTCGATTAAAATTCCGTATGTGAGAATGCGGGCTATCGATCTCATTGCCACGAAATGGGTCGACACGAATGAGCGATACAAGATCCGTCTTAATCTCAAAATGATCCGCCAAAATAGCCGGCACAACGATTGCTTCCCCATACCCTTCGGTGGGTGCACGGAGCAATTCCTCCATTGTTCGGTTATCGGCCATCTCTACAACAATAGGTGGAATCTCGGGTTCCACTATTCGTTGTTGACGATTTCTATTTCTACGAGGAATATTTTCAAGCCTATTAAAATCAATCACAAGACGAGAAGAACGTAATTGCATACAACAAAGACGAGAATTTAGAGGGTTGAAGAAAAGAAATTAGACAAGAAAGAAGATTATTTTTGGTATTTTTATTTGGTATTGCTCAATCAAAAATGATTGATAAAAACAAGGAATAAGGATAACTACTATGGAAGTAAATTACCTTCGGTCGACTTTGAAACGATAGGTGAAAACCTAAACGTCTCGAGGTTCAATAAGTAAACAACAAAAAATAAGATTTATTACTACTTGAGTCGGCAAACCAATAATAGGTTGTCCCTCTCAATATACGCACAAGCAAGCGGGGAAACGAGGTGGCACAAAGCACTTAAAAACCTTTTTCCTTAGACGGCCTTTTATAGCACGTCGCCTTATACCCACCTTATAGTTTGTATAAATCGAGTTCAAACTTCTTATTAGTATTTATCTATTTTGCCTTTTATTTTTGTTTTGGGTTCGAATACAATAGCTAGGTGATGAAATCCCAACTAAGGCTTATTTGAAAAGTATTTAAAATTATTGTGCTACGTAATACAATATATTATTCACAAAAAACGAGAAAAACGATACATACTATATAATAGAAAAAATAACAAAACTTTCCGAGGACGGAAAGGGTCTTCAAATCCACGATCAACAAATCTCCACAAAAGCGAATCGTACACAAGATCCCCGGCAGCGGCGCCAAAATTTTTGATGTATCGTGGATATAGTATATGTGATAATTAGATACGTTATAGGGTAAATTAGAAAAATACCTTTAGGAAAAAGTAATAGACTAATAATACCAATGACGAATTCAATTAAACACGTGAGTGAGTCGAGTTCGTTGTACACGAAGATCTTATGAATTTGAGACGTTTTGCTTTGATTTGGACAATTGATTTGAATTGGTTTTCGGTTTTTAAGCTACAATTAAAATCTACAAATTTTAAGCTATATAAAATTAACCTAAAGTGCATGAATCGTAAACCCCGCCTATTTAAAATAAAACAAACTATTTATTACTTAAAAATAAAACTAATTAAAAATTAAACTAATTAAAAATTTAAAAATAACTTTAATCTATTAAAAATCTAAATACACTTTTTTAAACTAATTAAACTTTATTAAAATTACTTTTTAAAACTAATCTATTTAAAAGCTATATTTATTAAGATCTAAAGTTAATAAAATTTAAACTAATTAAAATTTAAACTAATTAAACTTTTTAAATAAAAACATTTTTCTTTTTATCTTTATTTATTCAGCTAAAATAAACTTTAATAGAAACAGTAAATAAAAGTTTATAAAAGTTAAACGTTTTTAGAATAAATGAAAAGTTAATTAAACAAAATCTGCTACAATAATCTACCCTATATTAATTAAATAACAAGAAACAAAATCAAAAGGGCAATTAGCCCAGTTGGTAACACGCTGGTCTGTTAACCAGCAGGTCTCGAGGTCAAATCCCATGAGAGACGTATGTTTTTGAATTAATTATTTTTTAGATAGATTACTAAAAAGAAACCTTAGGAAAGGCTTTTGAGCTAATTTGTTTAAGCTGATTAGGAAAACAGCTTATATGAGCTTATCAGATTGCTGATTCTGATAAGCTAAAATTTAAAAGAACTAATATGCAGACACAACGACAAATCAAGCACACTAAGAACTCTGATACAGCAAACAAAATTTCCTCTAATAATCAGTACAAATTACTCAACAGTCCATTCATTCAGCAAACTATATAAAGAAATTTCCCAGTTTAAACAGAAGATTCAGCAGACTACAATCCAATTCAAACTGATAGTAAATCAATCTAAATTAAGCAAAGCTAAATTAAATCCCCTATTTATCAGCTAATTCACAGTGAAATAACAGGCTAATGCAGGCGAGTACAGATCCCATTCAAACCAAAATCTCATCAGCAGAATATTCAGCAGTCTCAAACAAAACTCAAAGCAGGAATCAGCAACTAATAAGACTACACACGAATCCTACCTTATTCAAATCACATACTCGGACTTCAATATTTGATATCATGACAACATCTAATAAAATCCAAATTAAAATCCATAGTTACTTTTAAAAAAAAACTGACTGCTAAACATATCAAGTAAAAAAAAAAACATTCAATCAACAATTAGTTCAAGCTAGCCTATTATCTAATTCAGATTCATCATAAGTCCACTTAAGATTTCCTAATATAAACAATACTCAACAAAACAAAGTAATTTCAGCAAGTTTTAATCTAATCTGAATAACACATTTAATCAAACTCTCGAATCCAAACATCAATTATTAAGCAGATAACAAAAAAAATCATATAGCATAAAAACTTAAACAAGAAAATAAATGAGTAAGAACCTTGTGAAGTAACCGTTGAGTAGAAGACTTGCGCTGAGCAGTCTTTATGAACCGGACTACACCATAATCGAACACCATTTAACACCATTTAACACCCTTCGAAACTTCATCAAGCAGACTAACGAACCATATAATATCTCTTTCCACAAATCACATTCGAACCAATATTTTAATTCATCCAGTAGGGATAAATTTTATCCAAACTTAAACTTTAAGAATTAATTATATAAAAATAGTAATAAAATTAATTCGCATAACAGTTCTTAAAAGAAAAATTAGATTATCGAGACACGAGGTAAAAGAAACACTGATATTTTATTAATTTCCAACAAGATTACAAGATTTAAAAGAAAAGAAATACAAATTACTTCTAAAACTATTTCTACAGCATAATTTTAAAGTAAAAAGAAGGATGCATTACACAAGAAAAATGGGGGTATTTATAGCCTCCCAAGGCTTGTTGAGGAGCGAATATGCGCATCTTCGAATGGATATTCCTTATTATTTGTAGCCATTAGATCAATCTTTGCTCTTCTCTCTCTTGTTTGTTTGGATCCAAGGGCTGTGAATGACCCTTGTGCACACGGATTGCCACCGTGGCACAAGGGTGTGTTTGTTGTGCTAGTTTTGGGCCTTTTGATTGGCTGATTGGGGAGATGTGAGGTGTTGAAGCCAATGAGAATCATCCACGTAGCTCTCTCGTTACACTCCTTCTCTTCCTTAAACCATGGGGGTTTTATTCCCCTTGGTTTGAATTACTTGAAATAATAAAAAGCCCTATGGTAAACTTGATTTTTACCCATCTAGGGTAAATGAACAGTGAAAGGGTGACTGGTTTTGTGGGTTGGAAAGTTGGGGAAGAAAGGTTTTGACATAGTTTGTATCGAAAATTTATTTAGTATGTGTGAAACTTGTGAAGTAAATGATGGGTGGTGAGGGTCGGCTTTAATTATTTAATGGGAAAGGGAAGGATTTTGTGACGTGGGAATGGGATATGAGTGGACGAGTTTTATTTATTGACTGAATGGGTGAAAAACAGAATGCGTATAATCAATTAATAAATGTATCAAATGAAAACCATAAGGCCCATGAGTTCTTTTTCATTCGTTTCTTTTTATTTTGCTTCCCTGAATTGGGCTTATTGGCCCAAGTAACCATTTATTCGTGTAACACTACAACTTTGGGCCTTTTGGGCCATCAATACCCTTATATTTATAACTTTGAATATTAAATGGGCTTTTGAGCCCATTTTCCCCATTGTGGGACCCACTTGGCCCATTTACTCGACAAATGATTAAATCCACTCATGTTGAGCTCGATTTTGGCTTCTTCGATCTTTTTCATCAATCTCGTGTCGATTTTTGTCGGTTTTCGCGAACTTGGTACCTACACACATGAAAACAAGAAACAAGCATATGCACGGCATTTTTTATATAATTCAAGCAATATTTCATTGTTTTAAGCTACTAATGATATGAGTAATTAAGCTCATATCAGTACCCACGATCGCAACAAGTGATCGTGGTGTGGATTAAGGAGTGTGATCGTAGTGAATGATCGTACTAAGGATCGCAGTAATGGATCGCAAGTAGAAACCCTCGGGGTTTATGCGATCACACTTACTCGATCGTACTGGTAAAACCCTTAAGCAATACGATGGCAACAATAAGCAAATAAGCAAATACCAAATAAGCACTTATCTAAAAACTTAACCAAATCAAATTTAATAAAAAGCTAATAGACCAAAATTTAAAAACTTTTAAGAATACTAAATAATAAAAATATTTAAAAACAACTTTTTATAAAAATTAACTAAAAAGCACTTGATCAAAAATAAGAAAATTAACACAATAAGCACTAAAACACTTTAAGCTATAAAAATCAAACATTAAAAGATCAATAAGCATAAATTTGAAAACTTTTAAAATACGAAATAAGCAAACTTTAAAAAGACTAAACTTTTTAAGAAAACTAAAAAGTAAATAAGCTAAACACAAAATAAGCCAATAAGATTGTCAAACTTATAGCTTATTTCGTATGAAAGCTTAGATAGAAATAAAAAGGTGAACTTTTTAATCAAATAAGCAAAGAGATTAAGCAATATCTTGCTTAATCCGAAATTGAGATAAACCAAAAACAAGAAAAGTAGGATGAGAAAGATAAAGAAAAGCTTAACTAAAAGTGAAGATTCAACAACAAAATTAAAAACACTTACTTGAATTAAAGGAATTAAAGTGCAAGACAATTAATTAAAATGACATAAAGTTGCAAGAAATGAAAATGGTGGAAAGCTATTTGTCAAGTAGCCAACACTATGAAATGAAAACATAGAAAACTATATATAGGGAGATTAGGGAGGAGCTTAGGAAGCTTCCTCCCTTCATCTTTTCCTTAATTGCGTCCTTAGGTCCTTGTTTTCTTTAATCTTCTTAAATCTTGGACTTTAATGACTTTGGCTCGGGATTTCTTTAACTCGTCTTGACATTTCTTCATAAATAAGACTTGAGTTCTTCGGCTTTTTAGTAAATTTCCGTCTTTTGACTTTTTCTTCGATAAATCTTTAGAATTGGTCTTGGACTTCCGTTCTTTTTGCACTTTTGATCTTTCGACTTCGTCTTTTGTCTTTTTCTTCGATAAAAGCCCGTGAAAGCCGTGTTTTCTCCACTTTTCACCTTTTCGTCCTAAATCACAACAAAAACACAAACCACGCATAATTCTGACATAAATGACATAAAATACACGTTTTGGCTCGGTTATTATTGTAATTAAGTGGTAAAAAGGATGGGTGTTTTCACACCTATCACCAGCCAACAGTCATGTTTAGATGTTGACGGATTACTTTTATGTGTTTCCAGGGTGATACGATTCAGGCAAACATGGATCCCGCAAATACACCATACTTCCGGTCTAAGATTCAATACGGAAACGTTTATCGCATTTCCGAATTCTTTGGTGAACCAACAACCACTTACCAACAAACACTGGCAAGGGAAACTACACTCAGGTTTGGCAAGATAACTAAATTCGAACACCTAGAAAAACAGGAAAAAACTACCCGCAACATTTTTCGACTTTGTGCTTTACAACCATCTCAGTTCAAGATTGCCAATGAAGAATGCGGCTGACAGATTGGTGTACCCGCGCCTCACAAGTAACACACACATCACAACCATACTTAAAACTTTTGGTTTTAACCTGTCTATTAAATTCTGGTCTGTTATTTCAGATTACCTAGGGTGCATCCGATCGGTTGGCGACTTGCCCCGGCAAGGAAATATGAGACGCAAGATCACTATTGAAAACCTAGAGTAAATTCTCTTTCTTTAAGCTGTATTAGTTGTTTTTTTTGTTGTGCTTCATTTTAACACGGTCTCCATTGGTTGCTGGCATGCCGTTCTGATGAACCAGTGGACCTGCGATCGACCTAACGCTCTGGGATAGCCTTGCACTACAGTTCGACAAATCGGCCATTGAAAAACTCCCTGTTCCTGTGCTTCTTGCGGTTTCGTCCTGTCGGGTCACCGAATACAACGGTCCGTTATAAAATGCATCGTCCATTACTCGGTCATGCTATTAAATCCTAATACTTCTGTTCGCCTGCCCAGGCACCTTAGAACTTTCAAGCACATCCGCCACTTTCTGTTACACTAACCGTGAAATCCCCGAGGTTCACGTAGCAAAACAAGCGTAAGCGTTACACCTTTCTTTACCATAAATATATCGTACTTTCTCACACGTTGTTTACCAGCCCCTCATATGTAGGTTCATCGACCGTTTCAAGACGATACCCATGCTGCAGGTAAGCAAATACCACTTCAAAGAAGCGCCAACCGATAAAAATATTAACAAAGAACCACTCTCTTCTTTGCTTCTGCAAAATCCTGCAAGCTACAAGGTAGAAATTCAGTTATTGATGGATTAGGGGGCTCCTCGCAGTACCCATTGTTAACTGCCATTTTTTTCCCGCATGCAGGGTGTTCAATTTACCTGTGATGCAACTATCACAGACGTCGTCCAAAACAGAAACTGGTACTATGTCACATGTACAAAATGCCGGAAAACACCCCGTGAATTTGATGGAACATTCATCTGCGAAGACGATGGGCTGCTAGAAGACACCGCTTCCAAGTATGTAGATATTACTTATAACAAAGCCGATATAACAAATAAACTTGCTACAATAGTAATTTCTATTCACGCTACCACCCCGCAAGTACAGTTTCAAGACAGTTGTTCACGACGGTACTGGAAAAGCCAACTTCACGTTCTTCGACCAATCTGGTGAGCAGATCCTAGACCAACCGTGTTCAAAGCTGGCGTCCAAGTATCGAGGTGTCGACAGGCGAACTGTTCCACCTGAAATCATTCACCTCATTGGGCTAGCCGGAACATTCAAAATACGATATTCTACAAAGACAATGACTGGGTCAGGTGAGTTCAGCGTCGACGGAATTGTTCCAAAACAACTCATGATTGAACAAGAACAGCCCATTCTTCTGGAAGGCACGGCCGCCGAAGCAACTTCAACAGAAGATAGTAAAACTGCACAATTGGAAGGTCAGCCGCCCTTTTCTTAACATTGCCCAAACAAATGTGTTATCTAGCATTCACCCAATAACAACTATCGTTGGACTCAGGTGCCTCGGCTCAACCAACGGACCAGATGCACTATGTCTACCCAAGTTCTGTGCAGCAGCCAGCAGATGCTTCGAAAGAGTTAATCATTGAGAAAATCATCCCGAGACCCCTGCTGAATGACCAGGAACAACCTATTCTACTGGAGGACATGGATGAAACGTCAGGGGAGATTGACACCATCGACCCAACTAATGTGCACAAACCGGTTACCATAGGCGCTGGACAACAGCCGTTGAAACAACAACCACGTACGTCCTTTCCCACGCATTTGGATTCTGCAACTACAAACAATAACCCACATAGGGACAACAAAGGAACCAAAGTACAACAAAACCACTGTCATGTTATATAACATAACCGGTGTACAAAATATTCCATGCGGCAAATGCCACGCATATGTTAACGATACACACTACTACATTTTAATATTAAACGACAAGTCCAATATATTACACGTAGTTGACAGTGCATTTTATAAGACAAGCACAAACACTATCATCCCAACACGTACAACAAAGAAACAAACACAAATGGGGACGCCGTTAACACATGAATAGCTGCCCCACGTTTATTGCCAACATGGAAACATAAGCCTGCTCAGCAGGCACACACCCTCTCCAATTGATCAAAGAGACTGCATGAAGGCCTCAATCTCATGAATCCAGTCATCAGATTCGTCCATTAATCCCCCCAGCTTAAGACGTTCAGCGACATTCCTTTCCTGCATCTCAGTCAGTTGCCAGATCATACGGTGGACACGACAGTCTGGACTGAGACTGGAAAGCTCAAGCAAGAATCCAACGGCATCATCAATTGCCTTGGTCTTCTCCGCATAGAACGCTTCAAGCTTCTCACGCCATTTGTGTTCCTCTTCGATCTTTCTTTCCATGTAAAAGTAAAAACAGTCGCCATAATCTGTTGAACATGTCAACAACTGCAAAGTGTTCAAAATTGGTCGACAACTCATCTTCTCTACAGCTTTTTGCTTATTCTATTACCTCAAATGTGTTGGTCTACCAGCCAATGCATCCATTAAATAAGCCCTCAACTCAACACTGTTAACATGTGACGTTCAATAATTTTTTTTAATACTATCAAACTAAGCAACAAAAAATACACAGTTGACCCACCCAGAACCACATATTAATCAATGTAAGAATCATGACTGCAATGTTGAATCTGAACAGCAGCAGACAACACAAAATGTTGATCATGTGTGCAAGTAAAAAACATTTTAATAACATATCCATCACACACATACTACACAAGAATCACAAATAAAATAAAGTCTTTCCAAATACATAAGCCAACCTGGACAGTAAACAATTTATTACACAAGCATTAAGATAAAGCCCGCAAACGCACAGACAGCACTTGCGTTCAAACAACAAGGTTAAGACCATACGTAAAAACACCAAAGTAACTAGCGAAACAAACATGAACGGTTTCTTCCAGTTGGGCAATCACATTCCTCAGACAGCTGTTCAGGGTGACCCAGCAGTCCCTGTTAGCATTGCCAAATAAGTTTCTTTCTCGCGGATACGCTGTTCTGATGCCTCAACCTCCCGCGCGAGCCTATCGCGAAAAGGACACTCTGTGTCCATTGTTCGCATAAAAAAAACAACCATTCGTTCACCAGCACTACCGCCTTTGATTGTTAATAACTCCTGCCGCAAATGCTCGCGCTCAACAATGGTAATGTTTGCCTCATCATACATGCGATCAACCTTTGACTTCTAAGCCTTCTCGGCTTGGAGGTCATCCCACAAATAGCAAATACACATATCAGACAATTTCCCCGAGCGTGCTTCTTTTTTTAGCGCATCCAGCCTCGGGTGGGAAGACATTGCTTATGTTTTCTTACAACTTTTATAAATTGAGTATTACAAGTATGAAAATAACGTTTCTACCTACAACTTAAATAGCCGAATAAAAGACGATTGTAATCTCCACTATCAACATCCATTATCGATGTCATGTCTATAAACAGGTTCCACATGGGCAACACAGTGTGCCCAACTTGCAATGTACAGTTTTGGCAATAGGTAGCTGTGCACCCTGCCCTTAAAAACTCATCTCCAATACCAACCACTATCAATCTTATCCCATTAAGTGCTGCAGGAAAAGTTGCATATAAAAGCTAACCCTATAAACAATAATATCTATAGATGGGAAAAACCAAAAACAACAACAGTATTCAAACTGCCTCAATATGGGCAAATACTTTTGGCTCCGTGACATTCAAAATTCAGAAACACTTAAACAAAATTACATATACCGCATGCACCTAACATCGAACAAGCTGTATTAACAATAAAAGATGTTACACCTTTAAAGATGCCAAAGAACAAGTTAAATAAAGATAGCAACCAACAGGTTAAACATACCACACCATTACCACACGTGGCATGATGTGCCTCAAGACAACAAATACCCATAACGCAACAGCACAAACTAATAAACATAACCCTCAGACACTTCCTAAGTACAAGAATTTATTTGAAATAAAAAAACACACAGACGCAACCACTAACCCACCCTCCCAAGGCTTTCGATTGTCATATGTTACGGATGAAAAACTCCATATCGGCCACGCGATCGTCTGATGCAGCAACCAGTTGTTGCAACTGGCGAAGCTCCGCTTCAGCACGGTCTTGCATATCCAATAGCAAAGAAACCATTCGGCTCAACAACGGTTCTGGACTAACACTTGACAACTCACTTATCAATCCATCCCTATTAGCAATTGCAGTCCTTTTGCGTCTATACATACCTTCAAGTGTCCCCCTCCAATCCATCTCATGACCAACCTGTTCACGCAAATAAAACCAAAAACAGTTACTCAACTCACCCTATCCACACGCCATCTGCAAAGCACGAAGGCGTCTCAACCAGGACATTTTTCCCTACCGGGTTCTCAATTGCTTTTTACATAAGTGTATTGGTAATACATGCCATGCCATTCTTATATAAGACTCTACCGCTCAACTATTGCACCATACTCTTGAGTGCCTAGGTTAGTTTAAAATATTAACCCAGCAAAAACTGCCACCCTTTCATGAACAGTTTGCCCCTCCTGATTCAGCAATGTGTGACAGACATAACACAGCCTCCAACATAATGGCATGTGCAAGCGCAGTTGCGAGAACACAACTTGCTATACATTTGACTCAATCCTAACCACAAACAGAGCCCTGACACCTAAAATACAACTTCCCAGTAAGTATTATATACATACGAATACAGATGAACACTTAAAGTTCAAATTCACAACTAATAAAATTGATTCAGTTGCCATTGAGCAAATACGAATATTTCGTGAACTTATTGTCACTACAAATGATATGAATATTAACCTGCTTCCTTATTATAAATAGGAACTCCACCAGCGGACGTCCTAGAAACAGTTGCAGCAACAATAGTCTCAACATTGCAAAAGACCGAACCCACTGGGAGAACAAGGAGCACAAAAAGAAACCTTCTTCCCCAACTGGAAGAACACGTGAAGAAGCAGAAACCGCAGTAGTTCGTGGCTCAAACAATAACACTTGTTTTGCCAATCGTTTATATATGTGCTCTAAACATTTATGTCTGTTTAACAACCTACTTAATGTTGTACCTCTTATGCAACGTAATACTATGGCGCTCTCCCTTTTGTTATTCGCTGACCATTATACAGCTAAACCTAGACACCGTTGTTATATCGCTCGTGCTCCCCCCGCAGCGGAGCGCGGGCACAGGACCTAGTATTAATAGATTACGGGAATGTTAAAAATACCATAATAAAAAATATTATAAATGTTATGAGGGGGAAAAAGTTTCCACCTCTTATATGTCGTTAGATTTTCATCGTGTCCTGTTCATTGGTATGGTTTTGGCAACGCCACATCTCAACCATGTATTTTATACCTTCCTTGTACCTTCCCTGTTCACTGGTATGGCTTGCTCAAGGAAATCCACATATCAACCGTCTATTGGTTGGTATGGGCTTATTCCAAAATCACTTTTGTAGCCGTTGATTTACATTTGTTACTTAATATACATATTGACCAATAATTCATAGTTTCTTCATTATTATACTTTCATAGATCCGACTGCTGGTAGTTTTTTTGTTCATAATTAGATTTGATTAGTGCCTGTTGATGATGCTTTATTGTTAGAAATACGTTTTAACGTATATTCGAAGTATCGGTCACTCCACAATAGTATTAATGTTGTAATAGCTCGTAGTGAATGTTACTTATTAAGTTAAGTAAGAAACCGACCCATGGGCTTGTCATGGGTCGGCCCAAGCCCAAATAATGGCCTTGGATATAAATACCCCTTTCCACCATGGAAAGGGGTTGGTTGTTGATCATTCCATATTTTCATTTGAATAAAAATACATAGTTTCTCTCTCACTTTCTCTCACTAGTTTTTCTCTCTAGGAATCTTCAACCCACTTCATAGATTCATAGTTTATCAATATTCTACATTTGGTATCAAGAGCTATGGGGTGATTTAAGGTAATGATTTGTGTTGTTATTTAGTTTTTGATTGTATTAGTGTTCTTTAAGAAGATCCATCTTGATTCTTGGAGTTTTTTGGTGATTTTGTGATTGGGATTAGTAGATAAGTATTAGTTTTTACTTATTTTAGTTGAAATCACAAAACTTTTTGGGTAACTTGGTAAAAATCTGGGTTTTTTCTTCATATTTTTGATCGACTGTTACTCGAACAAGGTTTCTGTTTCCCAGTAAAAGTTCCGAACCAAAAGTTCCGGATCAAGGAAAGTTCCGGATCAAAGAAAGTTCCGAACCAAAAGTTCCGGATCAAGGAAAGTTCCGGATCAAGGAAAGTTCCGGATCAAGGTAAAGTTCCGGATCAAGGAAAGTTCCGGATCAAGGTAAAGTTCCGGATCAAGGGAAAGTTCCGGATCAAGGGAAAGTTCCGGATCAAGGAAAGTTCCGGATCAAAGGAAAGTTCCGGATCAAGGAAAGTTCCGGATCAAATCTTCCGAACCAAAAGTTCCGGATCAAGGAGTTCCGAGCCAAAATCTTCCGAATCAACACTTCCGAATCAAGGGATATTTTACTTGTTTTTTCGACGATTTTTTAGAGGATTTAATCTTGGTTTCTTACAACAAAAACTCAACACAACTCACAAACTTTACTTCACTGCTCGATCAACCGATAATCTTTGTCTCTTTGAAGTGAACAAAATGAATCTGAATTCATTAATGCCTCAGATGACATCACTTACGGACATTCCGTCATTACGGGAACGGATAATCGCCCTCCAATGCTCATTAAAGAAGTCTTTGAAGCATGGCAAGGCCGTATGATGTCATACCTTTAGGGAAACCGATATATGGGAGGCTTATGGTTAAGTCAATTCTAAATGGTCCACTTGACTATGGTACCATCGTGGTTAACAATGTGACTCGACCAAGAGAGTTTGAAGAACTTACACCAGCTCAATAACTTGTTGCCGATGCAGACGAAAAGGCTCTTCAAACCATTCTCCAAGCTCTTCCACATGACATCTATCGAATGGTAAGTCAGTATACGGTGGCAAAGGATTTATGGGAACGTCTAAAGGTGTTGCTACAAGGTACGTCTCTTACAAAACAGGAAAGGGAATGTCAGTTGTATGATCTGTTTGATAGATTCACGTATAGCCCAGGGGAAACGCTTCACGACTATTACTTCAGATTCACTACTCTCATGAATGATGTGAATGTATACAATCTCGTGATTGCTCCATTCCAGGTTAACACCAAATTTTTGAATACTTTACCTCAAGCTGAATGGGGTGAGTATATTATCGATGTTAAGTTAACCAGGGATTTGCATAAGTGCAATTTGGATCAACTCTATGCTTTTCTTCAGCAGCATGAGAAACACGTGATCATGCACCGTTCGCCTCGAGGTATGTACCCTGATTCTTTAGCTTTGATGGCGAATCAACCAAGCTTGTCACACAACAACACTCCTTATATTTTGGGACACCAAGCCTATCATCCATCACCTTACATGACACCAAGCTTCCCCCAATATTCGATTCTACCGCAACCACCCACCTCACATCAGCAACAATATCGGTTTAACGCACCTTCATCACACTATGCTTCACAACCTCACCCAGCAAGCATTGCACCTTATGCTCAGTCTTCATATTCTTCTTATCAAGAGAATGCAGCATATCCATCAAGCTACTCTGACCACATGAGTATTCCTTCTAGTGCTTATGCATCTCAACAAGACCAAGCACTGTATTGTGATAATGATGAAGTCCCCATTCCTGAATTCAAACAAGGAACTGACCCAGTTGAAGTGTTAGCCACTATGTCTGCTTATCTCACAAGGACTTTAAGCAAACGAGGATTTAGAGGACCAGCTCCTACTAACAATCAGCTGAGGAATTCATCCAATTCTCGCCAACAAGCTACTATTGAGAATGGCAGGGTAATGGTTCAACCTATTCAACCATATCAGGGAGACCTACTACATCTACCACCAATGCACGCACGGTCAATCCTGCTCCAATGGTCAACACTCCTCCACGGGCTAATTCCACAGGCAAGTTGAGAATGATTACATGCTACAACTGTAAGGAAGAAGGTCACATGTCCAGGGATTGCAAAAAACCCAAGAGGAGAAGGGATGGTCAATGGTTTGCAGAGAAGATTTATCTGGTGAACGCTCAGGCACAAGGAAGGGAACTTGATGAAGAGGAGCTTGCATTTCTTGCTGATCCAGGGATTGCTGAACAATACGTTGTCACTAACAGAATGCAGCATACCAAGCAGATGATCTTGATGCGTATGATTCCGACTGTGATGAACTTCAATCTGCGCAGGCAGCTCTTATGGCAACTATCTCTAGCCTAGGCCCAGAAAAAAGATCTGAGGTACTTATTAATACCATTGATAATACCACTGATACTAGTATTCAACCACATCAAGTTGTGCAAGAGAGTGTTAATTCGAATGAGTCTTCGGTGGTGAGTCTTTCAAATGAGGAGACAATCAATGATAGTAATATCAATGTGAGTCCCCAGACTTTGAGTGAATCACAACCGGGAGCCATTTCGCATACGCATACTCCTGCTCAACAAGATTTGGTCATGGTTCCTGCTACATTACTTAGCCAAATGAATGTTGCACTCTTAGAAACACTAGCTAAGAATAAGAATTTGTCTGATGAGCTTGCCTTGTGCAACGAGAAAGTTCAAACTTTGGAATTAGTTCCTTCGTCTAGTGTTCTAACAAATCCCGAATATGATCATTTTCGAAACAAACAAATGGGTCATTTGCAGGAAATTGAAACCTTAAGAGCAGATCTTTCTAACGAACTTAAAGAAAAAGAGTTAGTGGTCACTAATTTTCAAAAACTTCAAACGGATTTTGAGCTACTCGAGTCTAAGAAGAATGAAATGGAAATTAATGCGGCTAATAAGATTAGAAGTCTAGATTATTTGCTTTTAAGACAATACGCTGCCTCTCAACTAGTGCACTTATTTGATGCTTCGTTTAGAGAATTTAACTTATCACGTCAAAAAGGCCTTCCCCCTAACCCACGGTATGCAAAACAAGCTTTTACCCATAGTCCAAGACTTTATAATGCAACCCAATTAGGATTGGTCTTAGACCCGATTGTTATTTTCGATGATCGCACAAGTAAGGATCTAGTTGATGAGGATCGGTCATACAACTTTGCAAAATATCCCGAGTGTGATTATTTTAAAATGAATCAGGAGTTTGCAAAAACGGATTTTAGAATTCGCTTCCATATGGATAAAGATCTCATCACAGCACCAACCTACATGTTAAATGAAGAAAACCCTAGTACACTTCCTACACTTGTCAAAATGGAAGGACCTAAGGAAATTCCAAAGGATCTTCCACCTGTTAGCACTGTATGGTTAAACTTGCAAGAGATTAATCAACACTTTGCTAGTTTTGACAAGGTCATTTTGGAATGTACGACTTCAAATGGCCTAAACGCCAGAGAATGGGCTTTCGAACACATGAACGAGGTCTTTAAAAATGAGATCAATCCGTTTGTCGAAAGTCTAAAAGGAAGTTTTGCATCTCTTTCGGAAAATCTTGAGTTTGAAATTGCAGAAGTTCAAAAAGTGTTTTATGAAATGGACACCGCTTACGAACTACAATTAATTGAAAAGGAAAAGATTTTATCCGAATATGACCGATTCTTGTCCCAAGTAATTTCGTGTGATGTGCTTACTACTGTGAATGTTAATTATTCGAATGAGCTTACATCCGCTATGATTAAATGTGATGCTGTGAATATATGTGATGATGTGTGTGATCTCTCTGTAAATGTTGCTGATATTGTAAATGAGGCAGATAATCATTCTTGTCACGAATCTAACGCTGAATTTTTAAAGCTACAAGATTCTTACAATTTACTTTCAAAACGCTTTAATCAACTAGAACAACATTGTATATCTTTAGAATTAAAACAACAAACTCAAAATGAGGATCTTTTGATAACAAATGGTTGTGAAAACAGTGTTGAGACGAGTGACAAGATGATTGCAATAGTTAAGGCATTAGAGGAAGAGATTATGAGATTGAAGAGAGATGTGTCATCAAATGAAACACTAAAATTGGAACTAGAGGCTGCAGAGTCTAAAAACCAAGACTTAGAAATTAGACTTTCGTCTATTCTAGGGGAGATGGATCGGGTAAGACAGGGACTATCCGCTCTTTATGGTTCAATAGAAGAACGCTTAGCTTTTAATGTTGCACAGCAACAATCTTATGTTGAACAACTGAACCAAAAGTGTGAGGAAATCTCTGACTTAAACATCCAGCTCATTGACAAAAACATGGTTTTGGCCGAGTTAAAGGAGACACTTCTTCTCACCCGACAAAAAGCTGTTAATAACTTAGCTACCAACTCTGCACCGTCCTCTAGTGCTCCAACAACCAAGTCAGTAGTGCTTTATAAGAACCCGCTCCATAAGAAAAACCCGGTTACCTACGATGATTATATGAGGAATGCAATTAAGCATGTAGATCTTGTTAGGGATATTTTAGACGATCTTTATGCCTTAGATCCCTCAAGTAGCTACTATTATTCAGCTCATGAATATATTAAGCGAGTTCAATATTGCTTAGCATATTTGCAATACATAGGTAAACCAGGTTCTGCACTACTCACTAATAGACCCATTGCTGTAACTCCATTCAATAAGACCCCAGCAGCAAAACCGTCATTGGCACCATCAAGTAAGGCACCTTTAAAATCTGTTGCTAATATTCCCACTTTGCCTTCTACAGGAGTAAAAGAGTCTACTAAGGCTAAAGGAACGCCACTCAAGAAAGATAAGATCAAGCCCTCCACTAGTAGTACCAACAAGAAGAAAGTAGAAGCTCACCATAGGAATGTTAGTTCAGTTTTAAATAAAAAGAATCATGTTAAGACTAAAAGCTCTGCGCTTGTGCAGAAGCCTAAACCATTTGTGAATTCTGATTTAAAATGTTGGAATTGTAATGAATGTATGTTTTCCCAACGTCATGATTTGTGTCTTATTGATCATGTGAATGAAATTAATGCCATTAGGAATGATCTTGAATGGAAGCCAACTGGTAGAACTCGTGCCCAAGTTGGATGGCAATGGCGTCCTAATACTTTCGCTTTTAGCTAGGTATAAAATCTTATCGTCCGAATCCTTTTGAATTGAAAATCGGTCTAAAGTGCGACTCAATCGTCTTTTGGTAAATCAAGAGAATGGTTTGGTTTGTTTGTCTATTTTAAACTATTTAGCAAGTAATTAAAGTGTCGTTGAGTAAAATGGAAAAATAAAGATTAATATTTAAAATGACGAATAAAAATAAATGATTGTAAACTTAAAGGCAACAATGGAAAAGTACTAGCACACTAAATAAAACTAACACTAGGGAAACTCTCTAAAAATAAGTACTAAGTTGAAAAGTACTAAAAGAAAGTAAGGTCGGAATATCAAACAAATGCAACAATCGGAATAAGCCAACAAGTGTCCCGATCAGAATGTATTCCGATCGGTAAATCGGAATATGGTGAATTGGTCGTAATCGGAATATTAAAGAAATTACAATCGGAATATTTGAAAACACACTTAATCGGAATAATGGCAAAATCATCCAATCGGAAAGTCCAGAAACATGATCAATCGGAATGTTCAAAAAGGGGGTAAGATCGGAATATGAAAGCCCTAATCCGATCAATCGATCGGAATGTGAATGGTGTAAATCGGAATCTGGGGAAACCCTTTTCTGATTGGTCAATCGGAAAAGGTGTGGCTGCTCGGAATGTCTCGGTCGGAAAGGGTCAATCGGAAAGGGGTTTTATAACCCTTTCCGAAAATGGTGGGATTCAAGTATAAGCTAATGAATAAGCTATATAATAAGCTTATCACCAAACTAAGCCGAATCAATGACAAAACCAAATCAAATAAGCACTTATCACAACTTATTTAACTCGAAAATAATCAACTTTTTGGATCAAACAATAAAAACATAAACTTTTTAAGGAAGATTTTTATAAAGTAAATAAGCTAATCATAAAAATAAGCCAATAAGCACAAAAGTCTTAAAGCTTAATCAAATGAAAACTTATGAAATGATCAAAAGATTAACTTTTTAAGCACGAAATCATTAAGAACAACACGGACCTATTGATAATCGCACCAAAATCAATCTTAAATCAAAGAAAATTAGAATGAGATTAAGGATTTAAAGCTTAAAATAGAACTTGATTAATGAAAATAAGCAATACAAAGTGTTTAATCTTGAAAGATTAAAAGAAAAAGATGAAACTTAGTGAGAGAAAGTTTAAGACTTTCTCTCTCTATAACTAGAGAAAACTAAGAAAAATAAAAACTAGCTAAAACTATCTAGCCACCCTCCTAATGACTATTAGGAGGGTATTTATAGGGAAGGTGGAAGGAGTGCATGTGTTGCATCTTCTTTCTTGCTTTCTTCACGTTTTCTCGACTCGACTTTAATTCTTTGTCTTTGTCGTCTCGGGATTTGAACTTGTCTTTTAATTTTCTTCTTCTATTAGACTTAAGTTCTTCGACTTCTTTAAACTTCCGTCTTTAGTCTTTTTCTTCGATAAATCTTCAGAATAGGCCTTGGACTTCCGTTCTTTTTGTACTCTTGATCTTTTGACTTCGTCTTTTCCCGTTTTCTTCGATAAAAGCCCGTGAAAACACGTGTTTTCTTCCTTTTTCATATTTTGGTCCTAAAACACAATAAAAACACAAACCACGCATAATTCCGACTTTTACGACATAAATCACACGTTTTGGTCTTGTTATTATTGGAAATAAGTGGTAAAAGGATAAGTGTTTTCACACTTATTAAATCCCCTACACTTGACCATTGCAATGCCCTCATGCAATGCATTAATTTTAAAGCACGGTTTACATTTTCCATCATAAATAACCCACCTTGGCCTTTATTAAATACTAAACATAAAAAGATAGAACAAGTAAAGAAATTAAACTTACATTGGTTTTGGCAGCCATGAACGTTTATCATCCTCAAGTTTCACGTTCCCCATACCAAGCTTAAAAATGAGATCATTGTTATTATAAGTTAGCAAACTATCACGAACTCATGTGGGCCAATTATTCACTTAGACTCCCTTATTCCTAGGCGTATCTCTTATATTTTATTTTTGTCTTGAATGATCACGAGGATGCATTGTTTGACTTATTTCGATACTTATTTAGTCCGAAAATAAAGTGAACGATTTAATCAATAGTTAGCTAAAGGACCAAATCTTTTAAAACTGCTTCTCGGGACCTCATAAAGTTCATATCTTGTCATAACTTGCTTCACGATTTGAGACCTTTCTCGGACCGATATTTGGCAGCGACTTCATACTTCGAATCTTTGAGAGACGTTCTTGAAATAATGGTCTTCTCTTCATAATAGGAATTTCTTCACTTGAAGTTTTGAGAGATTCTTCATCTTTGGACCACGACTTCTTCATTTTTCTCCAATCTTTATTTTGGACTTCGATATACAACGATCCGCCTCCTTTTAGGACTTGGATCTATTTATCCTCATACCTTGTTAAGGTCTTTTCGGATAGACTTCTCCATGACTTTTGGGGAGTTTTTGCTTTTCGTCGTGTGTCTCGATCCTTCATATTGAATTTTGATAAATGATTCTTCACATCACTTTTGGATCTTTAGCAACAAAATATAGCCCTCATGCCTTGTTAGGGCCTTTTCGGACTCGCTAATCTTCGCATCCCGCTTCAATAAGTTATGCCTTGGCTATGAACTCTAATCCGTACCGAGCAACTTTTAAACGATCTGGGGCTAGAAGCTAAGTAACCTTTTAAATCGTACAACCTTATTTATTGCAGATAAATTTATTAGCAAGCGATGGGAGAATAGGCTTATAATCAACTCACATAAATTCACGAAAGAATACCGAACTTATAATTGACTCTATCATCTCTCGCTCTCCACAGTTTAAAATCTCAAGGAATGAGACTCGTGGATGCTTAGCCTATTAAATCAAAGTTTTGGGTTTTCGAGTCATCTATAGGATCTTGCAAATTCTTAGACTCTTTCAAGTTTAGAAATCGCATTTTAAAGTTCCCTTGATAAACGACTCTCTAGGATCAATTATAGGAACTTGCGAAAAGTTCTTGTTCTTAACCCGTGAGAGTTAAGACTTTCGCGTTTTATAGCTCCCTATATAAAAGCCTAGCAAAACTTGACTTAAACACGTTAAGGATACTAGCTAGAGTAAACTTAGGTAAGTAAACTCGGGTTGAGTCAAAATGTTCACGACTAAGAAAAATCTAAAACCACTTTATTGAAAATTTATCTAGCAATGGAAAGAAAATAAACATGATAAGGGAAAATACAACTATACAACTAGGCCAAAATAGATTAAAAATTTTGAAAAATGTCGAAAAATCAAGTTTTCCGGTTAAAATGAGGGCAAATTCATGGAAAAGACCACTTACTTCGATAGAAGTCCCCCTACACTTGAGATAAACATTGTCCTCGATGTTTAAGCATGTGGGAGTAAACTCCCCTACACTTAGGACATTGTGCACTTTGTTTAAATCATGCTAAGGAAAGGACAACTAAAGTGAATTCAATGTGAACATATAGAGTATGAAATATTGAATCACAAGAATTTAGGATAGAACCGGGAAGATGGGAACACGGTATCACGGTTCATCAAAAGTCATCAAGATGCTCTCTGAAGCTTTAATCCCTGCACAACACAAGAAACAAGATAACAAACATATGCGGGGCACCCCCTACACTTATTATGAAAGCAGTAAAGGATAGATCACGGGCTGCCTCCCGAGAAGCGCTTGTTTTTGTTCACCGAGTCACGAGCCTGACTCGACCCAATTTTAGTTCATGGGGAACGTGGTGAGGGATGGAATTATCTCATGAGAGGTGTCCTCACCAAAGTACAGCTTCAGACGCTGGCCATTCACCTTAAAATTGGGCCCATTCGGCTGAGAAAGCTCAATGGTCCCATAAGGAAAGACTTTGTCGACGGTGAATGGACCAGACCAGCGGCTCTTCAACTTACCAGAGAAGATCTTCAACCGAGAGTAAAAGAGTAAGACTTGATCACCAACGTGGAACTCTCGGTTCTTGATTTTAGCATCGTGGATAATCTTGATCTTCTCCTTGTAGATCAATGAGTTCTCGTAAGCTTGATTCCTCAATTCTTGAAGCTTGTTGAGTTGAATCTTGCGAAAATCACCGGCTTTGTTGATGTCGAAGTTAGCCCATTTCAAGGCCCAGTACGCCTTATGTTCCAGCTCGATGGGTAGGTGGCATGCTTTCCCGTACACAAGACGATAAGGTGTACAACCGATCGGGGTCTTGTAAGCAGTACGGAAAGCCCACAAAGCATCATCTAACTTATCGGCCCACGCGGCGCGATGCTCTCCCACAGTACGCTCCAAAATTCTCTTCAAGCCACGGTTGGATATCTCGGCTTGCCCATTGGTTTGGGGATGATAAGCGGTGGAAAGACGGTGAGTGACACCATACTTAGCCATGACTCTTGCAAATTGATCGTTGCAAAAATGAGTCCCGCGGTCACTGATAATAGCACGAGGAACGCCAAATCGAGCGAAAAGCTGCTTCAAAAAGTTCACAACTACCCTCGCATCATTCGTAGGAAGAGCCTTGGCTTCAACCCATTTAGAAACGTAGTCGACGGCGACGAGGATGTACTTGTTCCCTTTGGAGGATGGGAATGGCCCCATAAAGTCGATGCTCCATACATCAAAGATTTCACATTACTGTATGAAATTTTGAGGCATTTCATCCTTATGTGTGATCTTGCCTTGGCGTTTGCAAGCATCACAATGCTTAACCATTTCGTGAGCTTCACGATAAATGGTGGGCCAATAGAATCCAGAATCAAACACTTTTTTAGCGGTGTAGTTGGGACCAAAGTGACCACCGGTGGGTCCTTTGTGGCAAGCTTGGAGAATGTCAAAAGCTGTCGGTCCGTCAACACAACGACGAATGATCAGATCAGCACATTGTTTGAATAGATAAGGGTCATCCCAAAAGTAAGTCTTAACATCGTTCAAGAACTTCTTCTTTTGTTGGGATGTTAACCCTTTGATGAGAATACCACCCGCTAAGTAGTTTGCAATGTCCGCAAACCACGGGGTGCCATCAAGATTGAGATTTATAGACATTAAGGTCTCAAGGGGGGAAAAGTCATTGATCTTTTTGTTCGGATGATCCCCTTGATATGGATCCTCAAGTCTGCTCAGATGATCCGCGGCCAGGTTTTCGGCTCCCTTCTTGTCACGAATTTCAATGTTGAATTCTTGAAGGAGTAAAACCCAGCGAAGAAGTCTTGGCTTAGCATCATGCTTTGTCATCAAGTACTTCAACGCGGAATGGTCCGTGTATACGATGGTGGGGGATAAAACAAGATAGGGGCGAAATTTCTCAAAAGCATAGACAACAGCTAAAAGCTCTTTTTCGGTTGTCATAAAATGCAATTAAGCCCCCGTCATTGTTTTGCTAGCATAGTGGATTGGTTGGAAGTGTTTATTCACTCGTTGGCCCAAAACCGCACCAATAGCAAAGTCGCTAGCATCGCACATCAATTCAAAAGGCAGCTCCCAATTAGGGGTAACCAAGACTGGTGCCTTAGTTAGCTTATCCTTAAGAAGATTGAAGGCTTCGAGACACTCTTTAGAAAAGATAAAAGGAGTATCTTTTTCCAAGAGGTGGGTCATCGGGCGAGCGATTTTAGAGAAATCCTGAATGAATCGACGATAGAAGCCCGCATGACCCAGAAAACTTCTCACACCCTTCACGGTTGAAGGTGGAGGTAATTTGGCTATGACATCTACTTTAGCACGGTCGACTTCAAGACCGGCTTTAGAGATTTTGTGTCCTAGCACAATGCCTTCTTTTACCATAAAATGGCATTTTTCGCAATTCAGAACAAGGCGAGTGTCTTCGCACCGCTTAAGCATACGTTCCAAATTGGCAAGGCAAGAAGAGAAGGAATCCCCGAAGACCGAGAAATCATCCATGAAGACTTCCATGGTTTGCTCAACCATGTCATGGAAGATAGCCAACATGCACCTTTGGAAAGTCCCGGGGGCATTGCATAAGCCAAAAGGCATTCTTTTATAAGCAAATGTGCCATAGGGACAAGTGAATGTTGTCTTCTCTTGATCTTGGGGATCGATGGGTATTTGGAAATAACCCGAGAAACCATCAAGAAAGCAGTAATATTCATTACCCGCTAAACGTTCAAGCATTTGGTCCATAAAAGGTAGAGGGAAATGATCCTTTCTCGTGGCATCATTGAGCTTGCGGTAGTCTATACAAACTCTCCACCCAGTAACGAGACGGGTAGGAATTAACTCGTTGTTTGCATTGGGCACAACGGTGATTCCGCCTTTCTTAGGCACACAATGGACTGGACTAACCCATGGTGAATCCGAAATAGGGTAAATCATACCCGCATCAAGAAGTTTGATAACCTCTTTTTTGATGACTTCATGGATTTTAGGATTCACCCTTCGTTGGCTTTGAATTGTGGGCTTAAAGTCGTCCTCCATGAGAATTTTATGTGTGCAAAAGTGAGGATCAATTCCACGGATGTCGGAGATTTTCCAAGCGATAGTTCTTTTATGCTTCTTCAATACAGCGACAAGTCGGGCTTTTTCGTCTTCTTTCAGATCCTTTGCGATGATGACCGGTAACTTCTCGTTATCTTCCAGGAAAACGTACTCAAGATGAGGAGGTAGGTCCTTAAGCTCAAGAGTAGGAGGATCCTCAATAGATGGTGTAACTAACGATGGATCATCATTAGTCACCTCTTTAGGAGAAGGAGGAGAAAACGGGTCTTCATTGAGAAGTCTCTCAATAGTACGAATGTCTTCATCCCAATTGGTGGACAAATTATCATACTTAATATCAAGAGGACCCAAGCTAGCTTCGAAATCATCCAAGTCACTTTCTCCAAAAGGAGTCAATGCTGGAGCAAGTGAGGCAACGGTCTCAACATTGGGTAGAGAAGAGAGAGTACTTTTGCAAGCATCATGAAAATGTTCTTCACAAGCCTCATCGAGAACATCAATAGCATTAACACTCTCATATGAATAAGGTTGCTTAGAAATCTTACCCATGTTGAAGACAATTTTATCGTCACTAACTCTCATGATTATTTCGCCCGCGGCTACATCAATGAGAGTGCGACCGGTCCTCAGGAATGGACGTCCAACGATTAATGGAACACGGGGGTCCATCTCGTAGTCAACGACAACAAAATCCGCCGGGAAGGTGAATTTGTCAACGCCAACAAAGACATCTTCGGCTATCCCCACTGGATAAGCAACCGTACGGTTGGCTAATTCCAAAGTCATTTTGGTGGGGACTAGCTCGGGGAGAGATAATTGCTTCCAAACACTTAAAGGCATTAAGTTTATACTGGCACCTAGATCGGCTAGGGCCATGCAATTCTCTACTCCCGGGAAGTTGCAAGGAATCAAGAAGCGACCCGGATCACCAAGTTTGGTGGGCAATTTCCTTAAGAGCACTGCGGAGTGATAGGTGTGTAAACACCCATCCTTTTACCACTTAATTCGGGCTAAAACAAGACCAAAACACGTAATTAATATCATTTGTTTGGAATTATGCGTGGTTTTTGTGTCTATTGTGTTTTCAGAGCTAACCAGATGAATCTTAAAGAAAACATGGGATTGCACGGGTTTTATCAAGGAAAAAGACTGAAGACGAAGTCTATTGTCCAAGAGATGCAAAAGATTTGAAGTCACTAGGCCTATTCGAAGATTTATTGAAGAAAAGGACTGAAGACGGAAGATTTTCATAAGTCGAAGAAACTCGAGTCTATTTAACGAAGAAATTAAAAGACGAGTTGGATTTAATCGACAACAAATCCCGAATCAGAATCGAAAACGTCAACTTTTCTGAAAAGACGAGAAGACAAGAAGAAAGGGAGAAAGCCCACTCACCAACCAACCATTAGGACTATAAATAGATTTTTCTTCACACATTAGAGAGGGAGTCATTATTTTTCTTTTTTTTTTAGTACCTGAGGTTCGTCCTTAACCAACTCCATTAGGGAGTTTTGGTGATTTTTCTTCTTTTCTTTCAATCTTGTAAGTTTGATTCAATACTCTTGTTACTTTTCCTTTAATCAATCCATTCCATTTTTCTATTCATCTTGTTCTTCATCACTCTTATTGCAAGTTGTTAAGTTTTTCTTTGATTCTAGTTTGATCTTAAAAAGTTGTTGATTTAGTGTTTTTATTGGTGGGATTTGTTTCTTATGATGTTTAAATGATTTGTGTTTAATTTGGTAAAACCTTTTTAAATATTCGATTTGATTTTAGATTTTTAATTGAGTTCCCAGTCGTGTCTGCTGCTACTGTTCTTCAACCCCAGATATTCCGAATTGCCTTGACTTTCCGAATAGACCATTTCTTTGTTTGTCCTATTCGGAATTTTGGATATTCCGAATAGGGTTGTTTATGTTTCATTACTCGGAACTTTTCAATTATTCCGAATAGCAGTTTTCATTTCTCCTTATTCGGAACATTTTCCGAATAGGCCTTATATTCCGAATTGCCTCAATTTTCCGAATAGTATTGTTTTTCCGAATAACCTCTTTATTCCGAATAGAGTTTTTATTCCGAATAGGGATTTCCATTTTTCCCCTATTCGGAACATTTTACATTTTCCGAATAGCTTCATTTTTGTTTCCTTACTCGGAATATTTTCCGAATAGCCCTTATTTTCCGCATAGACATTATATTCCGAATAGCTTATTTTTCTACATTCCGAATAGGGTATTTTCTCAATAGAGTATTTTTCCAGTTTTGCCTATTATTTGTTACTTGTTTTAAGTTTACTTCATTACCATTTTATTCACTTATCTATTTAGTAGTATAGAAAACCAAATCCACTTTTTGTCACCAAGAACAAATCATTCCACTTTTAACTGAGATCAATTCGAGAGGATTTCGAGAATTCTGAACCTAGCAAATACCGAATATCAAATGGCGCCGCTGCCGGCTCCTCTCGTTAAGATCAAAAGTTTTTTGTAGAACTTGGATTTTGGGATCCGTTCCCCGTGAACGTTACTTTTTCCTAAACATTTTCAAAAACACTAAAAAATATAAAATTTTCAAAAAAAAAAAAAAAAAAAAAAAAAAACCATAAAAACCAAAAATATTTTTGCCTTGGTTCTCTTTGTTCGTTCTTTTGCAGGTGTATGCGCACTCGATCCACGTCTTATCAAGAGCCCGAGCCTCTCGATAACTTAGACATGGCTGGTGTCCAAAACAACAATAACATACCACCTCCGAACAACAATAATAACAACAACAACCCGCCTTTCAACAATATGAATAACAACAACAATGAGCCCCTTCCGGATAATCGCCCAATGATCGAATTGCTGCAAGCTCATGTTGATGGCAACACGGATCCAATTGTCATTCCTCCAATTGCCGCCAACAATTTCGAGCTCAAGTCAGGCTTTATCCAGATGGTCTCCGCTCAGCCATTCTTGGGACGAACCATTGATGACCCACATGACCATATCAAGAGATTTCTACAACTCACCAACACGGTCAAATTCAATGGCGTTTCGCAAGAAGTGATAAGGTTACAACTTTTTCCCTTTTCTTTAGAGGGACAAGCCCGGCATTGGCTTGCTAAGGAACCGCCACAGAGTATTCTCTCGTGGACGGATTTGGAAACAAAGTTCATCAATTACTTTTTTCCACCCTCTCGTACTACCGCTTTGCGGAATGAGATTATAAACTTTGAACAAAAGTACGATGAGTCATTCAGTGAATCTTGGGATCGTTTTAAAGATCTTTTAAGAAAATGCCCACAACATGGTTTTACCAAAGTACATCAAATAAATACTTTTTACAATGGTTTAAGCATGAGTGATCAAGATTCACTGAATAGTGCCTCAGGGGGTAATTTATTGGCTAAGACTTCCAATGCTGCTTGGGATATCATTGAGAACAAGTCTCGTGTGCAAACCAAGAGCATTAGGACCAATGTTGCTAGTGCTAGCACTAATGACAGCGACAAGCGATTAGACAAAATCACCACGCTTCTTGAATCGCTTGTCACACACACCGTCAGCAACAACAACAGCAACAACGCCAAAAACGCACAAGTGAACGCTGTCAGCCAACCTTGTGAGATATGCGGTGGTCCCCATTCTTATACAACTTGTACCGCCACCCAAGATTACCCTGCTGAGAATGTGAATGCGGCATATGGCACCTACCAACAACCCGCTTATCAAGCAAAACCCCAAGGTGACCGTAACTTGCTTAGCTACCGCAACAACAACTATCTTTCACCACCTGGCTTTCCTCCTACCAACCCAAACCAACAACAAAACCTTAATCGCCCTCCTCAACAACAACAACAGCCTCGACAACCATACATCCCACCTCACAAGCAGCAACAACCACCTCAAAGAAACAATCAAGTCTACCAACAACCTGCTTACCAACCACCTGCATACAATGCTCCTCCCAACCAACCCACCGCTCTTCACCAAGAAGTGGAAACTTATATGAGGACTAACGATGCGATAGTGGGAAATCTTCAGAGAGAAGTGCTCAACCTGAAAGCCGATTTGGTAAAGCAAGGAAATGATTTGAGAGCCGATATGCGAAACACATTGGATAGTCAGACGAATGACTTGAGGAACATGATGGCTAGTTTCTTCCAAAGTAGTCAACCCTCTTCTTCGGGTACTCTTCCGAGTAACACCGTTGCTAACCCAAGAGGGGAGATGAAAGCAATCACCACTCGAAGTGGTAAAGGTACTAAGGAACCCGAGCTTCCTATTCCTCCACCGGTGGTTGTGACTAAGGAGAACGAGTCGCCTGCTCCTATTCCTCCTCCCTCTACCCCTCCTCCACCCGTGGTTGTGAGTGACCCTATTCCTCTAAAGCCTTCATCTTCTTCCAATATACCTTATCCTTCAAGGTTGAGGAAAGAGAAGCAAAAGAGCAAGGATGATATTCAGGTTTCTAACTTTCTGAAAATGTTTAAACAACTGAATTTCAATATCTCCTTCGCTGAGGCTCTCGCTCACATGCCCAAGTATGCTAAAATGTTTAAAGATCTTTTGAGCGACAAGGAAAAGCTCCTCGACATTGCCAACACCCAACTTAATGAGAACTGCTCTGCAGTGCTCTTAAGGAAATTGCCAACCAAGCTTGGTGATCCGGGTCGTTTTCTTATCCCTTGCAACTTCCCGGGAGTAGAGAATTGCATGGCCCTCGCCGATCTAGGTGCCAGTATAAATCTCATGCCTCTAAGTGTTTGGAAGCAATTATCTCTCCCAGAGCTTGTCCCCACCAAGATGACTTTGGAATTGGCCAACCGTACGGTTGCTTATCCAGTGGGGATAGCCGAAGATGTTATTGTAGGAGTCGACAAATTCACCTTTCCTGCTGATTTTGTTGTCGTCGACTACGAGATGGACCCTCGTGTACCACTTATTGTTGGTCGTCCATTCCTTAGGACCGGTCGCACTCTCATTGATGTTGAAGCCGGAGAGCTTATCATGAGAGTGGGTGACGACAAAGTAGTCTTCAACATGGGAAAGTTGTCCAAACAACCTTATTCATATGAGAGCGTTAATTGTATTGACGTTCTTGATGAGGCTTGTGAAGAACACTTTAATGATGCTTGCAAAAGTATTCCTACCTCTCTTCCCACTGTTGAGACCGTGTCCTCTCTTGATTCATCGTTGTCTCTATTTGGAGATAGTGATTTATTCTGGAACAATCTTGAAGCCACCATGGGAGATGCGAATTTAGCTACTAATGATTCTCCCACCGAGGGGGATGAAGACATGAGTTTCTTTGATAATCTTCTTACCGAAGACAATCCTTCTCCTCCATCTCCCACGGTTATTGCAATCGATGCCACGACTTTGAAAACGCCTCCCGTCGAAAATCCTCTGGATTTGGAACTTAAGGAGTTGCCGCCTCATCTCGAGTACGTGTTCCTTGACGACAACAAGAAGTCACCCGTCATTATTGCAAAGGATTTGAAAGATGAAGAGAAGACTCGCCTCGTTGCTGTGTTGAAAGCTCACAAGAAGGCTATTGCTTGGAAAATCTCGGATATTCGTGGAATTGATCCTCACTTCTGCACACACAAAATTCTCATGGAGGACGACTTCAAGCCCACTATTCAAAGCCAACGAAGGGTGAATCCAAAAATACATGAAGTCATCAAAACAGAGGTTATCAAACTTCTTGATGCGGGTATGATTTACCCTATTTCGGATTCACCATGGGTTAGTCCAATCCATTGTGTGCCCAAGAAGGGCGGAATAACCGTTGTTCCCAATGAACACAACGAGTTGATTCCCACTCGTCTCGTTACTGGGTGGAGAGTTTGTATAGACTACCGCAAACTCAATGATGCCACGAGAAAAGATCATTTCCCTCTACCTTTCATGGACCAAATGCTTGAACGATTAGCCGGTAATGAATATTACTGCTTTTTGGATGGTTTCTCGGGTTATTTTCAAATACCCATCGATCCCCAAGATCAAGAGAAGACTACATTCACTTGTCCCTATGGCACTTTCGCTTACAAACGAATGCCTTTCGGCTTATGTAATGCGCCAGGGACTTTCCAAAGGTGTATGTTAGCTATCTTCCATGACATGGTTGAACAAACCATGGAAGTCTTCATGGATGATTTCTCGGTCTTCGGGGATTCCTTCTCATCTTGCCTTGCCAATTTAGAACGTATGCTAAAGCGGTGCGAAGACACTCGCCTTGTTCTAAATTGGGAAAAATGCCATTTCATGGTAAAAGAAGGCGTCGTGCTTGGACATAAGATTTCGAAAGCCGGTCTTGAAGTAGACCGTGCTAAAGTTGACGTTATAGCAAAGTTGCCTCCACCTTCCACTGTGAAGGGTGTGAGAAGTTTCTTGGGTCATGCGGGCTTCTACCGTCGATTTATCAAAGATTTTTCTCAAATCGCTCGCCCGATGACCCACCTCTTGGAAAAAGATACTCCTTTTATCTTTTCCAACGAGTGCCTTGAAGCCTTTAACTCACTTAAGGATAAGCTAACTAAGGCACCCGTCTTGGTTACCCCTAATTGGGAGCTTCCTTTTGAGTTGATGTGCGATGCTAGTGATTTTGCTATTGGAGCGGTTCTTGGACAAAGAGTGAACAAACACTTCCAACCGATCCATTACGCTAGCAAGACAATGACTGGGGCACAATTGCATTATACGACAACCGAAAAAGAGCTTTTAGCGGTTGTCTATGCTTTTGAAAAATTTCGCCCCTATCTTGTCCTTTCCACCACCATTGTGTATACCGATCATTCCGCGTTGAAGTACTTGTTGACAAAGCAAGATTCCAAACCAAGACTTCTTCGCTGGGTTTTGCTGCTCCAGGAATTTAAAATCGACATCCGCGATAAAAAAGGAGCAGAAAACCTAGCCGCGGACCATCTTAGTAGACTTGAGGATCCATACCAAGGGGATCATCCGACCAAAGAAATCAATGATTCTTTTCCCTTGGAGACCTTAATGTCTATAAACTCGAAGCCGAATGAAACCCCGTGGTTTGCGGACTTTGCAAACTACTTGGCGGGTGGAATTCTCAAGGAAGGGTTGACGTCCCAGCAAAAGAAGAAGTTCTTTACCGACATCAAGACTTACTTTTGGGACGACCCTTACCTATTCAAACAATGTGCTGATCTGATCATTCGCCGATGTGTTGATGGACCGGCAGCGTCGGACATCCTTGATGCTTGCCACAAAGGACCCACCGGTGGTCACTTTGGTCCCAACTACACCGCTAAGAAAGTGTTTGATTCGGGATTTTATTGGCCCTCCATATATCGTGATGCTCACAATATGGTTAAGCGATGTGATGTTTGCCAAAAGCAAGGCAAAATCACACATAAAGACGAAATGCCTCAGAACTTCATTCAAGAATGTGAAATTTTTGATGTTTGGGGTATCGACTTTATGGGGCCATTCCCTTCATCTAAAGGAAACAAATACATCCTTGTTGCCGTTGACTACGTTTCTAAGTGGGTTGAAGCCAAAGCTTTGCCTACTAATGACGCAAGGGTGGTTTGTAACTTTTTGAAAGCTCTATTCGCTCGCTTCGGTGTGCCTCGTGCCATTATTAGTGATCGTGGGACTCATTTCTGCAATGATCAATTTGCTCGAGTCATGGCTAAGTATGGTGTAAATCATCGTCTTTCCACAGCCTACCACCCACAAACTAATGGCCAGGCTGAAATATCCAACCGAGGACTGAAGCGAATTCTTGAAAGAACCGTGGGAGAGCATCGTGCCGCATGGGCTGATAAACTTGATGATGCTTTGTGGGCTTTTCGTACTGCTTACAAGACCCCGATCGGCTGTACGCCTTATCGTCTTGTGTACGGGAAAGCGTGCCACCTCCCCATTGAGTTGGAGCACAAGGCTTATTGGGCCTTGAAGTGGGCTAATTTTGATATAAACAAAGCCGGTGACCTACGCAAGATCCAACTCAATGAGCTAAATGAACTTCGGAATGAGGCTTATGAAAATTCTTTGATCTATAAGGAAAGAACTAAGCTCATTCACGACTCCAAGATTAAAAACCGAGAGTTCCATGTTGGAGACAAAGTCTTACTTTTTAACTCTCGGTTGAAAATCTTCTCGGGAAAGCTCAAATCTCGTTGGTCCGGCCCATTCACCATTGCCCAAATTTTTCCATATGGTACTCTCGAGCTTGCTCAACCTAATGGACCAAATTTTAAGGTGAATGGCCAACGAGTGAAGTTGTACTTTGGTGAGGACACCTCTCAGGAGGTGATTCCATCCCTCACCACGTTCCCCATGAACTGAATTTGGGTCGAGTCAGGCTCGTGACTCGGTTATCAAAAACAAGCGCTCCTCGGGAGGCAGCCCGAGTATCTATCCCTTTAACCCCCTAAGTGTAGGGGAGGACCTATTTTGGTCGTTTGTGTTTGTGTGGTGATGTGCTTACAGGAATTACTGCAATCTTGGAAATCTTTGAAGAACCGTGCTCCCGTGTTATCCGCAATCCGGTGCTATCTCTCAACTATCGTGATTCAATTTTCTTCATACTCACATTTGAAATTGATCACTTTAGTCGTCTCTTCCTTAACTTGAGTTAACCAACGTGCACAATGTCATAAGTGTAGGGGAGACTTTTCCCACATGCTTAAACATTGAGGACAATGTTTATCTTAAGTGTAGGGGAGACTTCTATCGAAGTTTTAAGTGGACTTTTCCATGAAAATGCCTTCAATTAACCGGAAAATCCTATTTTTCAACATTTTTCAAATTTTTTATTAACTTTGGCCATTTAGTCGTAATTTTTAAATTTTTATCATTGCTTTCATATGTATATATCCCGCAATTAAGTCAAAAATATTAATAAAGTGGTGTAGCTAGTTTAGAAGTCTTTGACATATTAGGCCCGTTGCGTTTATTTTGACTCAACCCGAATAGACTTATCCAAGTTTATTCTAGCTAGTATCCTTAACCATGTAGGCCTTAATTGGTTTATTAGGCTAAGTGTCCACGAGTCTCATTACTTGAGATTTTAAATTGTGGAGGACGAGAAATGATAGAGTCAATTATAAGTCGGTATTCTTGCGCAAGCTCACTTGGTGTAATTATTCGCCTATTCTCCCATCACTTGCTAATAATCTATCTGCAATAAGTAAGGTCTTACGATTTGAAAAGTTACTTAGCTTCTAGCCCAAGATCGTTTAAAAGTTGCTCGGTAATGATAAGAGTTCATAGCCAAGGCATAACTTATGAAGCGGGGCGCGAAGATTGGCGAGTCCGAAAAGGCCCTAACAAGGCATGAGGATTCAATTTTATTGCTGAAGATCCAAAGTGATGTGAAAAGCATTATTCCTAAAGTCAATATGAAGGATCAAGACTCACGACGAAAAGCAATCAACTCCCGTAAAGATCATGGAGAAGTCTATCCGAAAAGACCCTAACAAGGTATGAGGATAAATAGATCCAAGTCCGAAAAGGAGGCGGATCGTTGTATCTCAAAATCCCAAATAGAGATTGAAGAAATAATCATGAAGTCGTGGTCAACAAAGTTGGAGTACCCCTCAAAAGTCTCCAAATGAAGAAACTCTATTATGACGAGAAGACCATTATCTCAAGAACGTCTCTCGAAGATATGAAGTATGAAGTACATGCCAAATATCGGCCCGAGAAAGGTCTCAAATCGTGAACCAAGTTATGCCAAGATATGAACTTTTTGATATCCCGAGAAGCAGTTTTAAGAGATTTTGTCCTTTAGCTAACTATTGATCAAATCGTCCTACCTTGCTTTCAGCCTTAATAAACTATCGAAATAAGTCCAAAAATGCATCTTCATGATCATTCTAAGACAAAAATAAAATATAAGAGAAACAATTAGGAATAAGGGAGTTTAAGCATTTAATTAAGCCATGTGTGTAAGTGTTTGATTTACTAACTTATAATAACAATGATCTCGTTTTTAAGCTTAGTTTGGGGAACGTGAAACTTGAGGGTGATAAATCTTCGCAACACCAAAGCCCTAATGTAAGTCTTTGATTTCTTTACAAGTTATTTCATTTCTTTTTGTTCATCTTAAAGTTTTTATTTCTCCTAGTTATTTGATTCTTAATAAGTAGTATTTGAATAAGGCCAAGGTTGATTAATTATGAGAAAAATGTAAAATTGCTTTATCACTAAGCATTGCATGAGGGCATGGCAATGGTTAAGTGTAGGGGATTTGATAGGTGTGTAAACACCCATCCTTTTACCACTTAATTCGGGCTAAAACAAGACCAAAACACGTAATTAATATCATTTGTTTGGAATTATGCGTGGTTTTTGTGTCTATTGTGTTTTCAGAGCTAACCAGATGAATCTTAAAGAAAACATGGGATTGCACGGGTTTTATCAAGGAAAAAGACTGAAGACGAAGTCTATTGTCCAAGAGATGCAAAAGATTTGAAGTCACTAGGCCTATTCGAAGATTTATTGAAGAAAAGGACTGAAGACGGAAGATTTTCATAAGTCGAAGAAACTCGAGTCTATTTAACGAAGAAATTAAAAGACGAGTTGGATTTAATCGACAACAAATCCCGAATCAGAATCGAAAACGTCAACTTTTCTGAAAAGACGAGAAGACAAGAAGAAAGGGAGAAAGCCCACTCACCAACCAACCATTAGGACTATAAATAGATTTTTCTTCACACATTAGAGAGGGAGTCATTATTTTTCTTTTTTTTTTAGTACCTGAGGTTCGTCCTTAACCAACTCCATTAGGGAGTTTTGGTGATTTTTCTTCTTTTCTTTCAATCTTGTAAGTTTGATTCAATACTCTTGTTACTTTTCCTTTAATCAATCCATTCCATTTTTCTATTCATCTTGTTCTTCATCACTCTTATTGCAAGTTGTTAAGTTTTTCTTTGATTCTAGTTTGATCTTAAAAAGTTGTTGATTTAGTGTTTTTATTGGTGGGATTTGTTTCTTATGATGTTTAAATGATTTGTGTTTAATTTGGTAAAACCTTTTTAAATATTCGATTTGATTTTAGATTTTTAATTGAGTTCCCAGTCGTGTCTGCTGCTACTGTTCTTCAACCCCAGATATTCCGAATTGCCTTGACTTTCCGAATAGACCATTTCTTTGTTTGTCCTATTCGGAATTTTGGATATTCCGAATAGGGTTGTTTATGTTTCATTACTCGGAACTTTTCAATTATTCCGAATAGCAGTTTTCATTTCTCCTTATTCGGAACATTTTCCGAATAGGCCTTATATTCCGAATTGCCTCAATTTTCCGAATAGTATTGTTTTTCCGAATAACCTCTTTATTCCGAATAGAGTTTTTATTCCGAATAGGGATTTCCATTTTTCCCCTATTCGGAACATTTTACATTTTCCGAATAGCTTCATTTTTGTTTCCTTACTCGGAATATTTTCCGAATAGCCCTTATTTTCCGCATAGACATTATATTCCGAATAGCTTATTTTTCTACATTCCGAATAGGGTATTTTCTCAATAGAGTATTTTTCCAGTTTTGCCTATTATTTGTTACTTGTTTTAAGTTTACTTCATTACCATTTTATTCACTTATCTATTTAGTAGTATAGAAAACCAAATCCACTTTTTGTCACCAAGAACAAATCATTCCACTTTTAACTGAGATCAATTCGAGAGGATTTCGAGAATTCTGAACCTAGCAAATACCGAATATCACGGAGCAGTTCTCATTAAGTTGGGTCTGAGCAATGTCAAGAAGCTTTTCTTCATCACTTAGAAGATCTTTAAACATCTTAGCGTATTTGGGCATGTGAGCGAGAGCCTCGGCAAAGGAGATGTTAACATTCAGTTGTTTAAACATTTTTAGAAAGTTTGAAACCTGAATATCATCCTTGCTCTTTTGCTTCTCTTTCCTCAACCTTGAAGGATAAGGTATATTGGATGAAGAAGAAGGCTTTAAGGGAATAGGATCACTCACAACCACGGGAGGTGGAGAAACGGGGATAGAAGGTGAAGGAGGTGAGTAAAGTTGCTCTTTTTCCTTGTTCACAATCACGGGTGGAGGTGTAGGAAGCTCGGGTTCCATATAACCTTTTCCACTACGAGTGGTGATTGCTTTCATCTCCCCTCTTGGATTAGCAACGGTGTTACTCGGAAGAGTACCCGAAGAAGAGGGTTGATTACTTTGGATGAGCGAACCAATCATATCACGAAGGTGAACCGCTTGATTATTAAAAGAGTTTTGCATGTTTGCATTAATTTCATTGCTATGTTTGGCCATATCATTCCTTAGCTCGGCTCGAATATCGCTCCCTTGTTTCACCATGTCATTCTTCAAGTTGACAAATTGACTCTGAAGATTCGTCACCATCTCACGATTGGTCTTCATGAACGTCTCGACGTCTGGATTAACTGCCATCGGTTGATTGAGAGGTGGAGCTTGGTAAGCTTGAGAATTTCCTTGAGTTGGGTATGGGTTTCTTTAGGATTGATATTGATTTTGAGCACGAGGTTGGGATTGGTTGTTTCGGTTATAGCTTTGTTGTTGGTTTTGGTTTGCAGGAGGGAAACCGGGGGGAGCAAGATAATTGTTGGAATGATAACTTAGCAAGCCACGGTCTCCTTGAGGGCGGGCTTGATAGCCTCCCGTGGGATAAGTGTCGTAAGCTGCGTTAACGTTTTCAGAATAATTGCCTTGGGTAGAAGGACAATCATTATAAGAATGAGGGCCACCACATGTGTCACAAGAAATAGCAACGGCTTTAGCTTGTTGAAAGTGGTTTGTGGCCATGGCCATGAAATTCTTGTTCATCTCAGCGAGTTGTCGAGAAATTTCAGACATTTTAGGATTGGAGGTAGTAGAAGAAACATTGACTCTCGAGTTAGATCTTGAGGATGCGGATGAATCCCAATTCTTGTGGTGAGTAGTCATGTTTTCGATCAACTCTCGGCACTCCTCCGGTCTCCTTTTCATAAAAGTACCACCGGCGGCGGCATTAATCGTGTCACGATCACGAAAAGTGAGACCATTGTAGAAGGTGTCAATGAGAGTGACAGGGAGCATATTATGATTTGGACAGCGGTCGATCAAATCATTGTATCGTTCCCAAGCATCGAAAAGCGATTCATCATTCTCTTGCATGAATCCACTGATTTGGTTACGAAGGCTAGTGACCATGGATGGGGAAAGTAGCGCGATAAAAAGCGTTGAGTCATGTCATTCCACGTATGAATAGAATTTTTAGGAAGACGGTCAAACCATTTTTCGGCATGGTGAGAAAGCGAGTGGGGAAAGAGTTGAAGACGAAGGTCATCCATAGAAACACCGGAGCACTTCATGCTTTGGGTCATGGTAATGAATTTGTCGAGGTGTTTGTTGGCATCATCATCCGGAATTCCGCGAAACGGGTTAGTTTGCACTTGTTGGATCATGTGATGTTTCAACGAAAACTCCTGAGCCGTGACGTGCATTAGCGCAATCGGGCCTCCGCGTCCGTTCATGGTGGGTTGGCACAATTCCTCCATAGTTCGTAAATCAGGTAGGTGGACATTGTTGTTGTTGTTGTTATTCAAATTGGGTTGAGGTGGGTGATTATTGTTGTTATTAACACCAGCCATATCTAAATCTTCACGAGTCTCGGGCTCAGAATAGTTCGAAGATCTAGTACGCATACACCTGCAGAAGAAAAATATACACAAAGAGAATATCTATATAATCTTTTTGGTGCAAAACCTTATGAAAAGAATTGCTTTTTAATGATTTTTTTAATGTTTTTGTCTTTTTGAAGAGTTTTATATATATATATTTTTTTTTAATTTTTGAAAATTTTTAAAGCAAGGAAAATAACGTTCAAAGAACGGATCCCAAAATTCAATGCGTCTCTCACTAAAAACCGTTAATCGTAACGAAAAGAGCCGGCAGCGGTGCCATTTAATACTTTCGCTTTTAGCTAGGTATAAAATCTTATCGTCCGAATCCTTTCGAATTGAAAACCGGTCTAAAGTGTGACTCAATCGTCTTTTGGTAAATCAAGAGAATGGTTTGGTTTGTTTGTCTATTTTAAACTATTTAGCAAGTAATTAAAGTGTCGTTGAGTAAAATGGAAAAATAAAGATTAATATTTAAAATGACGAATAAAAATAAATGATTGGAAACTTAAAGGCAACAATGGAAAAGTACTAGCTCACTAAATAAAACTAACACTAGGGAAACTCTCTAAAAATAAGTACTAAGTTGAAAAGTACTAAAAGAAAGTAAGGTCGGAATATCAAACAAATGCAACAATCGGAATAAGCCAACAAGTGTCCCGATCGGAATGTATTCCGATCGGTAAATCGGAATATGGTGAATTGGTCGTAATCGGAATATTAAAGAAATTACAATCGGAATATTTGAAAACACACTTAATCGGAATAATGGCAAATCATCCAATCGGAAAGTCCAGAAACAGGATCAATCGGAATGTTCAAAAAGGGGGTAAGATCGGAATATGAAAGCCCTAATCCGATCAATCGATCGGAATGTGAATGGTGTAAATCGGAATCTGGGGAAACCCTTTTCTGATTGGTCAATCGGAAAAGGTGTGGCTGCTCGGAATGTCTCAGTCGGAAAGGGTCAATCAGAAAGGGGTTTTATAACCCTTTCCGAAAATGGTGGGATTCAAGTATAAGCTAATGAATAAGCTATATAATAAGCTTATCACCAAACTAAGCCGAATCAATGACAAAACCAAATCAAATAAGCACTTATCACAACTTATTTAACTCGAAAATAATCAACTTTTTGGATCAAACAATAAAAACATAAACTTTTTAAGGAAGATTTTTATAAAGTAAATAAGCTAATCATAAAAATAAGCCAATAAGCACAAAAGTCTTAAAGCTTAATCAAATGAAAACTTATGAAATGATCAAAAGATTAACTTTTTAAGCACGAAATCATTAAGAACAACACGGACCTATTGATAATCGCACCAAAATCAATCTTAAATCAAAGAAAATTAGAATGAGATTAAGGATTTAAAGCTTAAAATAGAACTTGATTAATGAAAATAAGCAATACAAAGTGTTTAATCTTGAAAGATTAAAAGAAAAAGATGAAACTTAGTGAGAGAAAGTTTAAGACTTTCTCTCTCTAGAACTAGAGAAAACTAAGAAAAATAAAAACTAGCTAAAACTATCTAGCCACCCTCCTAATGACTATTAGGAGGGTATTTATAGGGAAGGTGGAAGGAGTGCATGTGTTGCATCTTCTTTCTTGCTTTCTTCACGTTTTCTCGACTCGACTTTAATTCTTTGTCTTTGTCGTCTCGGGATTTGAACTTGTCTTTTAATTTTCTTCTTCTATTAGACTTAAGTTCTTCGACTTCTTTAAACTTCCGTCTTTAGTCTTTTTCTTCGATAAATCTTCAGAATAGGCCTTGGACTTCCGTTCTTTTTGTACTCTTGATCTTTTGACTTCGTCTTTTCCCGTTGTCTTCGATAAAAGCCCGTGAAAACCCGTGTTTTCTTCCTTTTTCATATTTTGGTCCTAAAACACAATAAAAACACAAACAACACATAATTCCGACTTTTACGACATAAATCACACGTTTTGGTCTTGTTATTATTGGAAATAAGTGGTAAAAGGATAAGTGTTTTCACACTTATTACGTCCCACTGGTAGGACCTTTACATTAGATGGAAAAATGTGCCCTTTAACTAGGAATGCATCCATTGAGGTTAGGTCTCAGCGTCCTTTAGTTAGGAACACTAGCACTACAGTATGGAAACCGCGCCCTTTAATTAGGTCAGTCCCCACTATAGTGCCTATCAGTGAAGAAATACCTTAGGATTTAAGCCAACTAGAATCTACACCACCAACTAGGAAGAAGGCTAGGAAATCTAAGAAACCTAGAGTTAGCAAATCTAAGATTATTAAATCTGTACCTGCTAATAACAAGGAACACTCAGATTCCGATACCTCTACATTGTCCTCGTCTGGTGATATTTTCAGGTGGTCCAAATCATCCTCTGGTATTTGGACTCCGGTTGTTCAAAGCATATGACCGGAGATCGCTCGATGCTCCGAAATTTCGTCAGCAAGTTTCTTGGAACGGTTAAATTCGGTAATGATCATATTGCAAAGATAATGGGGTATGGTGAATATCAGATTGGAAACGTTACGATTTTAAGGGTATACTATGTAGAAGGTCTTGGTCATAATTTATTTTCAGTCGGACAGTTTTGTGATTCCAACCTAGAGGTTGCTTTTCGACAACATACTTGTTTCATCCGCAACTTGGAAGGAAAAGACTTGTTGAAGGGATCTCGTGGTGCAAATCTTTATACGTTGTCCCTACAAGACATGATGGCCGCCTCTCCAGTATGTCTTCTCTCTAAAGCATCTAAGACCAAGTCATGGTTATGGCATCGCAGATTATCTCATCTTAACTTTGATGCTATTAATCATCTGGCTAAAAACGAATTAGTTCGTGGTCTTCCAAAGCTCAAATTTCACAAGGACCATTTATGTTCCGCGTGTTCAAGGGGGAAAAGTACCAAGAAATCATACAAGCCCAAAGCTGAAGACACCAATCAAGAAAAACTTCATCTTTTGCATATGGATCTTTGTGGGCCAATGAGAACTGAAAGTGTGAGCGGTAAGAAATTCATTCTTGTTATTGTGGATGATTTCTCCAGGTTTACATGGGTAAGATTTTTACGTACAAAGGATGAAGCACCGAAGGCTATCATCACTTTTCTGAAATTCATTCAGGTACGTTTAAATACTACTGTCCGCCGTATTCGTACAGATAATGGAACAGAGTTCGTCAACCAGACTCTTCGTGATTACTATGAAGAAGTTGGTATCTCACATGAAACATCCGCTGCACGCACTCCACAACAAAACGGTGTCGTTGAAAGACGGAATCGTACGCTTATGGAAGCTGCTAGGACTATGCTGATTTATGCGAACGCTCCATTGTTCTTGTGGGCAGAAGCTATATCTACTGCATGTTTCACCCAAAACCGTTCTATCATTCGGAAGCGCCATGGAAAAACACCTTACGAGCTTCTACATGATCGTAAACCCGATGTTTCATTCTTTCATGTGTTTGGTGCTCTTTGTTATCCAAACATTAATAGTGAGAACTTGGGCAAACTTCAACCGAAAGCCGATATAGGTATTTTCATTGGTTACTCACCCTCCAAGAAAGCATACCGAATCTAAAACCGTCGTCTTGGTAAGATCGTAGAAACTATGGACGCAGATTTCGATGAGCTGACAGCGATGGCTTCTGAGCAACGCAGCTCTGAACCCGCGCTTCATGAGATGGGAACCGGTGCTATTAGTTCCGGATTAGTTCCCAATAATCCTACTTCTACATCATTTTTACCACCTACAAGGCCCGAGTGGGATAAACTGTTTCAACCGTTGTTTGATGAATTCTTTGATCCCCCAAATGATGAAGTTCCAGCACCGTTAGTGATAGCTCCAATCCTTGAAGTTGTTGCTCAAGCAAATGAAGCTTTATCTAACACATCTTCAATTAACATTGAACCGGATGCACCTTTACCAAGTGATTCTCAAACTACACCTGAATCGTCACCCTTACTTGTGCCTAATGATGTTGAAGAGGATTCTATTGATCACGATTTGGATATGCTCACCTACAAGAGCTTCCTTTCTTTGGTGTACCGATACCTGAAAACCCTTCAGCCGCGTCTACCTCAGAAGAAGCTCCTTCTATTGTTCACTCCAGACCACTACAGATTGAAAAACATAGCACCAAATGGACAAAAGATCACCCAATTAGGAATGTCATTGGTAATCTCGATCGACCAGTCTCTACACGCCATCAATTACAAGAGAGTGCACTCTATTGCTACTTTGATGCATTTCTCTCCGAAGTTGAACCTAAAAATTGGCAACAGGCTATGACTCAATCATCTTGGATTGAAGCCATGCAGAAGGAACTAAATGAATTCCAAAGACTTGAAGTATGGGAATTAGTTCCTCTCCCTGACAAGGTTAACATCCTTACTTTGTTGTGGGTTTATAAGGTTAAACTCGATGAGATGGGTGCAGTCTTGAAGAATAAGGCTAGATTGGTTGCTAGAGGATATAAACAAGCCTTGGGTATCGACTTTGAAGAATCTTTTGCTCCTGTTGCAAGATTGGAGGCTATTAGACTATTCCTTGCGTATGCTGCTCATATGAACATGATCGTCTATCAAATGGATGTGAAGACGCCATTTTTGAATGGTGAACTAAGGGAAGAAGTCTATGTTAGTCAGCCGGATGGGTTCGTTAGCACGGAGTTTCCTAATCATGTGTACAAGCTTAAGAAGGCTCTCTATGGGTTGAAACAAGCTCCACGCGCGTGGTATGATCTCCTTTCAACATATCTCATTTCGGAAGGCTTCTCCAAAGGCAAGGTGGACCCCACTCTATTCACTCTCAAGGAGGACAACGACATGATTCTGGTACAAATTTATGTTGATGATATAATATTTGCTGCCTCTAACATAGAATTGTCAAAACGTTTTGAGAAGATAATGTCCACACGCTTTCAGATGTCAATGATGGGAAAAATTTCATTTTTCTTAGGATTACAAATTTCTCAGAATCCCAGAGGCATCTTTATTAATCAATCCAAATATGCTCTAGAATCTTTAAAGAAATAAAACTTTGAAAATTGTGACCCCGTGGACACTCCAATGGTGGAGAAATCCAAGTTAGATGAAGATAGGAATGGGATTATTGTCGATCCAAAACTTTACCGTGGGATGATCGGCACCCTTCTATATCTGACTGCTAGCAGGCCTGATTTGCAATTTGCCGTATGCATGTGTGCCCAGTATCAGGCTCGGCCTACCGAAAAGCACCTACATGTTGTTAAAAGGATCTTTCGGTATCTCAAAGTAACACTTCATCGTGGTCTATGGTATCTGAAAGATTCCTCTATTGCTTTAATATCATACGTAGATGCCGATCATGCTGGGTGTCAAGACACGAGGCGTAGCACTTCTGGGTCTGTGCAACTCCTTGGAGACAGATTGATTAGTTGGTCTTCAAAAAGGCAGAAAAGCGCTGCAATTTCTAGCACGGAGGCTGAATACATCGCCATGTCCGGTTGTTGTGCTCAAGTCCTTTGGATGGGATCACAACTAACTGACTACGGTTTGGGATTCAACAAAATCCCGATGTATTGTGACAACAAGAGCGCCATTGCCCTTTGCTGCAACTACGTTCAACACTCCCGGGCCAAGCACATAGACATTCGCTACCATTTCATTAAAGAGCAGGTGGAGAACGGAGTGATCGAGCTGTATTTTGTCACTACTGAGTATCAGCTGGCAGATATGTTCACCAAAGCCTTAGATCGAGGACGAATCGAGTTTCTGATCGACAAGCTTGGCATGAAATCATTCACTCCAGCGACTCTCAAAGAATTGGCAGAAGAATCAGCTGAATAGTGGTGGTAAACTATTCAGGCGTATCCTTTGTTCGTGATCATGTATATTATCGTATATATATAAACCACAAAAAGAAAATACAAAAATATAAAACCAAGAAAAACCATAAAAAAATATAAAACCTACAAAAACCATAAGAATTATAAAATCAAGAAAAACCAAAAATATTTTTCGTTTTTTAAATCGGGCATGTCTTTTAGTACGGTAATATTTACGGCTTTAGAAATGTCGATCAATATTGACACGGCGCCATAAATAGAGTCCGTATAAAAGTTGTACATTTTTAAAACATGCCCATTATGGCTTGTAGTTATTTCAGACTGCAACCCGGTTTTCATATTAAAGTCACGTGTTTCCTTTGAAAACGTTGGCTCACAACGGGAATTAATTTTCTCGGGCATGATTTACAAGCCAAATCATGCAAAGGGATCAAGTTTACTTTATAACTTGGTCTAACACGAGTTAGTGTACGTCTCAGTGCATTAATTTGTCAAAATAAGAGAAATCTTATTGCCACCACGAATCAATCTTTTCAAGACATTAATTGGAAATGTTTTCATCAATATTTGACTCTTTAAACAATGACTACAGCTCTTTAAATAGAAAACGGGTCATCGTTTAAGGGGGAGAAAATATTAAATCATCTTCGTCATCAAAACGATTTTCAAAAGTGTTTGTGGAAATTTAATTGGCTAAATGGTTTATGAGTGGTCTTGCTTTAGAATACGACTTGTCAATCAATCCAATCCAATCCGTTTCATTCGATCAAACAAGGTTCAAACATCAATCTTTGATTTTTAATTCGCCTAATTCATCATTATATCCTGTTAATTGATTCGGGTAATCAACTTTATCAAATTAGGGTTCGTTTGCCTAATTAGAGATTAATTGATTAGGGTTTTAGATGGGTTTTGCTCGGAATATCATTAGAAGATGTTGTGTTGCCTTAGCATGCCTTAAAACTCACAATCGCGCTTAGAATAATCATCAATAGGCTGCGTTTAGAACTTCCGGATGAATAAGATTATGAACTTCCGAATGAAGGAAGTTCCGGATGAACTTCCGAATGAAGGAAGTTCCGGATGAACTTCCGAATGAAAGAAGTTCCGAATGAACTTCCGAATGAAGAAGTTCCGAATGAAACTTCCGAATGAAGAAGTTCCGAATGAAACTTCCGAATGAAGAAGTTCCGAATGAAACTTCCGAATGAAGAAGTTCCGAATGAAACTTCCGAATGAAGAAGTTCCGAATGAAACTTCCGAATGAAGAAGTTCCGAATGAAGAAGTTCCGAATGAAGAAGTTCCGAATGAACTTCCGAATGAAGAAGTTCCAGATGAATTTCCGAATGAAGAAGTTCTGAATGAACTTCCGAATGAAGAAGTTCCGGATGAACTTACGAATGAAGAAGTTCCGGATGAACTTCCGAATGAAGAAGTTCCGAGTGAACTTCCGAATGAAGAAGTTCCGATTGAACTTCCGAATGAAGAGTTCCAAGAACTTCCAGATGAAGAGTTCCGAATGAAGGACTTCCGGATGAAGAGTTCCGAATGAAGGACTTCCGGATGAAGAGTTCCAAGGACTTCCGGATGAAGAGTTGTTGGATTGATAGTTGTTTGCCTAATATAATTACTTGTTGAAATGTGTTATGCTTAGAAGTCATAATGATATATATCTATGTATTGTTTGTGCATCAACCTTTTATGTCTTATCTTAAGCAAATACGATGACTAATCCAACAGTACAAGCACTCCAAGATTCTAGAGCAGCCGTAATTGCCGAAGCAAGAACCCTTGAACGAAGATTGATGAGGAGCTTAGAAAGGTTCGTTGGTGGTAGACCATATGGAGTGCACCACAAGTTACTGCAACAATCCATCTAATGGGTCGAACATTCAGGTCCACTATATATTGGTTTTTAATTGTGAATAGGTAAATTTGTGAATATTGTGCTTCTATGGCTTGATGTAGTGTTAAGGTATGATAATTTTTTCAAGAATTTCTCACGAGATTCTAAATCTTTCAAAATATATCATACTAAAGCACTACAACTATCCCTTATTAATTTAAGGGGGAGCATTCATGTTCTATGGCCAAACATCGATTTCATTTTTACCCAAAGACCGGTTAATCCATTCAATATCCCAAATATTAATGGTTAACATTTTGGATAAGGGGAGAAAAATGGGATTAAGGAGACTTAAATGATACTTGGCTAAAAGATGAAAAAGACTTAACGATAATCCAACTTAATATGTGTACAGCACGTGTTAAGGGGGAGCGTTTTTTATGAACAAAACACCTAAGGTACAAAACTTTTGATTTAAATATCACAAGTACCTTAAGTGATTTTCAATGATTTTTCATGGCGGCTATACTTTCCCAAAACACGCTTAATTCATGACGGATGTGGTGACAAAAGGGTGGTAGGAATAGGTTTAGTCCAATGATTCATCAGAGCCGATGGAATCTTCCCAAGGACAATTCCCTAGATAGAATTAGAAGTCCTAGGAAAGTTGGAGAAAGATTGTGAACGTAGCTGAATGCCGACCAAGTACTTAAGCTAGCACTGGAACAATCACAACAAGGTGCTAGTTATGACGTATTGGTAAGCATTGAAGGGGTTGAAGAATGAAAAAGAATTGTAAAGATAAAGGGTGTAAAGAAAGAAGCCCTCCTTACAACTTTAGGCAGAAACCGGGTCAATACATATGCTATTGAGATCATTTTTGTTAATGATTCTCGATATTGAAGAAAGACATCATGGACCCAGTGATGCAATGCACAACCCTTCCCAGCTAACTCAAATATCTCTCAAAAGGTATTTGTTTTAATCACACGGAGATCAACACGTTATCTATTGGTTTATTCACTCCGAATAGACTGATATTGAAAAGGTGGCACTCCTCTCCAGCCATCGCTCACTAAATCAAAACGCACTATCGAGTCTAGAGCCACGAGATCATCAAAAGTCTCATTAGGACACTTTCCATTTATTCCTTGCTTTCTCACACACTGTGAAAAGTAAGAGATTTTTATGAGTCCTACGCAGTATTCTTGTAATATTGCCAGAACATCCGAGTAATACGTAAGTATTACAATGAAGATGGAAATCCTGCTTGAGCCAACATCAAACAAGCTCATGGTAGGTTACACGTGCGGTTCTTTAAGAACCGTGAAAAACTGGAAAGAAACAGTGGTTTAATTCTTAATTGAACTTAAACTCGTTCCAGGCCTCTACGCATTATCATATGATCTTGCCAGAACACTCAGAGTGATTCTTTATTGATCACAGTGACGAGTGGAAATCCTTCTAGTGTTAACATCAAACAGCACTTGGTAGGTAACGTGCAAGATTCTTTATGAATTGAGCTCGTGATAACTGGAAAGCAACGATGGTGAATATCTTAATTGAAATTCACTTGTTCCAGGTTTCATGAATTGACGGCTTCAATCATAAGGGTTTTTTAATCCAAATGATTCACTCTTTATGTTCACAGTCAGCTTTGGACGGTCAAATAAAGAGAACGGGTTTACCCGCGAAATCCTGTCAGGAAGTTACTTAATTGAAACTATCCGTCACGGGTACGATATCTGATATCGTCCAACGGTCTTCACCGACCGGAGGTAAAATGCTACCGAATTAGAATAAAATGTCAAAGCCATTTTATTCGTGTCGTTGCTGTGTACCTGTTAAAGATGGTGGCGTTGCTGTGTACCTGTTGAAGACGGTGGCGTTGCTGTGTACCAGTTGAAGACGGTGGCGTTGCGGTGTACCTGTAGAAGTCGTTCCCACATGCTTATGTTTTTCTGCATCAAAGTTCAGCAAAATTCAAGAAAGTGCAAAATGAAGTCTTCCGCTGTACCAAACTCTGAAGCTTTCGAGAATTCAACAAAAAGACACAAGTGTGTGGAACATGGAGTCACGAGGAGGCAAGTTTCACAAGAAGGCAAAGATCGCACGTGATTGGTCAAAAGAACAATGCTCTCAAGCCAAAGCCTAAAAGATCAAATCAAAATATTCACAACAAAAAGAAATAAGAAAAGACTACGAGCTGAAGAACGAAGACTTAGTATAGTATGCTAGGTTTAGAACTTTGTAACGTGGAGTGACCTCCCTTAGGGGGAGATTGTTAGAAATACGTTTTAACGTATATTAGAAGTATCGGTCACTCCACAATAGTATTAATGTTGTAATAGCTCGTAGTGAATGTTACCTATTAAGTTAAGTAAGAAACCGACCCATGGGCTTGTCATGGGTCGGCCCAAGCCCAAATAATAGCCTTGGATATAAATACCCCTTTCCACCATGGAAAGGGGTTGGTTGTTGATCATTCCATATTTTCATTTGAATAAAAATACATAGTTTCTCTCTCACTTTCTCTCACTATTTTCTCTCTCTAGGAATCTTCAACCCACTTCATAGATTCATAGTTTATCAATATTCTACATTTATGATTAGGCTCTTTTGGTAATTTAGGTTATTATAATTAGTAGCTGCTGATGATGTTTTTTTAGTCATTTGTTATTATAATTACTACGTGCTGATAGATGGTTTTTATTTTAGGTTATTTATAATTAGTAGCTGTTGATGATTTTTTTTAGTCATTTGTTATTATAATTACTACCTGCTGATAGATGGTTTTTATTTTATTTGGCTGCTGATGATGCTTTATGATTAGGCTCTTTTGGTATTTTTGTTCAGCATTAGATTCTGTTATTATAATTACTAGTTGCTCATGATGCTTTCTAATTAGGGTTTTTCAATTATTTGCATATAAAGGGGGTAGTTTGTTGAGATTGTGTCTCAAAACGATATAATTTTTATCTATTTTGATCTATTTGGTTTTCACTGGTTTTTGAAAAGGGGTGTGTTGTGAACAATTCGTTGCCGCTATATATGTCGGGCACCGAACCGTTCGTTGCCGCTATATATGCCAGGTAGTGAATGTGATTGGTGTCTGAAAAATGGTGTGTTGTCAGCTGGAAAATGGTGTTTCGTGTTCACTCAATATTCAGTTTCGTACATAAGGTGATTCGTTGTTGTTGTTTAGGTATTTCGTGATGCTTACTTTTTGTGCCTGTTTTTTGGCGTAAGAGCCTTCGTGCATTGCAGGTGGGATTTTATTTCGTGATCTAAGACATGATTTTGCGAAATAGCTTTATCATATATATAAGCTGACTCGAATAAGCTCATATCAGCTCATGGTCTGCTAAGTAAGCAGGTTGTAAAGTAATGGGTCGTTCGTTGCCGCTATATATGTCGGGTGACGAACCATTCGTTGCCGCTATATATGTCGGGTAGCGAACCATTTGGTAGTTTTAACCAAAGCCATGATTTGGGTTCAACTAAGTTGATTACATGCTTTCAAGAATGCACTAACAAAGAGACAGTAATTCATCTGATTGTCTTACTATTCATACCACTTGTTGCAATACCTTGGTCGGGCGTCGATAATTTTAGTGTGGTTTCAGATTATGAAGAGAGTAGTAATTGGCGATGACGATATTATTTTACGCGTGTGTTCGCCGGTTTCCAACTATAATTAGTTTGGCGATAATGATGGTTGTCATCGACCTGATTTTCAGCGTGGCATCATGACGTCGTGCTTGCAGCCATATCAGGTCGATTGCTTGAATCGTCGGTACCACGCGTTCTGCTCCGAGCTATTACAGTGTTGGTTAGCACGTGTTCTGCAAGGTGCTTTACTTTTCCTTGAATGCACTGCTTGGTGTTAAGGTTTGCTTTAATTTTCCTTGAATCAACTCCGTAGATCACTTTTCTTGTCCGATTTTAGTTTAAAGTGTTCTACCATGTATGCACTTTCGTCCAATCAGGCCCTACACCGGTTTTATAAGATTTTTCTGCATTTTTTTCTGCTGTCAAAACAACCCCTCAAATGAGTTGGTTCAGTTAATAAGGGGGTGTTTGGGATTACTTACTTTTATTCATGTTATTATATTTGATTCATATTTGGTTACCAAATAGTTTGCAGACAACTACAAGGTCAACTTTGTTTATTTTAATTGAGTAATAACTGCATTTGGTTTGTTTAATCAAAGAAACTTCAAAAAGAAAAAGAATGGGACTTCTTACACCATCAAGTTTGTGCGTGTATTAGACAAGGGTTTAGGACTCTGTATTAAATCATGTTAGTGAAGAAGTAAATGCACGTACTTTATGGAATAAGCTTGAGCAGCTGTATGCCCAAAAGACGTGTAATGATAAACTGTTGTTGATCAAATAGTTGATGGGCTTGAGGTACCATGATGGAGTTGCAATGTCGAAACTCTTGATAGTATGTCACGGAATCATCAAGCAGCTTTTTGAAATAGGTATACAGTTTAATGAAGAGGTTCAAGGATTATGGCTTCTTGGTAGTTTACCGGACTCATGGGAAACACTGAGAACGTTGTTGTTGAACTCGGGGTTAGATGGTGTCATATCATTGGAGTTGATTAGAAATAGCGTTTTAGATGAGGAGATGAAAAGAAATCTAAAAGATCAAGTAATGAAGGATGCAGCCGAGCACCTAAGAGTAAGGTTTTGTTATATTGATGAAATTTCATGTTGTTTATACCCAAGAAATTATATTGAAATCCCTTAGTAAACTTATAGATTAGGGTCTTTTTTTTAAAGAAAGAACAAGAGGAGAAAAAAATAGGGAAAGTTATACTTTTTTAATTAGTTGATCATGAGAAAGTTTGTAGTTTCTGCATTGATAAGCAAAGACCATTTCCCAGTTCAAGGTAATTCTTTTGTTGTAACCTTTTTTACTTTTCTTCCATTATAGTACGAGTGACTATATATATTAGTAGATCTCTGAATATTATTTTCAGGTGGAAGTAGCAAAAGTTCTTGGCATCGATGTGCGATATCGACGATTTTGGCTCTGGGGAAAACGTGAAAATCACACTTACCGCCCAGATCGTCCATTGACTCCTCTAAAAGAAGCTCAACCTGTATGTGCTTTTGATTTCTCATTTTCTTCATGTAAAATCTCTAAATAAAGAAAATTGAAAATCGGAAATATTAAATGGTAATCAATGAGTAAGTTTTTTACTCTGGGTTTGTCAGTTACTGTAGTTTTTTGGGATATAAAGAATTAGGAAACTTTATTCTTACTGATCATTTACAGGTCATGATTCATCGTGTTATTAGGTTGGTTATTTGAGAGATGTATCAAATCAAAATAACAATGCTGAGCTTAAGTTATTCATGGAGGTAGAACTTGGGTAGGTAATATTTTATTGATACACATACATAGTTATGCAACTCCCTTAAGTTACTCCTGGAGCTTAAACTAACTGGTTCTCTAACACTGTAGGACACACAACTGGTTCCTCCACCTGCAAAGACGAAAAGGGGGGACAACTTCATGATTCACCTGCGGAAGGCCAGGCTACAAAACCAAAAAACACTAATTCAAAGAAAGATCATGAAACTTCAATGTTAATCATGTCCATAAAAATGAAATCCCAACAACTCGCTTCTGAAATCTAGGAAGAATAGGAAATAGCCTTGATGCATCAGACAGTTTTTTGATGAGAGAATTGTACTTGTAAGGTCTCAATTTGCGCCATTGTTGGTCACTTTTGTTTAAATTATACTCTTTTTATTTATGTTATGCAAAAGTTTTGTGTCTTAGAACAGATTATATGTTTTGAAACATGGTTTTGATGGAAGTCTTCTATATTGGTATCTTCCTTAACTATTGTCGTTCTACATTCGTGCCATACATACGGTACAACTAACGCAACCAAAACACGTTTGCTTTCTCCGAGTTAATGTCAGTGTATATCTTTCTTTCTATACCTTATGTAATTGTCAACTATTTAAAGTACATCACTACTATTTTACCATGAACTGTTAATGTCCAGGTAAAATCTTTTGTAAACATCATCTCAAAATGCCCTGCTGCGGAGCCCGGGCATTATCCTAGTGTATATAGAACACTAAATTGGACACTGATGTATATTTTAAATTTAATATTTTTTTCTCGATTTTTAAATAAGTATTATTATGTTTATATTTTTACGTTCTTATATGTTTTTTGTCCGTTTTAGCCCGTGCTCGTTTGCCTGTGCCCATTTGGCCCAAGCTCGTTTAGTCCGTCACATGTTTAACCCGCCGCTCATTTAGCTCGTCGCCCGTTTTACCACTGCCCGTGTCCGCCCGATCCGACCATTTTGCCACCTCTGATTTTAGGTATCAAATATTTCTTTAATTAATAATTAAAAGATATTATTAATTATTATTAATCTTTACGCAAAACAAATTATATCGATCAACATTTAATTATCTTTTATGTAAATGTTTGCAGTATGGTGTGGTCTTGTTACACTATAATTTTTTATTGTCTTTCATTTTTTAGTAAAGAAACAACACCCCGGTAAATTATATATTACACCAAAAAAAGCTACAAACAAATGTAAGTGAAGTCCTAACATCACGGACCGTTACATGGGTTACAACCATGCACACAAACAACTTGCAACAATAAAAAACAAGAGTGACATGTCACTTTTATGATTCCCAAAAATTTTTGAAGCAATAAAATTAAAATAAACATGATGCTCATGTTTCCTACTTATGCACCCCAAGAAACACGCTTTCCGTCTTTAGTATAAGATTTATGACTTGGACGTACTTAAAGAGTTACCACCGAATCAATCAGAACCAACTTCCCGCTAAGAATCTAGACGTGGAACACGTTCAAAGATAGAAGGCAACCATGAAAACCACCTTTAGAACAATAACAATTCCAATGTATCACATGAAATTGTTATGAGAACCTGCAAAAAACACAAGTCCTACTTCCCATATTGTTAATACCAGGCACATATAATATTGTGTTGAGTAAAACCTAAATAACCATAAGCAACATTCTTTGCCATTTTAAGTGAGACCCTATGATCGTAAACATCATCGACATAGGACCTCCCCAAACCTACACCCATAACCATGAACATCATGAAAGACAAATCACGATCATAAGTCGGTTACCATTAAGGGATATGAAGAGGGTTAATCCCTAACAGCTACACCGTAGCCATAACATATCACCTTATTAAATGAATCTTTAAGCCATAAAGGGTAACCAAACCACATCAGAATTGCCATAGATGACCCTAAATCTAGGATAAGGATCTTATAGCAGTATACCAAAGATCACCATCAACCATCGAAAACCCTAAAGAATAGTAAATGATGAGCGTTAAGGTTCCCTCGCACTCAAGATCTTCCAACCCCTCGTGTAGTGTACCCGGTTGTAGATATAGTATAGGTAAGGACTCAGCGTTGTTGTCGTTTTCTCGTGGAACAATGTGTGAAGTTAGTGTCGAACGTACAAAAGGTCTAGAGGGGGTGGGAAGGAGATTCTTTTTGTATTTTGTATTTTATGAAAGCAATAAATTATCAGGGTATAAGAGGGGGTTTTGGCTAACACTATAATCCTAATCTAATATTGTAGAATTTCAATAGTTAAATAAAATGTGTTTACCTAATCATGGATTACTTACTACAATGTTCTCTTAACGTGTTTGTTACCCGTCAGTCGGCACACCTTGTTGATTAAATATGTAATTGTCTCTATTTGTATTAATTACAAGTCAATGAGAAACAAGTAAAACTTAACATAGTGGTATTGGGACGTTTACTAAATTCTACCCACTTGACATACACCCTTATAATCGTCTAGGTGACAAAATAATAAACCTAGAATTACAAACAAACCCTCGACCTAATCATTAACACATGTATTAACAAAACGTAAATGTATCCTCTAGAACGAGCCACATGATTTACATGCAATTGACAACCTGGTCAAAGGAATCACCGACCAAGAACTTGGATTTACAATACGAGGCATCATCTAATCACACATGTTTCGCTAGGTATATAAACGTTTAAGATATGAAGATCTAGTCTGGTTTTCTAGAGCCTAACGTGCACACAGTCAAATCCAGAAGCAACAAACACAAGAAGATCACATCATAACATTCATGCAATTATAAATAAACAACAAGTAATTTAGCTTAGTATAGCAAAGGAAGAAAAGATAGAAGACATAATCATCATACACATAGACATGATTAATGAAAATAGATAAAACCTTATTTTTTAAATGATATGGGTGAAAGAATAGAGTTTCTTAGGGTTTTAAACCCTAAAATCGGCTGACAATGGCTGATCTAAGCTACGCCTATAATTCTATATGAATTGTATGTTTACAAGGGTGTCTATATATAGAGTATGGGTTGCGACAATGTCGAGAACAAAGTGCATCGTCATCGGGTCGTCGAATCTTCTATGAGCTTCTATTGTCGATAGGCCGTGACACCGTCAAGTTGTATGGGTGATGTCGTTTGGAGGGTCGATGTGACAGCGTCAGGTACTAATCGCACCGTCTATAGTCCTGTTTGCGTCCTTCTTTAAGACTTAAGAAATCCATGAAATCTTGACTTAGCCTCTTCCATGCTTCTTCTATGATCTTGTTAAATACTAAAATCACCTTTAAAACCTCCCAAATTCTCCAAGTGCTTACAAATTGCTAAAATAACAAAAAGAAAAAAATTAATACGTTTTTAGGAAACTTTATGACAAATATAGGGTAAAATGACCTCGAAAAAATGTGTTGAGAAATTAAGGCTGTTAGATTTCCCTCAATCATAAATTTATACCATAAGTACACCAAGTACTATAGACTTGCTTGTGCCTAGGTGACAGTCAAGTATTGAAAGTCTCACAGAGGTTTTGATCTCTATGAGCAACCAGGGAGTAGTTCAAGTCAGAGACATTGTCAAGTCGAAGATTACTTGAAGACATACTTATTAGTTGTGATGGATAACATGTGAGATGTATCAGGGACTCTTAGTGGTTGAGTGCTATCAGGGATGGCAATACACTGATAACACTCTGTACTCTTTAGGCATCTTTTCCTTTTGCACTTCATTTACTTTATGCATCTTTTGAGTTTATGTTTGGGGGCCGATGTTTGATTCGGGTTTTCATTTATGGTCATTTATGTTTTTAAGATATATTACCTTGCATGCTTTGATGACACGCCGTAATTATCATGTAACAGTCCATTTACCAAAGTGGGGTGTTACAGTTGTCAAGACCAACCCAACCAAAATATGCTTCAACATTTATGGTATTTATCATAAATTTTTACTCTTGTGATATATTAGTAGAAAGCTCATTTGTTTAAAAAATTTACAAAAAAGCAGAAAATAGAACTATTTAAATTAATTTTCTCTATTGACTAGCCGTATGTAAGTGACTTGTGATTGTGGTCAAGTTGTGAGTTCATGCTTGAGACATATGTAAAGCAACAAGTGTTTTTTCAAAAATAAACCTAAACATATTTTGTAGCGTAAACTTCAAAACGTATTCACGTAATTCTTCAAATTTCACAATTTAAATAAATCTCTAAAAATGTAAGACACTTACATCTTTTTTTCAATTGAAGTTAAGCATTATACATCTCTAGAGAAAAATGATGCAAACTTTTTTTTCATTATATGTTAAAGCTACATTTAGCAGTCGTGAAAATAGAACCGTGAGGGGTCCGTGAGCCATAAGCTCACAAAGGAGCTTGTTGAGACCCAAAGTCCTCACGTTTAATGCAAGCCAAAATAAGCTCACTATGGTGAAAAAGTCACATTTTGTTCTTTGTGGAAATTTATGGGCCCTACTAACAAATAAAATCATATTTAAAATATATTTTTACTACCCCATTTACTCTCTATAAATATCACTTAAATTTCACAATTTTTAGACACAACTTCAAATATCACTATCCATTATTTTTTACAACTTCAAATACTACACTTTCTACTTCTTTTGTTTACAACTTCAAAATTAATGACGTAATCCGTTCCACATACCGTTGATGAAATCAAAGCTACGGTTCAGAAACAAATTAATGAACATAAATGACGTAAACTAACACTTACGACGTTAGCCTTTGAATTTGGTAATGCAAGTATTGCTAAAGATGATATGTGCATAACATACGAGAATTGCAATGATATTTCGTTAGAGAAACATGTTTTGATTGACACTTTTCTAAAACAAGAATCTAATAAAGATTTCGAGATGCACAACGCCTTGTTTAGAAAAGCAATAAAATTGGAACGTCACATTGAAAATAAAAATGAGTGGATGCATAACATCACTGTTGACAAAACTAAATAAATCTCGTCACGAACTAATATAGGTGGTTCGTCATCACAGCAACATTAAATGGATATCTTACCGAGCGAGAGCTACAACAACTATACCTAGATGAAGAGGTATTAAGAGAAACATATAAAGTAGAAGTTATGGCTAAAAGTAGAGATGGCAAAAAACTCCAAACTCGATGGAGAATCCGATACCCGAATCTGATTTGACCGGGATTCCTCGAGTTGACCGGGTATGGGGATGGGGGTGGGGATTCCCCGATAATAAAAAACGGGTATGGAGGCGGGGATGGTAATACCCTTGGTTCCCCAAACCCGTCCCCGAACCCGCCCCCGCATATCTATATTCTACATATACATTTATATATCTTGTATGCTTCAAATATCTATTAGATATTTGAAACACTATCAATCGATGGTTAGTATCTCCTTTGACACTAACCTTCTAGGATGAACTCTTGTGTGTTAATTTTGTTATTTTTAATACCGAGCATGATCACATAAATGTTAATCTCGTTAATGTTGTTTGATATTATCGTATTGTGTAATTCGTAATGGTTGCGTCATTTGAAACATAGTTTAAATGTTAATTGTGTAACGGGGAAAAAAAATCCGCGATTCCCCATTGGGGATCCCCGTTCCCCGCTGGGGATGAGGATGGTATGTAGCTTGTAATCCCCGATGGGGATGAGGACGGGGATGGTATGTAGCTTGTAATCTCCGATGGGGATGGGGACGGGGACGTGGATAAATTTTTAACTTTGGGGATGGGGATGGTAGCAACCATTCTTCGCAAACCCGACCCCGTTTTCCATCTCTAGCTAAAAGGGAGTGGGATGAGAAAGTTAGGACCGAATGAGCTGATTATGAGTTATTCCAGTTAGAATTTTATTATGTGGAGATATCAGATTCGGATCCTGGAACAGGCTAATCTATGGTGTGTGACCGGAAATTGTTATGTACCGTAAAATGGCGTATGTTTTTTTTCTAATCGTATTTTTTTTCAAATTTCGTATTGTGTTTTAATTTATTATGTAATGTTTTTATTTTATTAATGAAATTAGTTTTATTTTTTAAAATAAAAAGTTGATTTATTGGGTAAGCGTGTATGATGATTGATAAAAGTGAATTTTAAGATAGAGTGGGTGAGGTAATGTTTTTTGTGGTGACAATTAGGGGTGTAAACGAGTCGAGACAACGCGTGAGTTACTCGAGATCGACTCGTAAACTACTCGGAATCGAATCGATATAAACGAGTCGAGCTCGAGTTCGAGCTACTCGAGTATATATTCGAGTCGAGTTCGAGCTCCAATATACTTGGCTCGAGAAGCTCGCGAGCCTTATCGAGCTTATTTTGTTACCCTTTTATATAGATAAATCGAGTCGAGTCGAGCTTAATATCCCGAGTATTTATCGAGTTCGAGCATGACATGTGAAAATAATCGAGCTCGATTCGAGTTTCGAGCTCGAGTTTTATATGACGAGCCGAGCTCGAAATATAAAGCTCGGTCGAGCTCGAGCCCAGTTTCAAGCTCGAGTTTTTTTATTCGAGCTTGACAGTACTCGACTCAACTCGGCTCGTTTGACAATAGGCTAATGCGGTTTTAACAACGTGAGAGGTATTTTCGTCTCTTTTTTTTTCTTATTAATTTATACGGTAGTAATTTTCATTTGTTTCAATTTAAGTTAAAAAGAATAAAATGGAGTGAAATGTGTTATAGTAGGTAGAAGAGTTAAAAAATGAAAGCCCAGCCCATTAGACCCAATGGAAGAAAAGATATACATACATTAGGGTTTCATTATAATCTCATTCTCTTTGTGCCTCCATCGTCAGTTGCAGCAGCTCGGATCAACAAACAACAACAACAAAAATGGCTGAACAGGTTCAAACACAGATCATCATTTCCTTAATCATCAACTGTTATCTATTCATTTATATAATATGCTCTGACATATTGTTGTTTTGGGGTGATTTAACAGACTGAGAAGGCTTTTTTGAAGCAACCCAAGGTCTTTCTTTGGTAAGCTTTTGGGATTTTCTTAAATGTTTTTTTTAAATATATATATATATATATATATATAGTTTATAAAAGTTGGGTATTCATAAAAATGAATGAAAAATAGTTCAAAGAAGAGTGGGAAAGGAAAGAGGCCTGGAAAGGGAGGAAACAGATTCTGGAAAAGTGTTGGTCTTGGCTTCAAGACCCCAAGAGAGGCTATTGAAGGTTTCTTTCTTTGCTATCTTTTTATTATATTATGTTATTTACTGTATTGCTTATTAGAATACTGTACTATTTGATATTAATTTGAGTTAAAAAGTTTGATATTATACTCACATGATGCGGACTTTGTTCTAGATATTTTTTCTAATGTTTTATTTAGTCTAATATGTTCTTGTTGAAATGTTAAGCTTCCGTTTAGTTGGATGGAAAACACCCTGTTTTCTACAAAATATTTTCTAGAAAATAAGGAAAATAGAAAACGCGTTCAAATCATCATTTTCCAAAAATATTTTCTAGAAAATGTAAAATCCTTGTTTTACCCTTTTGCACACAAAACAAAAAAAACTCTTATTTTTGTTTTCTAGGTTTTCCAGTATACACACAAAATTCATTTTCCCCCTTTGTTTTCTTTATAGTTTTGGAAAATGGAGAACACAAACACATATTTCTCCAAATAAACGCGCTAAGTGTTTTGTGGAAAAAGAAATCTCTTTCCTTTTTCTACAATAACAAAAAATGGAAAATGATAGAATATGTTTTCCAACTAAACACACCCTAAATGTTTGGTGTTTTTATTTAATCGAGAAATTTTGGTTGATAACGTTTTGTATGCAGTTGTTATGTATCGATGATGCTAAGCTAAAATGACTGATTTTGATTTGGATTTTTGGGTTTGAGGGATATATATTTAATTTTAGGGGTGTTTGTTTTGGCCTGTATTTTATGGGATTATGAGCTTATTTATTTTTGGCATGTATTTTATAAGCCCCAAATTTCTGGCTTATGTTTAGACTTTGTGCTTATATAAGTTTATTACAATATGATAAACTTATAAACAAACACCCCGTCATTTTAAGTCTTTTTTGGTTGTTTGTTTTGTTTATTAGGTATTGCTTTTCTTTAAAGTGTTATGCTGCGAGTCTATTTATGTTGTGGTTATAAAATGGTGTTAGATTGTGTGCAACCTCATAGAATGGAGATAATACGTCTGAATTAACTTACTTTAGTGAACCTGTGTTTTATTTTACTCAAATGGAGCGAGTCTTTGGCATTCAAGTATTATATTTATTCGTCTCTACTTTACAAAATGTTGCTGATTTTGATATTTATTATTAGAGTCTCTTTTAGAAATTGAGGTTTTTTTTTGGTTGCTGTGTTTTAAGAATCATCACTTTAAGCAAAACATGGCAATATTTATTAGTTGTTTCTGAAGTTCACGTATATGATTTCTGATTTGTTGCTCTATATTCTAGGAACCTACATTGACAAGAAGTGCCCATTCACTGGTGATGTCTCCATCAGAGGACGTATTCTTGCTGGTACATGCCACAGTGCCAAGATGGTGAGGACCATTATTGTTCGCAGGGACTACCTTCACTATGTCAAGAAATATCAAAGGTCAGACTCTTAGATATTATCCTCAACACCATTAGCCACTCAATTTAAAGTCCCTTGTTTTAACGTATGTGTTGATTCTGATACAGGTACGAGAAGAGGCATTCAAACATTCCAGCTCACATTTCTCCTTGTTTCCGTGTGAAAGAAGGGGACCATGTTACCGTTGGGCAGTGCAGGTATATTCACATACCTTAATATTTTCTCTAGTTTACCTGCGTCGTTATTTGATCTACATCTGTATTCATTTTGTGTTTCTAATTTGATTTTTACTCGTATCTATTTGTTCAGACCTTTGTCCAAGACAGTGAGGTTCAACGTGTTGAAGGTGATTCCAGCTGGATCTTCTGGTGGTGGAAAGAAGGCTTTCACAGGCATATAAAGAAAGACTTGTGCTTGTTTAGCATGCTAGGTTATGCAAAAACAATTTATATTGATTTGCTGATTTTGAAGTGATATGTGGTTCGAGTATGACCTTGTTGGTTTAATGTTTATGTAGACGATTGTTTGCTCTAGTCTTATTATTTATGTTTTGATGGTTACACATATCTACATTTTGATTTGCATAAGTAGTGTATTGTTGGCTTCTTTTTGACAAAGAACGAGTCGTGCCCGAAGTTTTAAATCGCCATGATTAAAAAGTATTTTCAAAAACAAATTAGTTAAAAAACTTGACTGACGAGGTTGTAGTTGATAATCCGCTATCAGTTAAGATAAAAATCTCATCCTTGTTTCTGCCTCTTGGGCGATCGAGCTCTTAGTAAAAGTCTGACACTTCTAAATCAATTTTTATTCTTTCAAAATTCACTAATGTCTAGTTCTATAGAGGATTTAATTGATTAGCTTCAAACGAGACCGACTTAGAGACAGAGTACTACAAATTTGGGTAGCATGTTAAGGGCAGAAGGAAAAGAGAGGGTCACTTGCAGTTAACACAATGTCTGGTTTGAGACATCCTCACTAAAAGAACTTCTGGTTTATCTGTTAAATTTGTGTAACCGCCACCGGAATAGTTGTCGTACTCCCTCCTTTATGATAAGATAGCATCAGTTCCAAATTTGATTCAGTGGTGTGTATCTTACGTACCAGTTAAGAAGCTTAACTGGTTTTTATTTCATCAGCAACGAAGCATGAGATTACAGCAGTTAATAATTTTTTTAAGTCGACTCAGTCCTATGAAGAAGAGAGTAGAAGGTATAACTTGGGATTTGAATCTGAAGTGACTTGTACCTATTTTAGGTAATAGCTATAAATTTATTGAGATGACTCTTGATCAGTACGAAATTATAGACAAGGCGAATATTCTCAGGTTGTACAGTTGGCTGCAAAATTGAAAATATTTGCAAAGTTGAAATACAAATTCATTACCAAGAGCTACTTTTTATATTAATCTTGCAAAAACCAATATTTTCATCTAAAGATCGGCATTAGCACCAGTGTAACTCCACAGCAGAACTAGACCAAATTCAATTATATTGAACTTTATGAGCGTTTTAGAGTACAAGAACCTAACTTGAAGCTTGTTAGCGCCAACTGTTGCACAATCGACTAAGCACAGTCTAAAATATCCACCTTCATCTGTTACTTCACATTACAGCAGATACAAACAGACCTTTACACTTGAACTATACTTAATACGAAGCTGATACAAACATGAACAGCTTCGCCTAATAGCCCGCTACATAGAGAAATGCTTGAATGTTATTGTGCGTTTCGGCTCCTGAAACAGAAAAAAGAAGTTTGTTACAAAGTCACAATCTAGATCCTTGACTCTGGCACGCAGTTACATAATTGTGTAATATTTTAAGTCACAGGGGGTGAAATCTTTGGAGGTCACTAAAATCCTAATCTTAGTGATGGCATAGCATAGTGTTTATTGCTTCCAACCATAGGTGGCGATTTCAGCCGCTTCAGATTGAGTTATAATTGCCACCTCTAAGAAAAGTTACGTATTGTGTCCTGTTATGTAATACATCGGACCACATGATTGCCGCCTCTACTTTGCTAACAGAACTTTGGTGCAATCACCATTACAAGTCTTTTTAATCTTTAATGTGAGAATATGGGGCTAATATCAAGTAAAAGCAACTACCAAACACCCTTTGGCATGGCAGTACGCGAATGACCCATCAACCACGAGGTTGCGGGTTCAGGTCTCAGATGAAATATATTCGACATATTAGGTGGTGGCAGTTAATATGTTGCAGACAAATTCTGCACAACAGTTGCAGTGTGTAAGATTCAGCTAGACCCGAAATAACTTTATGGGTGAACAGTGAACTAGAGGTGACAACTTCGCCAGAGTTAATGGGTACATTTCGGTTATGTCTCATCTCCAACGGACTAAATGGAGATGATGCTCATTATGTGTTACGTAATAAACTAGACAAGAAAAGATAAAAGTTCTCGTGGGTCGATCCTTTTGAGCCATGCTAAACTTTTAGTTTGCCTATTTTGTCCCCTTACCCAACCTACCTACAATCAATTTTTGCTATGCACTTTCTCAGCAAAACTTATTCAGAAGAAGAATTACCAGTTAAGAAAATGGCTCAAGAATTTCGGGTCCTGTGATCCATCAGGCATGAGCAACCCAGGAGAAACTCCATCATTATTTTGGAATTCTCTCAGCTGCAAGCCTAGAGACACGGCTTCATTGGTTTGGAAATCCTTATGTGGTATCGTGAAGGACGGTCCATTGTCACATTGAAGATTATCTGATGGAGATGCCAAGTGTACTCTATCATCAGTATTAGGAAAATTATCGGTTGGTAACAGCAAGGACGTGCCATCGGTATTCTGGAAACTGCTTGGAGGCATTTCCAGGGTTATTTCATCATTAATGCTGAACTCTTTCCATTGTTGATTCACCGTTTTCATCTGTGTGTAAAAGTGCATCCCTGTTTTGCCTGCAACAGAGGTTAACTATCTTTAACTTAGATTCTTTTACATGATAACTATTGACAAGAGAAGAAAAAAAATAAAAAAATCATATCACGGGTAATTCACCATGGAAGTTTAGATCTCCTGAAAAAGACGCCTCCGTTCCAGTAAATGAGAAGAATGGAAGTGGGGCCGGGACAGGGACATTTACACCAACCTGTGACATTTGGAGCTTACGTCACGCAGTCTAACTACAAGGTAATTGTAAATATTCTGAACTTATAGATAGAGGAGCGCAAACATAGAGATGAATTAGACGATATGGACAGGGCACTCGACGCCATTCGTAAAGCCTCATTTGTTGACAAGAAAAGCTTTTATTTATAGAAAACAATTACATTAAACCCTTCAAGATGACTTACATATTAAGTGAACAATATATTTGTCTATGACCACTATATACATTTGGCGTCTGATATGATATTCTAAGCTCTGCAACGTTCATGAAGCAAATCAAACTAAATAACGAACTACAATCATAAGCATTCAATATTGTCCTAAAACAAGAGTGTCATACAGCTTGTCTATACTTGTGAGTTTAAATAAGAAGGAAATTGAATTTAGTTTTCTAGCACTATGTTATTTCCCCACAAACTTATACCATATACGATCTAATATGGTTTTGCACTAATCCCTGAATATGTTTCTCAAAGGATTATTATTACAATTTGTAGAATGTGTCATCAGTATGTAAATGGTATACATCATACATAAAAGAGATGCAATACCTGGCCAGCTTCTATCTCAGTTTGGAATTTCCTAGCTGATGCACCATTTTTGGTAAATATTGAAGCCCCGAAGCCATACCTGAACCAGAAGCAAACTTAGGGCTTAAGAAAAGAGAGAAGTCCATCGTTTTGTATAAGATAGATCCTATAAAGTTCGTGAAAAAAAAATACCGGTTTCTGTTGACAATAGCTATGGCTTCCTCTAAGCTCTGAGCCTGAAAACACGTAGGAACATTAGCGTTGAAATGTCAACCAGTTCTAAAATCATGTAAACAGCAATCTTGTACACATGGCAATAATAATAGTTAGCCAACCTGCATACACAAAAGCACTGGTCCAGTAATCTCCTCCTGAACAGAGAAAGATACATGATGTCAGAATTATATCGTATTCTATGTCTAAGTGTCTTACGATATACTATATAAGTTAAGATACCCTGTAACACGCCATGCCATTTGTAACATTGGATAAGATGGTCGGGCCAACAAAATTGCCCATATCATATTTCGGAACCTGTGGAGAGACCAAAAATACTAGTTAGCATACAAGACTTAAAAGTTAATTCATAAATGGATATATATTCAGGAAGCTTCCATAATCTAGTTATATTCAGTTGCTTGATCATGTACTTAATAGTGGAGTTTATCCGGATACAGCACAGGTTACGGGAATAAATCTGCTTTATTGTTTGGAGAACAAAATATGAAATACAACAATAATGCTTCATAATGATCTAAGTTGCTTTAAAGGTGAACTGCTATCATTTTTTTGGGTAATGGGTTACCCCGGTAAACTTGTATTAATGATATGAAGGTTAAGTACAATGGAATGTGGCCGAAACACCACATTAACCTCAAGCAAAGGCTTGAACTCCCTATGTTTAGGACAAACCCCTAAACGGTCAACAACAAACAAGAAACCCTAGTTTACATAGATCCTGAACTGCTATCATGTCATATGAATAATTGAGTATGATATCAAATCTCGCCTTTAATACATAAATTTAGATTATATAAGAGATTAGAAGATAAGGATGAACCTCGATATGTCTTCCATCAAGAATTAATCTAGCTCCAGCATCAATACCCGCTTGAATTAGTCTATTTACTTTTTCCTTTGCCTGTCAGTTCATTACAGCTAAAAGAACATCAGAGAATGACCGACAATAAAAAAACCAAGTGTCAAAAGAGAAGTGGCAAAAAGTATATGTCTTTGCACCATTTTGTTGATCACAGGGCCAAGGTCTACATCAGGGTCAGTTCCAACAGTTACTTTAAGTGCTTTGGCACGCTCCACTAGTTTTTCTTCCCTGCAGTAGATCAAAAAATACTTTTCTTTTAGCTGGACAATATATGACTAATAATAAGAAATAGCAATAATCAAAGGGCCTTTGGCCTAGGGTATGTGAATAGCCCATCAACCAAGAGGCTGTAGGTTCAAGTGAGACATAGGTGGCAATTACGACATATTGAGGGGGTTCGTTTGAGTTACATTTTATCCCTAGTGGACAAAAGCATTTGTATTATTCTAATTCTTAGCTTCTTATCCTTAAAACTTATAATAAAACCATTTCCAATCGAAAAGAGACATGACCAAATGACAGAAAACTTACAAAACAAAAGAAGAACGATAGACGAGAAAGGCATTTGATAATCAAAATGTAACTGGAGCATAACTAGATAGAAGAGGATACCATGTTTTTGAGCCTCCAACGAATATAACCGTACTCAGTGATGAACACCTTTGTCCAGCAGCACCGAATCCAGCAGCAACGAGAACATCCAAGGTAGCACTCATATTTGCATCATGCATGACAATTGCATGATTTTTCGCACCAATATTTGACTGATATACACAAGGACATTCAAATCAGTAACAAAAATGAATTGACAGAATCTCGTTGCAAATCGACAACAAAACAGAGCATTGTATTAACAGACAGTTCTGATTAAAAAAAGTAAAGCTAAGAAACGGGAAAAAAAATACCTGAACACGTTTGCCATTAGAAGATTCTCTTGCATGAATGTGTGCACCAGACTACATGACAATTACAAAATATTAATTAAATAGCTCTTAAATCAAATAAATAAAACAATAAACATTCAAGTTGGATAATAGATTGAACAATACCCTTTTTATAAGTATATATATGCAGTGGAAATAATGTTTTTCCAAGATCCATCGGAAAACGTAATAACAAATGACATATACACTATCATTGCAATAATACCACACAAACTAAACACATGTTGTGGTAAAAACATGATCAAACAGCTCTTAGACACACTGAACTTCAAATCATTCTTTTGAAACAGGTAAGATTATAAGGTATTAGAAGCTCAGAGTATAAAGGGAGCCTCTGGATTCCAAAATGTTTGGAAAACAATAATATGGAAGCCTAAAGGCAATGGAACAAGAGTTATGCAGATGATATAATATCAGCTAATTGGAAAAACATGTAGAAATTCCAAGTGAGTAATACGAGTAGATGTATCCCCATGATATAACGCAATCACCAATAAACCTCCCTTATTTTGGTAGAAATCACTGAATACTAACAACCAAACCCTGCTGGATATCTCAAACATTACTATCTTACATATTGCTAAAAATTAATCAATCAACTTAGCATTTGAAGTGAGTAGTCAATTTTAATTTCAAAGCATCTAACAATTCAAAGTGATAAAAAGTTAATAATATACCTAGGTATAATAGGGAAGTGTAAATCGCAGAGTAAGACTACTTATATAAATCGTAAAACTAAAAGTTTTGTGTGGGCACATTAAATAGTTCTTCTCGATCATTGTGTATAACAATTACTACTTTGTAAAAGCAAAGAAGAGTGACCATCTAACTACTAAAGAACTTCTTAGAGTACGTGTAACTTACAGAATCTGGACCAACAAATGTGATGGCTTTAATATCATCATCATCACAGATGGCATTCACTATATCCTGTCCGATAAAACACAAAACAATCTGATCAATCAATCTAGTAAATCTAGAACTACTAGGGACATGTGAGTATGTTTAGAAGCAGATTCTGCAAAATGTTAATGAAAGGTGTAGTATGCCAACGAGCGAGTTAAGTAATCAGCAGCACAATCTCTCATATAAAGTGAGCTTAACATATAGGTGATACTTACACTGGTTCCATGAACTATATTTAGTACACCATTGGGCAAGCCAGCCTCCATTGCTAATTCTGCAAGAGTCATGCATGGCCCTATACGATGGATTTAGGGGTTAATAAAAACATGTACAACCTATGTTACAAATGTATTGGGGGCACCTATATCACTAACGAATTAAGTTATTCCATGCATGATCGTTTAGGGGCCACCTTATTCACTTAACTTATAAAACAAATTACATTTATGATGCATCAAAAGTTAGGTAGAGTATTTATTGTGGCTCTTATGACGGTCAAAAGTGGTTCACATAATGTATTTGATTTTGTGTGGAATGCGTTTAAAAACAAGTTCAGGGATTCCTATTTGTAGCTTTTTTTCTCTCTTCTACAATTCTACTGCATATAAAACCTTCATAAAACGATAGAAGCTTTGATTGTAGCCTCACCCAACTACACTTTCTTAAATAAACTACTAAAGCTATTATTAGTTTAAGTTACGGCAAAAGCTTTAAACTAATTGTTATTTGCAAAGTACTCGAAAGAAAATCCACGTACAAGCAAAACAGCTTCATACTCTAAAAGGGTGAAAAAAGCCAAAACCCCCGACAACCATGCTCGGGATAAATTTTTATCATAAATGATCTAGGTACTCCCAATATATAATATAGATAAATTCACAAACGTATAAATGAGCAAAAAGTAAAACAAAGTGACCAGCTTTTTCACAGGAGATCATATTGAAGATAAACACTGCTACTAGAATAACTAGAGTTTACAAAATGGAATTTCGGAAACTTGTACATATAAGAAGGATGATATTATGAAAACATAATTACCTGGATCTTTCTCTGATGGCTTAAGAATAAACGTATTACCGCACGCCACTGCAATAGGAAACATCTGTGCATTATATCACATGCAATTAGAATGGATGAATAATAAAGTTCATTCATCTAAGCAACGGTAAAAATGACATTCTTACAAGTTATAACAAATAAATATAATATTAATAAAAAGCTTTACCAACAAAGGAACTAATGCTGGAAAGTTGGACGGACATATTCCAGCACAAACACCAAGGGGTTCCCTCACGCTGTAGCTATCTACTCCACTTCGAATATTTGAAACAAATTCCCCCATCTGAAGAGATGTCATCCCACAAGCATGTTCAACCACCTCTACAGGTAGATACTAGAAAACATAAGTTTTAAGTTCAACAAAACACATAAGCATAATCTAAGCCTGGGTAAAAAAAAATCACACCAAGCCCACGGAGCACTTCATTCCGTGCATCCTTCAATGTTTTACCCTGCTCTGAGGTTATATTTTGAGCAATTTTCTCCTACAAAACAATAATGAATTCTATTAATAAGAAACTATATAATGACTAAACATGACACAAATGAATTTAGACACATACGACGTCTCTACGAATAAGTTCCTGAAACTTGAACATGATACGCTGACGGGTCATGACAGGTGTGTTCCGCCATGAAGGAAGAGAACATTTAGCTGCAAATACTGCTGCCCTAAACTCTTCACCCGTAGTTAGGGGAACTTGAGCTACCACTTGCTGTGTTGCCTATAATAAATAATAAAAAAACATATTAAGCAAGTCGCAATCTTGGTTAATTAAAGATGGGACAGAAACAAAGAATCTGTGCACTTACAGGGCTTAAGACATCGATAGATGTTCTTGATTGTGAGTCAATAAACATACCACCAATAAAATTTGGCACCTTCTGTAGATTAAACAACCAACTCATGTAAGGACGATTAAAACATAGCATGTATTTGAATTGTACTCCACTCCCACAAAACATTAAAATGTCTTTGACGTCACATAATATCTCAAGTTAACAATTTCAAATTGAAAAGCATCAAGAGTTCAGGAGCAAGACAAACAGTAGGTGGTATGATACGCTAGACTGAACTAATAATTACGACCTCATAAAGAAACATGTAAAGGAAAAGAAAAATAATCGATAAAAAGGCAGTAGGTAAAAACACTTCTAAAATGAAAAAGACGTCACATGCCAACATGGACAGACTAAGACCAACAAGGAGTCATCTCCAAGGTCAGCACCTCGAGGTTCAATACCTAAAATATGAAAGCACGTCCAACAGTGCATCTCTAATCATACATGAGGAGGATATGTGAGTACGGACTGATTTCATACATAGCCCCCCTCACCTCGGACCTCGGCCAGACGTGGGCCTATTCTCAAATAACTTGATAACAGAACTCATCAAGAAAGAGGAAAGCATGCAGGGACATCTCGGCTAGGTCCTTAGCCTGACCACCTAAGCAAAATATAGTTCCTATTGTCCATGTTATCGAAACTTATGGCTAGATTCTCTTCATAAATGTAGAGTTACCAAACATATCAGGTTCATTCTGACATGCAAACTTAGCCTTATATCTATGAAACTATCCCTTTGAATAAGTCCAAAATTTGGGGTCATGTCGAACGGTCTTGAATTTATAACGCCTTCTTTCGCAGATTCATAGGCTTCTTCACATGCAGGCTCACAGGTCCAAGGACCATCTATTTCACTTAGCGAATTAGAAAAATAAAAGGGATAAGAAAAATCCCATCTATATATGTTCCGGGTGTATAAGCAAGGTGTTTCTGATACGATCCTGGAGTTATTTAGTTTATTATTACTATAAGTTAATTATTTAGTTAATTTACTTTCCTTTTATTGTTTTATCTTAGGGACCAAGATAAGTTTAGGGTGTCTTTTCTTATAAATAGATTATGAATTCTGTAATTCTGATTATGTTTTAATGATAATGAAGTATTGGTTTTATTAATCAATTGGGGAGTCGGTTTATCTCACTAATATAAGCCATTGGGGGGTCGGGTTATCCCATTAATATAATCTATCTATCCTTCTATCTCTTTAATCGATCCGGTTCGTATCAATTGGTATCAGAGCTGTTTCGATCCTAGGGTTATATAAAAAAAAAAAATAAAAAAAAAACACTGTTCATCAGAGTTACTGTTCATCGGCTACTGTTCATCGGGGAAAAAGTTGCTCTGATGGAAGCAAAGAGTTTGGAAGAAGGAATACTTGGACTCACAGAGTTGGTGAAACAGTTAAAATCGGTTTGTGAAGATTTGAAACAAGAATTTAGACAGGCACATCAAGATTTCTCATTGGCACGTCAAGATTGCTCAATGTGGTTTGAGAAGTGTCAAGGGAGGATAAATGCAGTAAAAGAAGACATCAAGCACGAAGGAGAGGTTCATTCATGGAGGGTAAAACTAAATCAATGGAGTCCTAACAGGAAGGAGAAGGCAAAGTTGTTTTGGAAAAAGTTTGTCCCAACCAGAAAACCTAGAAATCTAGGTACTTCACATACCGGATTTGAAAGTTGTGGATCTTATGAACAACTACAAGTGCGCATAAGAAATCTTAAGAAGCTTAAGAAGATATGGGAGGACTGCTACATGCATTTGAAGCAAGCAAACGGCTTACAACGAAGAACATGGGATCCCGGAATCACGTGAGGGAGGCAAGATTTTGGAGCAACACCTTGAGGACAAGGTGTTTTTGCGGGGCGGAGTAATGATACGATCCTGGAGTTATTTAGTTTATTATTACTATAAGTTAATTATTTAGTTAATTTACTTTCCTTTTATTGTTTTATCTTAGGGACCAAGATAAGTTTAGGGTGTCTTTTCTTATAAATAGATTATGAATTCTGTAATTCTGATTATGTTTTAATGATAATGAAGTATTGGTTTTATTAATCAATTGGGGAGTCGGTTTATCTCACTAATATAAGCCATTGGGGGGTCGGGTTATCCCATTAATATAATCTATCTATCCTTCTATCTCTTTAATCGATCCGGTTCGTATCAGTTTCATACACAAGGAGTGTCTACAAGTTCACTTTAAGCAACAAGTTCAGAATGATGTGATATGAACCGGATCGATTATAGAGATAAAAGGATAGATAGGCTATAATAATGGGATAACCCGACCCCGATGGCTTATAGTAATGAGATAAACCGACCCTCCAATTAACTAAGAAACTAATAAACCGTAATAAACATAAACCATAATCATATTTCTCTGCATATCCTACTACAACCCTCTTATCTCTATATATAAGAATACTTAACTTATTGACTAAGACAATACTCCAATAAAAGGAAAGTAAATAAGCTAATAAAATAAATAATAATAGTTGTCTCTGCCAGAATCGTATCATTACTCCGCCCCGCAAAAACACCTTGTCCTCAAGGTGTTGTTCCAAAATTTTGCCTCACGTGATTCCGGGATCCCAAGTTATTCGTTTTATCCCCTTTGTGCGCTTCAAGAGCAAGCAACAGTGTTGGTCTATGTTTTTGAATTTTCTTGTGCAGACTTGTAACTCTTCTTGTGAATCTGACGTTTCAAATCCAGGACCAAGTGAGGTACCTAGCTTTCTAGGTTTTCTGGTTCGGACATGTGCCACCACAAACTTATTCCAAAACAACCTTGCCTTGATCTTCCGGTTAGGAATCCGTTGATTTAGTTGGACCCCTAAAGAATCTGTTCCATCTTTTTCCAGCTTCTTTCCCACGGCTTCTGAATGTGACCCGAGACGAACATCTTCACCACACTTTTCTGTCGTGGCAGGTTGTGTTGAAGGCTTTTGAACAGGCGAGATGAAAGACTGAATTAGATTTATCATCTCTTCAATCTTTTGATTCCATGCTTCGCGCCTCTTATCCTCTTCAATCTTTCGATTCAATTCTGCACGCCTCTTCTCCTCTTCATAAGCTCTAATAGCCATTTGTTCCCGTCTTTGATTCCATTCATGCCATTCTTGACACCTCCGATTCCATTGATGCCATTCTTGACATCTTTGATTCCATTGATGCCATTCTTGCCACCTCTGTGCTTCTGCTTCCATTCCAGTAACTTACTTTTTTCTGATGAACAGTAACCGACGATGAACAGTAACCGTCGAACAATTTTTTTTTTTTTTTTTTTTTGAAACCCTAGAATCGAAACAGCTCTAATACCAATTGATATGAACCGGATCGATTATAGAGATAAAAGGATAGATAGGCTATAATAATGGGATAACCCGACCCCGATGGCTTATAGTAATGAGATAAACCGACCCTCCAATTAACTAAGAAACTAATAAACCGTAATAAACATAAACCATAATCATATTTCTCTGCATATCCTACTACAACCCTCTTATCTCTATATATAAGAATACTTAACTTATTGACTAAGACAATACTCCAATAAAAGGAAAGTAAATAAGCTAATAAAATAAATAATAATAGTTGTCTCTGCCAGAATCGTATCATGATGTTTACATGAATCAAACATTCTTACAGGAGGATAACGCTGTCTCCAAGATGGCTCTGGAGTTGTTGATGAACTAGGGTCTGAAGTATGAGGTCTCAATGTTTTAAATCTCCTAGCTGAGCCTGAAAGAACAGTAATAGAGTGAGAAGAATATTCTAAATTTAAAGCCTTCGTAAAATACCTAGTGTAAGAGAAAGACAGACATTAGCTTTTATTCTATAACTTTTTGACCACCTTAGAAGTCAAATAAAAGCTTTTCATCAACATATAATCTTATTAGTGTTCCTGTAACATGTGCTCACAATTTTACTTCAATTGGTTAGATGAACTAGTTCGTTGAGGCAGTAATCACTCTAAAGGAGTGGAAGACTAGTATAAAGTAACTTGCATGGAAGAATACAAGTTATAATCCGGTTTCTTGGTGATATATATACATCCTTTTGTCTGTACAAAGTTCTACACAGATTTATTTTTTCAACATAAAACCTTCTCAGGTCCCAGCGATTACCATTATCTGTTCACATTTCTTATTAGGCTACAACAGTCTTGCAGAAACAACTCATGGTACAGATCTTTCTTAGAAACAATTAAGAGTCAAGCCTAGCCTTTATTCAGGAAGGCAGAAGAAACTACGGCTACAGCAGTAAAATCATTTACAGAATTACAGATATGGTTTACAAGCCAATATTGAGATTAAAACATGAATTTAAAACACAAATAAGCATCTTGCAGTAAAAAAACTACGAAGGTGCGAATGTGTCACAGATAGATAGATAGATATTACTGCATTTAGTAACTTACCACTTTGTGCATCTATATCACTGATTAGTTATCAGTTTTAACAAAATGACAAACAGAAGGTAACAATACAAGCTACCATGCACAGTACAAGAATAATAAGATTCATGGCTGGTCACAAAAACGGTCAACAACTATGTATCATGTGCTGACCTTGCACGAATTATGCAAGCACTTGTGGAGTTGTAGCATGAAATGTAAAAATGGTCACCATCTGCGGCATAAAATTATGAAAGCACTTGTGGCACGATTTATTCACAAACAGCATCTGGAGATTGGAGTTTCAGAAAACCTATTAAATAATATTATATACTACATTGCTCTACACAGTGTGATTGGAAACCTAAAGGTTACAACACAAACTATCTACAGCCATGTAAACTTACAAACTCAAACAGTGTTTAAACCTAGTCGTAATTATCACTTTTAGAAATGATAAAAGGGCCTGGGGAAAATCATAGGCTATATGGAAGCACATGCTACTCAATCTTCAAAGAGTGGGGCATAAAAAAAGATAAACATAACAGAAACATGTTATGCTAGGAAAACTTCTAGCTACAGGCACTTCAATGGAATGTGTATACTAGTACAATAAGCTAATCTTGACTGCGTAACAGAACAGGAGCACAGCTTGAATTTAACCTGTAGTGACAACTCAGGATTCCATACCAAGGTCTTATGAATTTTTATTCGTTCGCTATCGTTCGAAAGAGCTACACAGGAGGGTAGTTATTTTGCCAATATACGCAACCACGAGATCATGGGGAATAGCAGAAAGAGAAACAAAACATATTACAGTAATTAGGATACCAATAATATGAAGACACACATGAGCTGGACACAAATATATCCCATGAGCAAAATAAAGTTGAAAACATGAATTATAATTATGAGTATTAAATTTTTGGACAACTTCTTTTCGACTGAGAGGGCCCACCTGTTAGATTTCCTTGGCGAATCTTGGTTTTAATATTGTACAATTGCTTTGGAGTTGATAGACGCTCTGGATTATGCTGTTTCAGTCTCTTCAGAATTTGGCGAGGTTTTAAGCCAGCATCCGTCATCTCCTTAATAAGCAATACTTCGTTCTCTGTAAAGCGGGTAGCGGATGGATGCTGTGTGATATCACTTAAAGGTTCATGATTGTGGGAACCATTCTTAACTGACAGTACCCAAAAATCATCATCCTTTTTACCCACTAGTTCGAATGGACAATTTGTAAGCTGGGAACCAGATTTTCTTTTGCGAACAAGTTCACCTGTCCCGTCATCAACTGATTTACGCCTGTTTCTATAAACACCTCCTCTTTGGCAACCAAGAACTACAATTTTGTCCTTTTTAGATTGCTTAATAGTTACGATATATCCCTGAGTAACGCCAAACTCCCCAACATGTTGAATAAGTTCTTCACGATCAAGGAAACTACCAGGTGGAGGTGGAAGCATCTGTGGAGTATCTGAAACGATTGCATAATCATCCATCATCAAACAGGTATCTGCACAAACAAAAATAAAATTTAGGAGATCACGCAAAGTCTTTGTATCATTAAAAGCTTCACAGTGGTGATGTCAGGGTGCTTGACAACGTGGTGAAATTTCTCTAAGTTACGAAGGTCATGAATTATAATTATGACTTTGATAACTTCAGTGACCATGATGCAAAAAACAGAAGATGGTCAAACATAGAATGGACAGGTATGCATGCAAAAAACCAGTGGTTCTGATAGAAGATTCCTATAGAAAGATCATGTATTTAAATATATTCATATGGATAAAAAAAACTGTTGCATATATTCAACAGTCATTATAATTGGAAGACACAGCAAGTGTCATGGTCTGCATCTGTTTTACGACTACTAGGCTTCCAAGTATCAGTAGAAAAATATGATATGAACATGTCATGGTGTGCATCCAGGAGCTATTTAAGACCTAAGAATAATGAACTTCTTTTGAACTTGTCCATGACTCCATTCTATCAGTTATTATTCTCGAATTTCTACCTATTTATCTCAAAATAGTTAACTCTCGTCAGGTAATCATTGGTTACCAGTTGTCCATTTCAAGGCAACGATCCATCATCAACAAGCACTTATTGTTGAGCTCAACTGCAGTAATTTGTGGAATGGTGTAGATCATGTGGTAACAGATGTGATATTTCTGCATGCCGGTAAACCTGAAGTCCAATGAGAACTTTAACCTTCCTGTTATTCTATAACCCATCTGAATAAAATATGATTTTTAGGAAGTTATATGTGATTTAATATTTTACAAATCACGCTAACCAGTATACGTTTTATCTATATTCCATCTATGAATCAATTCCATTAAAAACATAAATAAAGGCCTTCAGCAAAATTTTACGAATAAGTTATTCTGGGTTTGGGACTTATCAAACTATGAAATCTCAATCATGTGTTGTTACTTACCTTTAACTGCAATCATTTGGGACTTAATCACTATTTTGTTCTGACATCAAGAACTTATATCTTCTAACATTCAGATTTTAGATACTAATTTGAGAGAAATTATGCATGTTCATCTATTAATTAATCTGACTCGATCATTCGATCGGATCATCACATCAGTCAAATAGGGATAGAAGTTCAAATTTGAAGTATTAAACATCCAACAAATTTAGTGAACTGGAGTGAGAATTCAAATATATCCAGTATCGATTCATTTAGGATACATTTACTAGTTAATTCGTTGATTATTGTGTCATCAGTTTTGGGAAGTAAATTTCAGTGTACTTGTATCTGCGTCTACGAAGGGGTTGATACTTTGCCATTTCTTATTCCGGTTGTCTTTATAAGTTGAACCTAATAGGCTAATATACTTTATTGCATGCTCCGTGTGCAGCTTGTTCCAATTAAACCAAATTAGACACTAGACAAAGATCACTGCGTGTTTGTTAGGTACTCTATGTCTCCAAAAACAGGCTACAACTTACGAAATAATCATTGAGTTTTGTTTATCAAAGTGGATCTATTTCTTTCCTTTGAAACTAGAAGAACTGATTATTCTAGCCATGATCTTGTTCTTATGTGCCTGAAGATCGTACTAATGCGGTATTAAATATTGCTCATAATTTTCTACTGAGATGTTTAGTATTACAAGCTATAACTATTCCATACAATGGAACATGTCCTTAACTTTGAGTCACATATTCAAAATCTACACCTCGACAGTTCAGAGGGAGTTCACCCGTTCACTTACGGTCCTCAAATCATTTTCCTGATCAAGCACCATGGAGGTGGATATTCAGTAGCATCTCGTATCAGAAACATGTGACATAAAGCGTCCCTCATCGAAACATATCACAGTCCATCCTAAATGAAAAGTACTAACCAGCGAGATCTATAAACCACAAAGCTATTAGACCATAGCCAGATCACTATCTGTATTGCAGTGATGCACAAGGTTGTTCTTTAGCAGGGCGTCGAGTGAATGCAATACTAGCTGAGGCTTTTATCAGGGGTGAACCTAAAATCTAGTACAATCAGTGATGTACTAAAATATCAAACATGTCGTCGGTTCAATCTCTAATCTAATCTAATACATATGAACTTTTTTAGCTGATGATCATAATGTCAAATGAGAAACCGTCACAAGAGGTCTCGGGTTCAAACCTCACCAGGTACACATCTTGGGGCTGGCTAGGGAAAGGGTTATGGGGATCCCTCGGTACATAGGAGTCAAAGAATCGCCCTCTGTAGGTAACCTAAACAAGGAAATCCTCATCCGTTTACCCGATTATGATCTCAATTTGGATAAGTAACTCACATTTACAATTCGCTATCCTTGGCAACGTTTTAAGTTATGAAAACACAAATAAATACTACACTCGTGAAAAAACCCAAACCTGAAAATGATGATAGCTAAATTAAGCTCCCAACGCCCCTCTTTCGCTCCTGATATAATGTAGCACTGCCAATTACAGTATCATTTTATTATTAGTGTAACTATTTCAATTGTAAAACATAAAAAAAACTAAACCAGACAAATTGAAGAGTAAAATTACATTAAATAAACCCTAAATAAGTTTTTTAAGTTTAGGATACCTTATTGATTGCTGATAGGGATGATGATCAATTCACGAATTTAGGCAAATCTTTTTATATACTATCTATTTACTGTTAATTATTAATTTGGCTACGGGGAAGACAGGGACTACATATATGTATGTATGTAGATCAACGAGGTTTGAGTTAAAGTGTTTGACCTCGATGTTTTTTTTTCTTTTTCTTTTATTACTGTATTGTTTTTTTCTTTCATTTTAATCTTTCTTTTTCTAAAACATTTATTACTTCTTTTTTCCACTCTATCAGTTATCCGCCCGTTGAAACTAAAATTCTACAATCATAATCTTCTATAATGTTATATAGTTATAAATAATACGATTATAAGTTTAAGTTGGGATAACTTTGAGTAATAATAATATTACGAGATTGTAATGATTGATAGTAAAAGATATTTGTAAATATGTGTAACATTAATCGCAATATCATATAACATATAAATATATAAAATATTTTTAATTTATATGTTTGCATGTTTTCATACGTCATAATTATTTTAAAATCTTCATACTTTAATGTGTACGATTTAATCGAATTCATTAGCAAAATGATCAATATTTCACTAAATTTGTATTAAAATTCATATATAGACGGTATACGTTTTCGAAAATATAAATTTACAAAAAAAAATTAATGGTTCACAATCAAACACAAAAATATGGTATTAAACTTAGATTAGTGAACAATTTAAATAATTGTATCTAAAAAATTAGACTTTATAGCAATAATCATTTGTAGATGTTGCATATTAATTTGTATTAATTTTATTATTTAATGTGTATTGTCCACCAATTAATATAAACATAAATTTATGAATTTTTTTTTGTATTAAAGGTTTGTAGCATTGTACAACTTAATATTTTGCACAGAGGAAGTGCAATCTTTTTTATAAATAATACAGATTTATGTGTTGTTAAAAAAATAGTACAAATTAATTTAACAGTGATGTTTTTATCAGTTTCGGTGGGTTCTCTCTGATTCGTCTTCTAGCGATTTTTATTGGCTAGTTGAACCGACTGTGACTCCGGTCTCTCGTTGAACATCATTATTTTAAGTAGATAATGTTTACGCTTTTGTAGATGTATATGCTTTTAATTGTTGTACATTGTGAATATGAAAAAAGTTCATCATATATCTTTTGTTTAACATATACTCAATCAACCAATCATAACCACCTATTTTTTATCATGTAATAAAAAACTCATTTTTAAAAAATTAAATATCTCACAAACCGTTCATCGTTACGTAAAACAAAACATATCATCGCGACGAGAATTAAATCATCTATCTATCGAGGGACACATGTATATACTTTTGGCGAACTTTTTTTTCGATTTTTTTCTTAAGTCACGTCTGAGAGAATTATATATGATTCGTCACGAAACATATATGATTTTCAGAAAATTATATATGATTCATATCACGAATCATATATGATTCTCTCATACGTGACTTAAGAAAAAAAGTCGAAAAAAAAGTTCGTCGAAAGTATATACATGTGCCCCTCGATAGAAAGATGATTTAATTCTCGTTGCAATGGCGTATTTTTTTTTGACGATTTATCGTTTGTGAGATATTTAATTTTTAAAAAAGTGATGAGAAGTGGTTTTTTTTTTAAAATGGTGATTATGATTGGTTGAACATGTTTATGCTAATTTAAGGGTCTACGTATATATTAACTCTTGTGAATATATAATAACATTTTTTATTAATGGGGTATATTAATTATTATTTTTAAGCGTATTAATTAATTTTAATATGAGTATTTGTTGTCACATATTATTACGATGATTATTGATAGAAAATAGATGAAAAAATATGGATTCCTAGAGAGAGAAAGTAGTGAGAGAAAGTAGAGAGAAGAGAGATGATTAACTTGGTGAATATTAGATTAGAGAAAATTAGAGTTACAAATGATCATTCACCCTTCCTAACATGCTAGGAGGGGCTTTATATAGCCGGGCTTACATGTAACCATAATGGGCTATATTGTTTGGACCGGGCTTGTCTTTTGGGCTTTAAATAGCTTAAATCCATGCCCGTGAACCACGACTATTTAACTAACTATTACAACGTTCTAATAAATATTACAATAGAAACCTATGACCGAACATTCTTGTTTGACTCAATATTTTGAGGCTAACAATCTCCCCCAATGTGAGGTCATTCCTCTTCGTTATTTGGAGTCCAATGGAGATTCATGAATTTCGTCATAAATGATTCTAGAACGTGTAACAATAGTTTTGTTCCTTCATGTTGTGATCTTTGAGCCTTTGTCATTGTCTTTCGACTTAGTCTTTTTATCTTGAGATCTTCAAATCATTCTTGACTTGTCTTTGCCATCTTGCGATCTTGTGTCTTTATCCACATGCTCACACTATCAATTGTTGAATAAGTCTTTGGGCATGAATATGTGGTTTTGAATCTTTGACTTTGCTGAGTACACCGTGACGCCACCTTCTCGAGACAAAACATAGACATAGACTGAATGGCTTTGACATTCGTCCTAAATCGGTAGCGTTTTACCTCCGGTCGGTGAAGACCGTTATACGATATTAAATACCGTACCTGTGATTAGGTAGATTCAATTAAGAATCTCCTTGACAGGGTTTCGCGGCTGTACTAGCCGTTCTCTTTACTCAACCGTCTCAAAGCAAGACTGCGAACATAAAGAGTGAATCAATTGGATAAATATCCGCTTGATTAAAGTCGTCAATTCAAATTCCTGGAACAAGTTTGATTCATTAAGAATCTTACCATCGTTGCTTTCCAGTTGACACAAGCTTGATTCATAAGAATCTCGCAAGTTACCTACCGTAGCGCTGTTTGATGTTGACGCTAGAAGGATTTCCATTCATCACTGTGAATATTAATAAATATCACTCTGAATGCTCTGGCAAGACCATAAAGATATTGCGTAGAAACCTGAAACGAGTTTGAATCAATTCAGAATCAAACCACTGTTGCTTTTCAGTTTTACATATGTTTAATTCATAAAGAATCTTACACATGACCTACCACAGTGCTGTTTGATGTTAACACTGGAAGGATTTCCACTCATCATTGTGAATACTAAGTAGTATTACTCTGAGTGTTCTAGCAATATCGCAAGGATATAGCGTAGGACTCTCTTTATCTTCATCTGTGTGTCCTAACGAGATTTGATTGATCTCCTGGCTCTAGACTCGATTTGTGCACTTTTAGTGGTCGGAGGCTGGAGCAGATGCCACCTATTCAATATCAACTATCTCGAAGTGAGAAAGTCAATAGAATTCGTGTTGATCTCCGTGACAATAAAACAAACTTCTTTTGAGAGAAGCCTAGGTAGCTAGGAAAGGGTTGTGCTTCACATCACTGAGTCCATGATGAGTTTGTCTTCATGGTGAGTTGACCCGGTTTCTGCCTAAGTTGTATGGAGGGCTTCTTTCTTTAGACCCTTTATCCTTACAGTTCTTTTTCATTCTTCAACCCCTTCAATGCTTACCAAGACATCATTAATAGCACCTTGTTGTGATTGTTCCAGTGCTATCATCAGTACTTAGTCGGCATTCAGCTTCAATCACATTCTACTCCATCTTTCCTAAGGACTTCTAATAATCTATTGGATTGTCCCTGGGAAGATCCCTCCGGTTCTGGTTGGATCATAGGACTTAAACCTAACCACCTTTTGACACCAATAACGTCGTGAATTAAAGATGTTGTGGGTTTTTTATCGTAACCATGAGTGCATGAGTCTTTAGATCACATTTTAATCACATTTTCTCCCCTATCTATAATATATGAAATCTTTTGATATTAGAGATACCAAATTTGATTAAAATATATTTTGAAAAATAGTCTTGAAAATCTTCGGGAGAAAAATGTGTCAAACTTAGCATGAATTTTGGAAAGCTCCCCCTCAAAAATTGATCCAATGGAATTGTCATTACGAGGATTTGATCCACATTGAACTTTTGAGGATAGGAGTTGTTGAACACACAATTTTTGAAAGATTTTGAATATCATTGAGAAATTCTTGAAAAAGTTGTGTTCAACGCTTTTTGAAAAATCAATTCTTTTTGTCAAAGAGGTTTTTATAAAGCATAAACTTGAGTTCATAGACTTTGAATGTCTTGACGAATCCACTCAAGTGTAAGAAGATTTAACTTCTTTTGCTAAGGGTAAGAGCACGAAATCGTACACTCCCCCGTGAATATTGATCCGGGTTGCAATCTGAAAGTGATTACAAACCATTATGTTGAGCTCACAACCTTGAATGTTTTGTGACAAGCTCAACCCGAGATAGATTGCTCTACCCGTTGTTGGAAATATTGTCCAAAAGAGACAATTTCCGTTGTAAAAGATAGAAATGACATGTTTTGAAAAATATTTACAACTTTCATTCGAGCTTTATGTACACACCCGTGTCGTTATTGAGCGACATTAATAGGTACGTCCATATTATCGATACTGAAAGACATGTCGAGAAGAATATTTTTGGATTATCAAAGATTTTTTAATTTTGTATTTTGCTTTTTCATTAATATTTACAGATAGATGTTTGATAGAGGAATCAAGCAGGCTTCTTTGCCAGAATCTCCAGTTCTGCTGGAGTCAAACATCTCATACCAATTTGCCTAACAAGATACGCAAACCTCTCTTTCGAAAGAGCTTTTGTAAACAAGTCAGCTAATTGGTAATCAGTTCCAACAAGGTATAATTCAACAATACCCTTTTCAACTTGTTCCTTAATGAAGTGGTATCTGACATCGATGTGCTTCGTGCGGGAATGCTGTACCGGATTGCAGGAGATGGCTATGGCCGACTTTGAGTCACAGTACATAGGTACTTTATCAAAGTGAAAGCCATAATCCGTGAGTTGTGTTCTCATCCAAAGAACTTGAGCACAACACGCAGATAGAGACACATACTTGATAAGTGTGAAAACACTCATCAATAATGATCCAAATACCACTCAAAACACAGTCAAATACATTATTTTAACTATAAGATATCAGAATTATGCGTGTATTTGTGTTTTATGTGTTTTCAGGTAACAAGATACAATTTTGGAGCAAAGACGCGTTTTCATGGACTTATTTGATCAAAAGACGAAGAAAAAGATGAAAGATGCTTTCAAGGACCATACTTGCCATTATTCACAAAGATCAAGGGCTGAACATGCAGTTTTCGTTAAGATGAAGGATTAAAAAGAAATGTGCTTAAATCTTTATATACATTTGAAGAGAAATGAAAAGATTAGGGACCAAATGGCAATTTAAATAGAAAGTTAAGAAAGTATTTACTTAACTTGGTCACATTGACCAAACTGGTCAACACACAAACACAAAAACAGTCGCGTCTTCTCCATTGTGAAGAGAGAGAAAGGAAACGATATGACGGTTTCTTTCTTTTCATCCACCAAACCTGCAAATCCTTATCAAGAACAATCCACGACGATTCAAGCAAAGAGTTTAACTACAAAAATGATCACCTTCCTCTCCTCAACATGATGGTACCACTTAATTCGATCAAGAATGAAGAATGAAGAAAGCCCCAAATTCAAGAATGAAGGACGAGTGTAATCCTCGTATTAAACACGTGTCAATTGCTCATTGGACAAACCACGTCACATCACTCTTCTCGACGGCTATATAAAGAAGACGAGGGCTTCATTTCTGATGGTTAGCTTAGGTGTTAGTTTTCACATAGTTAGTTAGATTAGAGTAGTTAGTTAGTTAAACTTGTTAGTTTTTCTTTCAAATCTGTTTCTTTTCAGTTTAATCAGTTGTAACCGTTTCTTTTCTTTCACCATTAATGAAGATTTAAGCTTTCTCGTTACTGTTCAAATCTTTCTCACGTCTTGTTACTTTTAGTTAAAGAGTTAGTTTTTTCTAGCTTATTAGATATGATTTCAGAATATGATGAATGGTGCTCCTTTGATATTGATTTTAGTTAGTTTGATATTGATTAAGACGCGAAGGGGTTGTTTGGTATCAGTTAATGCTATATTGAATAATCAGTGTTCACAGTTTGGTTGAGTTTTATAGGTTTAAAAGCTTTTCAGCTTAATCAGTTTAAATGGAATTTTTCATCATAAGATTGTTTAAATAAGTTTGTAGAACCGATAAGTTCACAAGCTCCAAAAGCTTATGAAAAGCTTTTGGTAATACAAGTTTTCAGAATTATTACTTTTAAATAGTAAGAATTAGATTTGAAAGTTTCTTAGTGTAACAGTGTATTTTACATTGAATTCAGATTGTTCAGATAGAGTTTTGGTTAAAAAGTTCGGAAAAATCGCTTGATACAGATCAGTGCTTGGTTTCTCGTTTTTGTTATCAGTTTTGCAGGTATACTGACTTGCAGGTACTAATGAATTGAGTAGATCAGCTGGTAAGTCGATGGTGATTTCAGTTCGATAGTCAGTAGCAGTTAGCTAAGCCGGCTCAGCGCCGAGCTTCGTCATCAAAGGACTGGCTTCGGATGAATAGGTTAAGCACGTGTTCTTTTCCTGCATATTTTAGCTTAATCTGCTATTCCGATTTTATAGAGTAATGATTAGTGTAAATTTGCTTGCTTGCTATCTGTTAGATGTATGATTCCTGTTATTGATAGTATGCTTAGTTTCATTCCTGTCCGAGCTTAATTTCTGTTATAGTGTGTTTGGCATTAGCGTTTTCTTACTGATCTTGCATCTTTAGTAGCGTACTGAGTTTGATTTTAAAGGTTCAAGGATGAGCGAGTTAGGATGTAGTAAACTGTCAGTTCTCATTTAGTTAGTTTACTAGTTTTGAACATAGTATAATAAGCAGCGTAGATCAGTTTAAGATAGATATAAGTTGTTAATCAAACTTAGGAATTATAGTGAGGTAAAATCTATCTAGTTGATTGTAGCCAATTCATTTGTGTAAGATAGGAAATCGTTCTCAACTAATTAGGTGTCTAGCTTATTAGATCAGTTAACAATATAGCTAAAAAGTGCAGTTTTTTCTTAGCTTTGATTATACGAATAGGAATAATGAGTCTGGTTACATTTAGTACAGTTTTTAGATCGTACATGTTTACCCCTCCATTGTGTATGGTGTTGTCTCAGTCACAGTCCACAGTTAACAGCCGTTAGGCATTCTTGCCTAAGTTTCGTTAGTCTGTTATACAAGTTTAATGATTTTACAAGTATGGTCCTTTATTGTGTTTGTACTCATTGCAGTCACAGTCCTAGCTACTTAGATTAGTTACACAGTTAGGTTAATTTTGTTAAGAGTGTTACATTTCTAGTCCTAATTGGTTAGTTTTGATTTGTTGGGCTGGATATAGCTGTTGGGCCAGTTGGTCATTTCCTTGTTGGGCTAGTATCTAGTTGGGCCAATTGTTTCTTGGACTAGACTTGTTTTAAACTTTGAGTAACATCCGTTAATTTCATTAATTTCGTAAAAGTTGAACTTGTAGATTTAATTTCAGTGTTATAGTTTTTACTTCGATTTCCGTACTTTGTTAATTTTGTTGAAATTGAATTTTGTATTTTTATATTTCGTGCATTTAATTGTCGTAATTGCAATGTGTTTTTAGTATAGTAAATATACGTAGTAGCTAATATTTTTGCCTTTTTATGTGCTTTGTGCAAAGTAGACATAGAATACCAATCAAGTCTTTTTAACCAAGAACAATCAAGTTGAGCTTAAAATTGTTATATCAATTCGAATCGAGCTGAGAAGACAACTACACTAAAAACGAAATATTAAATGGCGCCGCTGCCGGTTCTTTTCGTGAAGATTAACGATTTCGAGTGAGACGATTGGATTTTGGGATCCGTTCACTTTGTGAACGTTATTTTTACGTATTATAATCAAAAAGATAAAAAAAATCAAAAAGATAAAAATACAAAAAAATAAAAAAATCAAAAAAACAATTCTTTTCCTAAAGAATTGAACCAAAAAAAAAAAAAAAAAAAATCCAAAAAGTAATCTTTTTTCTAAAAGATTACACCCAAAAATATATATTATTCGTTTTTATCGGTTTTTACGTAGATATAGTATTTTTTCTTAAAAAATCAAATAAATACAAAAATATTTTATATATATTATTATATGTAGATACGTATACGTATAAGAACAACCAAGTTACCTATCTTCCATAAGTATTGCCGAGGCAATACACCGTGTTGAGGGGCGTTCCGGTCCTTGACACGCGTATCGATCCAATTTAATTAAGCAAGAATAGATAAATACTTCCAATTGGCAATAATTCGAAGAATACAAACTACTAAAGTGAATAGATAGGCGACGTGCTATAAAATGCCGTCTAAGGGTTAATAGGTACTTAAGTGCTTCGCGCCACCTAACCCCCCGTTCACTAGTGCGTATTCTAAGAAGGAAGGCTTGATTGGAGGTCTTGCACCCAAGTAGTAATTATATATATACTTTCTTGTGGATATTTCATATCGAACCTCGAAGAGGATAATCCTTTTCTCTTCAAAGTCGACCGAGGGCTACTCCCTCATTCCTCGTGTTTACTTACACGTGTACTCGCACACGTGTAAACATACCACCTTTGGTGTATTACTTCCTTCCCCGATGAAGCTTTTAAACGTCATTATACTTGTATATACATTCGGCCACCTTGCTAAACATGGATACTCGTTCCATGTGGGAGATTTTGCAACAACGATCCGCCAACGCTAATTATTCGCCTTGTTCGACTTGTGGTGGTCCACACGATACGTATTTATGTGATCAAAATAATGGTTATTATGGGGAGGGATATGCTTACAATGGAACCGAGAACCCTAATTTTCGACCTAACATTCAAATGGACTACACTTGTAATGACTATATGGGCTATTCCGGTTTTTCATCACAACCTCCACCATCATTTCATGATCAAACCTTTAATGTGCCATACCAAAACCAAGGATTTTCCAATTATGGAGGTTTTCAAAATGATGATACTTTTCCATGCTATAATCAAGATACTTTTCAAAATCAAGGATTTTCACATTATGAGGGTTTTCAAAATGAAGGAAATTTTCAAGGCTACAATCATGAGAATTTTCATAATCAAGACTCTTTTCAAACCTATAATTCACCTAATTATGGAAATCCACCTCCACCATATTCTTCGACTTTTTCATGTGAGTTTTGTGGAAACGCACACCATTATGGTTATGATTGTAGACCGAAGGATCCGCCATCCTATGTCCTTGATAATGTCAAGTTTTATTCTTCACTTGAGAAAATGAACAAGTTGAACGATGACTTTTATAAGATGCTTGATAGTATGCAAGACACGAGCCTTGAGGAAATGAAAAACGCATGCCCGTTGTTCGAGGAACAAATTAAGTTTTTTGAGGAAGTGGAAAGTATGACTTGGCAGATTTATGACAAGGAGATCGGTGCAATGTGTCGTGAATCGTTGAAAAAAGGTTCTTGTCGCCTCAAGGAAAATTTAGATAACTTTCTCTTTAAGATTGCTACAAAGGAAAAAGAAGAACAATTTATTGCTAATCGTGCTCGATTGCTTAAACAATGCTTATTAGATGAAGATGATGAGGAACCTTCGATTTATATGGCACTTAATGATGACACATCTTCATCACCTTTACCTCACGTGGAACCCACCGACTCTTTAACCATGGGGGACGAGCCTCTTAGCACTAATACAAACACCAATTCGGATGAATTAACCTTTTCTAGTGTTCAGAACCTTATCCCAATCCAAAGAGAGCTTGAGAGGGTTTCCAATGAACCATGTGATGAGCTTTGTGTTGATACCTTTTCTCCTCATGATCACATTGAGATTTTATCACATATTGACCTTCATGCTACTACTAGTGATTTTGGTGATTTCGATCTTGATGAATTGTTCAAAGAAAGGGATAATGAGATTGAGGAAGAGTTTGTGAAAGACTTTCCACAAATAGAGGATGAAAATTGTGATTCTAGTGACGCGTCTTATGCTATATCATCCGATGATTTGTCTTGTCAAGATAACATTCCTAATTTGGATGAAGAGTTTGCTCCTATAGGAAAAGTGGATCCTTCTCCTCTACCACCATATGATTCTTGTGATGAACCTTTTGATGATCCTTATGATAGTGATGAGTCTTTTACTTCTGATGATGACGACTCCATGTCTTCTATGACTCCTTCACCTATTCCTCTAAGTGATTTTGTGATACATTCAAATCCTCTTTTTGAGACATGTTTTGATAACCCACTTTTTGAGGAGTGTGAAGAACCTAATAATGAGTCTATAGAAGAAGAACCCTTGTTTGATAATCCTTCACTGGTTTTTGAGGATACACCTATTGATTTTCATGATCATATCATCCCTTTGAGTGATTCTCTCATTAATACACCTTCTTTTGAGCCTTATGTTCCCACCCTCCCACCCTTGAAGTTGGTTATTGATGAAGATCCTTTCCTCTTAGAGGTTGATACTTTTTCATCTAAGGCACCTTTAGAACCAAAAACCTTTGATATGGACTCTTTTATGGAGATTGATGCCACCATAGAGGATACTCTTGCACAATTTGATATAGAGGTCAACGATAGTGTTTCTAATTTGGAAGAGGAGGTTCGTCTTATTACTAAATTGCTTTTTGGGACCCTAGAGCCTACACCTTCTCCACAAGACACTATTAATCTTGATCCTCCTTTCACTATGCCTTATATGGAAGATTACCCACCTTTTGATGATGATGACGAGCCTAACATGGACATAATAGTTATGAATGTTTTGATACCTACACCTTCATATTTTCATGATGCTTTGATCACTAAGGGGGAATCTTATATGGTTGATACGAGTTCATCTTCTTATTTTCCCATGAAGGGAAAGGTTTTTGATCTTGGGATACGTATGTTTGGGAAACATCGGTTTTCATCTACTCCACTTAAGAGTGTGACTTCTATTGATATGGACTTCTTGTATGAGCTTACTTTGGTGATGCTACCTATTTTGGAGTTGTTCGAATGTATAGATGGAAACTATGTATTTGATCCTGGGGTTCTTCCTATTTTAGAGATTTCGTATGTTGGACAAACTTGAGACACGTTGGACCGTTCCATTTATCGAGGCGGATATTGTAAATCTTATAGTAAATGGCAACGTGCTAAGTTTGAGTGTATCATGTGAGATGTGCTTCAAAGTGGATATTCTTTAGTCTCCATGATGGTTTCCCCAAGGACAACTTAATTCGGGGCCGAGTCGAGCTAGCGACTTAGGGTTAAAAAAACTCAAGCATTGAATAACTAGGTTAGAAAACGTAGAGTAGATTTTCAATAGGTTAGGTTTAATTAAAAGGATGTTATAGTAGAGTTGAAGTGGAGGGGTGCCTTTCTTCGTCTTTTGGTGTTTGTTTCAAGGGTTGCTCTCTCACATTTCATGCTTGGAGCTTATGGAGGAGGCCCGTGTATCTGGTTCACTTCGATTGGTTTTTGCTATTATGATATTCAAAACACTTGTGCTTAAAATGAATACCCTTTAGTTGTCTCTTCCTTAACTTGGGTTAAGCAAAGTAATCAATGTCATAAGTGTAGGGGAGTTTACTCCAATACTCTTAAACATTGAGGACAATGTTTATCTTAAGTGTAGGGGAGACTTCTATCGAAGTGACCTTACCTAGACCATTGCCTTAACTTCATGATAATTGGGGAAAATTAATTTTTCAAACATTTTTCAAATTTTTGATCTACTTTGGCCAACAAAAATATGCATTCATAATTTTTGCATCAATCAATTTTGCATAACACATTTGCATTGTATATATTTCTTCTCTTATTTTTTCATCAAAAATATATAAAAAGAAAAAAAATATAATAAAACATGGTTTTAACAAGTTTAGACTTCTTTGACATATTAGGCCCGCCATGGATATTTTGACTCAACCCGAGTTTGCTTATCTTAGCACTCTCTAGCTAGTATCCTTAACCATGTAGTCCTTCATTGGTCTATTAGGCTAAGCATCCACCAATTTCATTATTTGAGATTTTAAATTTGTGGAGAATGGGAAATGATAGAGTTGAAGCAAGTATAAAAGGGCTAGATAAACTTCATGGCAATTACTTGTGGCTAAACCCTTCTCTTCTTTACCTCTATTTTCTTCGCATGTATATAATTGTTAATAAATAATCAAGTACGGTTTTAATTGGTTTGTAATCTCTTATGCATTTTTGGCTAATCATTCATGGTTGGTATGAGTACGTCTTAAGATTCTAAGTTAGAACGTTTTATGTGTACTAGACTTATGTCATGCTCAATATTTAGCGGGTGTTTTTTCCTTTTCTTCTTTTCAAATTTCTCTGTGAGGAATAAAGAAAAATAAGAGCGGCTTATGAAAAAAAAATGAGTGGCTAGTAAAAAAAAAATAAAAAAAATAATGCAAGACTCCCAAGAGGGGCAGTGTGGTGTTAATTATAGTGACTATTGAGTTCCAATATTACCTTGACGGGTTGCGGGGATTCAATAGATTGCTCCAATCCAATATTACCTTGACGGGTTGCGGGGTTGAAGATCCAAAGTCTCAAAAAGATGGCGGATGTAAATTATTGCGTGAGTTTTATTTTTCTTTCCTTAGCGAGTGTGTAGCTACTTATGAAAGCATGACATGAGGATCTTACACATAAGGCGAATGACTTATTACTTTTAAAACGGACTTATATTAATTGTGAGCGGTTTTTCAAGTAATGGATGAGAGGATTACTTAGGATTAAAACCGTGCTTCCTTATTTTTGGATTTTACATTTCTTATACTTCACGCTTTAAATAAATGACAAATTTGCCCAAAAGCAATTTGCTCAAATAATAACCGGTTCCACATTTAATTATCATGAATAAGTTGATGCACTTTTTACTTGTGAATACAATGATCCCATTTTTAAGCTTGGTATGGGGAAAGTGAAACTTGAGGGTGATAAATGTCCATGGTACCCAAGCCCTAATTCAAGTCATTGATTTCTTTATGAGTTATTTCCATCAAAACCATTTATGAAAAATATAAAAATATAAAAATAGAATTGTTTTCCTTTGCATTGCATTGTAAATATTCAAAACCATTCATCATATAGCATAGTATAGTTTATTAAATCATAAAATGGCCAAGGTTGGTTAATTATGAGAAAAGTGTAACTTGGTGCTTTAAAATGCTGCATTGCATGAGGTCATGGCAATGGTCAAGTGGAGGGGAGTTGATAAGTGTGAAAACACTCATCAATAATGATCCAAATACCACTCAAAACACAGTCAAATACATTATTTTAACTATAAGATATCAGAATTATGCGTGTATTTGTGTTTTATGTGTTTTCAGGTAACAAGATACAATTTTGGAGTAAAGACGCGTTTTCATGGACTTATTTGATCAAAAGACGAAGAAAAAGACGAAAGATGCTTTCAAGGACCATACTTGCCATTATTCACAAAGATCAAGGGCTGAACATGCAATTTTCATTAAGATGAAGGATTAAAAAGAAATGTGCTTAAATCTTTATATACATTTGAAGAGAAATGAAAAGATTAGGGACCAAATGGCAATTTAAATAGAAAGTTAAGAAAGTATTTACTTAACTTGGTCACATTGACCAAACTGGTCAACACACAAACACAAAAACAGTCGCGTCTTCTCCATTGTGAAGAGAGAGAAAGGAAACGATATGACGGTTTCTTTCTTTTCATCCACCAAACCTGCAAATCCTTATCAAGAACAATCCACGACGATTCAAGCAAAGAGTTTAACTACAAAAATGACCACCTTCCTCTCCTCAACATGATGGTACCACTTAATTCGATCAAGAATGAAGAATGAAGAAAGCCCCAAATTCAAGAATGAAGGACGAGTGTAATCCTCGTATTAAACACGTGTCAATTGCTCATTGGACAAACCACGTCACATCACTCTTCTCGACGGCTATATAAAGAAGACGAGGGCTTCATTTCTGATGGTTAGCTTAGGTGTTAGTTTTCACATAGTTAGTTAGATTAGAGTAGTTAGTTAGTTAAACTTGTTAGTTTTTCTTTCAAATCTGTTTCTTTTCAGTTTAATCAGTTGTAACCGTTTCTTTTCTTTCACCATTAATGAAGATTTAATCTTTCTCGTTACTGTTCAAATCTTTCTCACGTCTTGTTACTTTTAGTTAAAGAGTTAGTTTTTTCTAGCTTATTAGATATGATTTCAGAATATGATGAATGGTGCTCCTTTGATATTGATTTTAGTTAGTTTGATATTGATTAAGACGCGAAGGGGTTGTTTGGTATCAGTTAATGCTATATTGAATAATCAGTGTTCACAGTTTGGTTGAGTTTTATAGGTTTAAAAGCTTTTCAGCTTAATCAGTTTAAATGGAATTTTTCATCATAAGATTGTTTAAATAAGTTTGTAGAATCGATAAGTTCACAAGCTCCAAAAGCTTATGAAAAGCTTTTGGTAATACAAGTTTTCAGAATTATTACTTTTAAATAGTAAGAATTAGATTTGAAAGTTTCTTAGTGTAACAGTGTATTTTACATTAAATTCAGATTGTTCAGATAGAGTTTTGGTTAAAAAGTTCGGAAAAATCGCTTGATACAGATCAGTGCTTGGTTTCTCGTTTTTGTTATCAGTTTTGCAGGTATACTGACTTGCAGGTACTAATGAATTGAGTAGATCAGCTGGTAAGTCGATGGTGATTTCAGTTCGATAGTTAGTAGCAGTTAGCTAAGCCGGCTCAGCGCCGAGCTTCGTCATCAAAGGACTGGCTTCGGATGAATAGGTTAAGCACGTGTTCTTTTCCTGCATATTTTAGCTTAATCTGCTATTCCGGTTTTATAGAGTAATGATTAGTGTAAATTTGCTTGCTTGCTATCTGTTAGATGTATGATTCCTGTTATTGATAGTATGCTTAGTTTCATTCCTGTCCGAGCTTAATTTCTGTTATAGTGTGTTTGGCATTAGCGTTTTCTTACTGATCTTGCATCTTTAGTAGCGTACTGAGTTTGATTTTAAAGATTCAAGGATGAGCGAGTTAGGATGTAGTAAACTGTCAGTTCTCATTTAGTTAGTTTACTAGTTTTGAACATAGTATAATAAGCAGCGTAGATCAGTTTAAGATAGATATAAGTTGTTAATCAAACTTAGGAATTATAGTGAGGTAAAATCTATCTAGTTGATTGTAGCCAATTCATTTGTGTAAGATAGGAAATCGTTCTCAACTAATTAGGTGTCTAGCTTATTAGATCAGTTAACAATATAGCTAAAAAGTGCAGTTTTTTCTTAGCTTTGATTATACGAATAGGAATAATGAGTCTGGTTACATTTAGTACAGTTTTTAGATCGTACATGTTTACCCCTCCATTGTGTATGGTGTTGTCTCAGTCACAGTCCACAGTTAACAGCCGTTAGGCATTCTTGCCTAAGTTTCGTTAGTCTGTTATACAAGTTTAATGATTTTACAAGTATGGTCCTTTATTGTGTTTGTACTCATTGCAGTCACAGTCCTAGCTACTTAGATTAGTTACACAGTTAGGTTAATTTTGTTAAGAGTGTTACATTTCTAGTCCTAATTGGTTAGTTTTGATTTGTTGGGCTGGATATAGCTGTTGGGCCAGTTGGTCATTTCCTTGTTGGGCTAGTATCTAGTTGGGCCAATTGTTTCTTGGACTAGACTTGTTTTAAACTTTGAGTAACATCCGTTAATTTCATTAATTTCGTAAAAGTTGAACTTGTAGATTTAATTTCAGTGTTATAGTTTTTACTTCGATTTCCGTACTTTGTTAATTTTGTTGAAATTGAATTTTGTATTTTTATATTCGTGCATTTAATTGTCGTAATTGCAATGTGTTTTTAGTATAGTAAATATACGTAGTAGCTAATATTTTTGCCTTTTTATGTGCTTTGTGCAAAGTAGACATAGAATACCAATCAAGTCTTTTTAACCAAGAACAATCAAGTTGAGCTTAAAATTGTTATATCAATTCGAATCGAGCTGAGAAGACAACAACACTAAAAACGAAATATTAATACTCCGCTTCGGCTGATGAAAGTGACGTGCAATCCTGCTTCTTGGAAGACCATCCCACAAGCTTATCTTGACCTAGAAATTATGCACCACCAGAAGTACTTTTACGTGTATCAAGACACCCTGCATGATCAGAATCTGAATAGGCCGTTAGAAAGAAACCGGTTTCCCTTGGATACCAGAGTTCCATGTGAATGGTATTCTTAAGGTACCGAAAGATCCGTTTAACCTCCTTGAGGTGCTTTCCAGTGGGTCTTGCTTGATATCGTGCACAATAGCATGTAGCATGATGAATATCAGGTCTGCTAGCTGTCAAGTACATGAGGGACCTGATCATGGAACGATATCTCGTTTGATCTATGACATCTCCCTCTAAATCAACATCTAGGGATGTGGTTGACAATGGTATCCCAACCGGGTCACATGAGGTCATACCATGCTTTTTGATTATCTTTGACAATACTTAGCTTGGTTAATGAAGATACCACTTGGGATTGGTGAATTTGAATTCCTAGAAAGAATTTAAGTTCGCCCATCATAGACATTTCAAATCTGCTGTGCATTACTTTTTCAAACCATTTTGAAAGTTTTGGGTTTGTAGACCCGAAAATAATGTCATCAACATAAATTTGCACAAGCAAAATGTCATCCCCATATTTATAAGTGAACAAAGTTAGATCAATAGAACCTTTTGAGAAACCTTTGGAGACCAAAAATTTCGAGAGCTCGTCGTACCACGCCCTTGGAGCTTGCTTGAGTCCATAAAGTGCTTTGTGGAGACGATACACCTTGTCAGGATAATGAGGATTGACGAATCCTTCCGGCTGTGTGACATAGACTTATTCCTTTAAAGGACCGTTAAGAAATGTCGTCTTTACGTCCATTTGATAGACAATGAATCCCTTATGTGTAACATAAGCAAGAAAAATCCTGACCGCTTCCATTCGAGCTACTGGTGCAAATGATTCTTCAAAATCAATACCCTCTTTCTGTCCATACCCTTTAGCCACTAGCCTAGATTTATTCTTGATGATCATGTTCTCTTCATCCATCTTGTTTTTCCAGATCCATCAAAGATTTAATGGTATTACATCGTACCACGCCCTTGGAGCTTTCTTGAGTCCATAAAGTGCTTTGTGGAGACGATACACCTTGTCAGGATAATGAGGATTGACGAATCCTTCCGGCTGTGTGACATAGACTTCTTCCTTTAAAGGACCGTTAAGAAATGCCGTCTTTACGTCCATTTGATAGACAATGAATCCCTTATGTGCAGCATAAGCAAGAAAAATCCTGACCGCTTCCATTCGAGCTACTGGTGCAAATGATTCTTTAAATCAATACCCTCTTTCTGTCCATACCCTTTAGCCACTAGCCTAGATTTATTCTTGATGATCGTGTTCTCTTCATCCATCTTGTTTTTCCAGATCCATCGAAGATTTAATGGTATTACATCGTATGGCCTGTCAACAAGTTCCTAGTCTTTAAGCCTTTCAAACTATTGAAGTTCATCCGTCATCGATTCAATCCAAGCGTGATCAGCCATGGCTTTTTTGATGTTTTTTGGTTCAGCTGAACTCACGGCGAGTGCGAACATACAAACATCGACATTGGTGTTGAGCTGTCGTCTTGTGCGAACAGGCTGTGAAGGGTTTCCAATTACTTGAACCAAAGGATGATCTCGGGTCCAATGATGTGTTGAAGGATGTCGTTAATAGAACGTATGCATATTTGACGGATCAACATGGAGAGTAGAAGACTCTCCAGTTTCGTGTACCGGTGTACCAAATGGGTTGATAAATTCGTCTTCGTCAGATAATGCATTGTCTTCTTGATTTGTGTTCTCTGGAGCAATGACAGTAGTTGTGGATGTTTTATGATCGATGGTTGAAGTGATATTCTGAGGAGGTAAATCTGCAGCAACCCGTGTTGAAGTAGATGAAGTTTTATCCTTTTGTTGACGATGATTGGTATCATCATTCTTTTCATGAGTGACAGCGGAAGACTTCGATACAACTTGTTTCTCCCCCATGAAATATTCATCATACATTGGTCCATATAACATTTCCAACTCTTCAATTGTCGTGTTGACTGTCATATCCGCTCTTGGAACATTTCCTTGAACCAGCGTTGAACTTGACGGTTCATTGTTGTGGTCTTGAGTTCCGAGTTCCGTGCGGTTGTGAACGGAAGTCGTTTGTCGTTGTGGATCGGGACTTAAACTGTTTTGTTCAAGTGCCATATCTTGTAATTCATCAAATCGGATATGAATAGTCTCAACTATCAATTTTGTTCTCTTGTTGTACACTCTATATCCCTTAGACTGAGTTGCATATCCCACAAGAATACATGCATCACCTTTCTCTTTCATCTTATCCAAATTTTCACCATCTCGAATAATGTAACAAGTACATCCAAAAACATGAAGGTGTTTGAGTGAAGGTTTTCGATCATGAATTATGTGATATGGTGTCTTTTCATGTCTTGGGATAATTAAGGATCGGTTTTGTGTGTAGCATGCGGTTGACACGGCTTCGGCCCAAAAGTATAGTGGAAGTTTTAAAGCGGATAATAATGTTCGAGCAGCCTCAACTAAAGTACGGTTTCGTCTTTCAACAACGCCGTTTTGTTCGGGTGTTCGAGCAATAGATGTTTCATGTTCAATTCCTTCGGCTTCAAAATAGTTTCTTAGATTTGAATTCAAAAATTTTGTACCTCTGTCAGTACGAACCACTTTAACTTGAGCTTGAAGACCACATTGTATCATTTTAAGAAAGCTAATGAGAACTTCGGGTGTTTCATCCTTGGACCTCAAGAAGTGAGTCCATGTGTACCTTGAGTAATCATCGACAATTACCAGAATATATTTCTTTCCATTGATACTGTGAACACGCATGGGACCACACAGATCCATATGAAGAAGATCTAACCGTCCTTTGGAGCTTGGTGTGGTCTTTGTTTTGAAGCTACTTCGTTTAGCTTTACAAAGCTCACAAGAAGAACAAAGATGATCTTTGATGAATTTCAAACTTGGAAGGCCTCTCACAATATCTTTCTTGGAAAGCAAGTTGATGGTATCAAAATTAAGATGAGATAAAGGTTGATGCCATAACCATGCCTGAGTCGTTGAAGCTTTAGCCATGAAGCAAATTGGAGTTGATGAAGTTGTGTAGTGAAATTGTGTAAAGATCAGTACCCCGTGTAGTAAAGATCAGTACCCCGTGTACCGGTAAGTAAGTTATTCCCATCATAATCACGAATAAAACATGTCTTCTTTCTAAAAGCAACCTCCAAATCTGCATCACATAATTGACCAACCGAGAAAAGATTGTGATTGAGCCCTTCGACGTTGTATACCCTTTTGATCGTTATATTCCCCTGAACCAAATCTCCATATCCTAGGATCGGTGCAAATTGATCATTTCCGAATCGGACCGTACCCAGGAACTTCTCCACGAAGTTAATTAGAAGCTTGAGATTCCCCGTCATGTGCTTCGTGCATCCGGAGTCCAGTATGAAGAGAATTATTTGTATCACCTGCAGAAGAGTTAGAACACGATGGAGCAATTGCTAAATTGGATACCACAGTAGTTGTGATGGTAGAATCATTAGTGTCCTTAACAACATTTAAAGGCATACTAACACTCGTCTTCACATTTTCTGTCCTAGCTTTAGGCATCCATTTATATCCTGGAGGACATTGATTAGCAAAATACCATTTCCAAGACTTGTTAGCAGACTCATATAATTCCTTAATTCTGTTTCTAGGGTTCTTAGTGGTGGATTCTGATGCATTACTTTTCGTAGTGGGGGTTGCACCAGAATGGTTCACATTGCGTTTGGGTTTACTAGCACTAATAGGCTTCGCAACTTGCTGCTTAGTTCTAGTATCTACGCCTTTGACAGTATTCATAGCACACATATAATGATTAGCATTAGCACATTTTCCACATTTGACACAAACGAATTTGACATTCATAGCATTCAAATCATTCATAACATTCAAATCATCATTACACGCGATTACAGACTTTTTATTCTTAAAAACTTTCAAATTCCTAGGGTGTTCTTCTACTTCCTTCATATTCTCTTGACTCTTGTGTTTCCAGACCTTATCATTCACTTGAGTGCGCTTAAGCTGAGGCCGGCTAACACTAGTAGTGGAGACTATTCCTGTAGTAGAAGACACACGGATATTAGTGTTTCTAGAAGTCTGAGGCGAGTGAGTAACTTTGTTTGTGGGCTTAGTGGTCATTCTATATATCCCTGGTTTAATCACATTACTGTACTTAATGCTTGGTGCTATGACATTCCTTATGGGTTGATTCTGTGGTAACCTTTCCTTTCCATCCATCTTGGGGGCAAACACAGGTTTTGCAAACGAGGAATTTGATAAAGCAGATGGTTTTCCCAAGATAGAGGAGCTATTCACCTTAGAAGCATTGGGTTGTATAACAACAGGTTTCTTAATGCTAGGTTCCACAACTTTGCCACCCATCTTAGCAACGAGTTTCTGCAACTCTGCTATCGCTCGTTCCCTGTCTTGTAACTGAGCTTTCAACCCTTTAATTTCCAAATTCTGTTCATTCATTTCTCGAAACGTTTTGGAAAGTTTTTCTTGCAAGTTATTATCATGTGGAAAACTACCAACGTCTTTTTGCAAAGCAAGTTCAAGAGAATGACAATGTTTTTGAAGGAAATCAGTTTATGTTGAAGTAACTCAAAAGCCTTTTTATCAACATTTTCTTTACGTTTCGAAAGCTTAATTTCAAGACTCTCACATTCTTTGATCTTATCAAGATATTTGCATGCGACATCAGAATATTCATCAATATCAGCACAAGATGTAAAATAAGCACACATAACATCTTTAGAAATGCATTCTTGCAAGAGTAAATCATATTCATCTGAAAAATCAGACTTCTCCATTTGAAGATCATCAATGTTTTTCTCAACAGACTCAACATATTTTAAATCATCAAACATTTCAGTCCGAATGTACTCCTCAAATTGAAGAACAGTTTCTTTAATCAACGCCATATTTGGAATTAAGAGTTCTTTCACAAGCAAGGTAATATCTTGAGGAATCGGGCGTTACCACTCAGCATTTTCACGTTTTGCCCAATCTCTTTCAACAATAGATTTAATATTATCTATGTGGTGTTTAAGAATACCTAATGTTTTCCTACTCTTGCTTTTAGATTCATCTAGAGGAAGGTAGTTCATGTATTTGTAAACATTAGATTTCTTAGGGGCAAACGCTTTCTTCCATTGAATTCTCTTTTGTTTGCATTCTAAAAACACTTCCTCACGGGTTTTCTGAGTTTGTTTGTTGAAAAGACCATAAAGACTATTCATGTAAGCATAATTATATGGTTTCACAAACTCCTTATTGACAAGTGGTCGACTATCATCATCCCAAAGGGCAGTCTCTTCACTATCGGCACTTACAGGCATGCAATCAAGATCGGTCCTTTCAGTCTCATCAAGATAAAGACACGGGTTCGCAGCTTGAGCTTTGGTAAGGTACTCAGGACTTGCAAAGCTAGCTTGACCCTTAAACATCGACGGAGGTGCTAGCATTCTTACGGTTTGAATAGAATCATGCGTTTAATAAACAACTTTCTTCAAAAACTCGACTTGTTCTTCTAGTTTCGTTACTTTTTCGGTTTCTTTATCATATCTACTTTTGAAGTCTTGTTTTAATGCATCTACCTCTTGTTTCTGAACCTCAAGAATTTTAGCAGAATCGGTAGTGGTCATAGAGAGCTTTTGTTCAAGTTCATTAACTTTGGTATTGGCAAGGTACGTTTTTTGACGTTCATCCATTAAGAAAACATTATATTGACGCTTCTCTTTGGCTAATAACTCAAGAGTTGTATTATATTTGTTTTCAAAATCGTCCTTTTGACTTTTTAACGCACTACCCTTGTACCCATCAAGCTCTTTGGTTTTATGAAGGAGCTCATCTCTATAGCTTTCAGTCATCTCACTTGATTTGATAAGAGCAGCTTTGCATTCTTCAAAATTTTGAGTGAGCGTAACGTTTGCCTTCTTTAATTGCTTTTGACTCTGTTTATTTTCAGTGACATCTTTTTGTAAAGTGGCAATTAAATTAGCAAGCGCAATACGTTCCTCTTCATCATACTCATTTGCATGTTGATCATCCTCAGACTCATTATTGCACATGTCTGATGAATCGGGTGTGGTATTGCTATCAACCGTTTCCATCATACACGTGTCATTAATGGCATTGGGTAAATCACTATGCTCATGAATATCACCAAACACATTATATTCATTAGTAGTGTGTACCTTATCGATTGGCTCAGTGTCAAAGATAGGACCATTGTCATCTTCAGTGACTTTGAGAACTTCTTCAACCTTTGCCATGTACGAGTAATGTGCATCGAGTTCTTGATCAGAATCTTCATCATCAGTGTCATCAAGCATTGCTCCTTCCTCAGCTGATAATTTAACCCCTGCTTTCATTTTCTTGCATAGCAGCATCTTTTCCTTGTGATAACTAGAGTCTCTAACCCTTTTCGGCTTCCTGCATTCCTTTGCCATATGCCTATATCCTTGGCAATTAAAACATTGAATCCCACTCTGCTGAACCACTTGACTTCCAATAGTTTCCCTATTCCCAGTAGCAGCAGCAATCCTCTGAGTATCATACTTGGCAGTTTGTCGATCATACCTTGCAGAACCCTCAACATGTGTTGGATTATGTCGATCATACCTAGAAGGACTTTCACCACGTCGACGTGTGTCATACCTTGGAGGACTCTCAACATATTGGTTCTTTGTGTTAGATGATGTTCGAAGATTGTTGTTGGTGGGTTTGTAGATTTTCTTGTAAGTCTTCATTATGAAATCAATTTGTTGTTTCATCTCTCGATTCTTTTGAGCTTGGTCTTCATCACTATCTTCTTCAGATGATGTTTCAGATGGTGGTGATGGTGCTCTTGACACTTTACCTCGTGATCTTGTGGATGATGAAGACTTAGATGATGTGGAATATCGTGGTGAAGATGATGTAGTGGAGTATGGATTAGGAGCACGAGAGTGATGATCTTGAACATGTTGAGTGGTAGTCACTAAAGCAAGTGGATTAGCCGTCTTGGCAACACGTTCAGCTCGAATCTCATTTGCCTCATTCTGAAATTGCTTCAAGATATCAAAGATTCGATGATATGAGACCTCGTCTAACTTTTCTTGTTGTTTCACTAAAGTGACGAACCGTGTCCACTCGGGTTGAAGTTGTTGAAGAAATTGAACATTGACTTGCATGGTGGAGACTTGTAGATTATTTCTTGTCATGTCATTCATCATTTTATAAAACCTGGAGTAATATGAATCAATTGATTCTCCATCCTTTGAAGTAAACTTGCCAAAGTTCCAAACAAGTTTGTTTTGACATCTTGTTTGTTGAGTGATTCTCCTTGTTGCAAGCGTTCAATAGCAGTCCACATTTCATGTGCTGTAGGGCATGCATCAACCGTGGAGTAAATATCATCTCCAATCCCACTTAGAACCATATAGATGGCTTCCTTCTCCGCATCATGCCAAGCATAATTTTCAGGTGTGAGATCGGCTCTTGTTTCATCACGTTCACTTGCAGGTATTGGATCAGTAGTATCTGTGGCTGGTCTTGGAAGAATTGAGATTTTCTTGAATACATATGGTCCATGAGTAATACATGTCCTCAAGGCATCACCATTGGGTCTTGTATCAAGGTATCGTATGAAACGTGATTGCCATTGAGCATATCGACCAGACACAAGCATTTGTGGTCTCTCTTTATTACCCGCCACCATGATATTGTTGTTTGTGACACGATACTCTTGAGTTGAATCTATATCTAGAGACTTGAAATCGATGAAGTAAAAATGGATCTTAAGTAGATGTGTTGTGATTGTTGTTGGCGATGAAAAATGTTAAAATCCCCTAAAAATTGTCTTCATAAGAAACCAAAAATTCGAAGGCGAAAAATCACACATTTTCACTTTTGTAAAAATCTTCAATTTTCGAAATATTGGATAATTTCAGAATAACTGACTTTTTCAGAAAATTTGGGTTTTTTCGGAATAACTGACATTATCAGAGAAGTTGGGTTTTTTCGGAATAACTGACATTTTCAGAGAAGTTGAACCTTCTTCGGAATAATGGAGGTTTTCAGAGAATTGAACCTTCTTCGGAATAATGGATGTTTTCAGAAAATTGAATCTTCTTCGGAATAATGGATGTTTTCAGAGAAACGGACCTTCTTCGGAATAATTGATGTTTTCAGAAAAACGAGGATTTTCGGAAAAAATGATATCTTCGGAATATGTGAAATTTTCAGAGAAATGAGAATCTTCGGAATATGTGAAATTTTTTCCAGAGAAATGAGAATCTTCGGAATAAGTACTATTCTTCGGAATATGTGATATTTTCAGAGAAATATCTTCGGAATAATGCACTTTTTCAGATAAATTGAAAATTTTGGAAAAACGTACCTTCTTCGGAATAAACGTTTCTTCGACATAAATGCTTTTCCAGAATATACTAAATTCAGAGAAAAGACTATCTTCGGAATAGTAAAACCCTTATCCGAAAATCTTTTTTCGGAATAATAAACCCTTATCCGAAAATCTTATTTCGGAATGATCTTGAAGCAGTTAAGGAACCGTAACTCAAAAATGAATCCAAACACCTCAAAAACTTGCGATTTTTACCACAAAAACCGAACCAAAACCCTACCAAATAGATATAAATGAATTATATCAAGATTTATAGCCCGAAAAAACTAAAAAAAAATAATAATAAATTAATTCGGGATGATTTAGATGGAAAAATCAACCGAATCAAACTAAAACCAAACAACCAAACACAATCTACCCCGTGGCGATTGATACCAAATGTTGTCTCATATTATTATGATGATTATTGATAGAAAATAGATGAAAAGATATGGATTCCTAGAGAGAAAAAGTAGTGAGAGAAAATAGAGAGAAGAGAGATGATTAACTTGGTGAATATTAGATTAGAGAAAATTAGAGTTACAAATGATCATCCACCCTTCCTAACATGCTAGGAAGGGCTTTATATAGCCGTGCTTACATGTAACCATAATGGGCTATATTGTTTGGACCGGGCTTGTCTTTTGGGCTTTAAATAGCTTAAATCCATGCCCGTGAACCATGACTATTTAACTAACTATTACAACGTTCTAATAAATATTACAATAGAAACCTATGACCGAACATTCTTGTTTAACTCAATATTTTGAGGCTAACAGTATTAAATTATGTATTAATTAGTTTTAATATTATGTATTATTTAGTTTTAATAATGAATATTAAATTATGTCTGAATTAGTTTTAAATTATGTTTATATATTTATACATTATGCATATAATGTTGTAAGTTGATTTTATAACATTTTTATAAACATAAGAGGTTTTTTTTAATATAGTAGAGATAATGGTATTCTTTTAAATATGTATTAAGTAATTTCTCTATTTCAAAATATAAGTTTGATTGTAGGTCAAATACGGATCGAGATCTATTTACTATGAAACCATAGATCGAGGATCGAATCAAACATATTAGGTCAGGTCCAAATCGGTTCAGTTCGAGAAGGGATAATGGTTGGTTGTACGTATAATCAGAGCGAGGATCGAATATGAGAAAAAGTGTGGCTGAAGACGAGACTGAAATGAGTTCGGGCTGATTTTTCGATTCGATCCAATCCGATTCGTGATTCATTATGCTCACCCTTAATTCGATGAATAAAAATAAAAAGTATATGATGTAGTAGTAATAAATGTAGAAGAGTTTTATACAAATGCATCATTTATTTATTTATAATCACTTATAACAAGATATAACGAGTGAACATACAAGTATATGCATACTATATATGAATTTTGAAACAAATAGTGTTGTTTTCATAATATTAGTTACAAATATATATATGCTTCTACGCTCGACACTTCAAGTCTTCAACTGCACATGATCTTTTCTCATGCCATGGTTTATCTTCAGTGTATTCTGCAAAAATAATCATAGCAAGAGCACATATTTAGTTTTATTTTTATCGATATTTTAAAACTAATGACACTATCAGTTTTCATATATGAGCGTACTTGGAGCAGTCGGTGCTAGGGTAGATCTTAAAAGGATTTTTGACGCCACATTTACCAGGCAAAGCGTTTACGTAGTTGAAACTGATGTCATGGTTAGATGCCAGAATAACCTTTTGGCAACGACAAATAGTCTTTCGGTCAGGAGTTGAATGTTCAGCGAGTCCATTAACTTTGCGGCAACAAGTTGGTGACACTGCACCACCTTTAGTCATGTAGCTAATGCATGGTGACAAGCTTCTAGCCACCTGTCTACATGTAATGGCCTTTGCATATGGTATGAGTGCTACCATCAACATGTAAGCCAACATTAGACATAAGATTATCATTCTTTTTCTTTCCATCTTTCTTGATATATCCTTAAAAAGAAGTTGAGTAGTATGTTTTTTTGAATGAAATGACAAGAAATGTCATTTCGGTGTACATATTTATAATGGTATTTTTTGCATATGTTGTATGTCATTAACTAGAGTTTGGGCTCGATAATAATGATACCTACAACGACTGATGTTTTATTTTCCTAACTTATGTGAACTTTGTATGCTATATATTTACTGTATGTACTTTAACTGGTAGTTAACATTGTTATTTTGAAATATACTAAAAAATATTTTAACGTTTTTGTCTTTTATAAAGTATAAATAAAAGTGTTACTAAACAAAAAATTAGAAAGTTTGTTAAAAAAGTTTAACTATTTACCTTAGGGTCCTTAGCCTCTTGACGGACACCCAGTCAACGACATATCCATTACACTGCTCTATCCGTGTCGTGGCGCAAAATTGTTTCCAAATCATTTACTGCGACAAATAAAAGTTTCAATGAACGATGTGCAACTTGTTGGCTTGCGTTTCTTTTTTCATTATTTTTTGAAATAGTTTAATTATTAGCATTATCTCTAAAATTAGGTATAAGAATTAGCTTTAAGGTAGTCACTATCATTTTTACTAAAATGATCTAACATATTAAATGAGTTCTTTTAGTTATCACGTGCAACCACAAATAAAAAGCATGCCTATAATTCAACCAATAAATATACAAGTATAATTTAGTGTGTGCTAATTTTTAATAAGATAATTTAGAAAACTATGCAAAAAACATAAGATAATTTAGAAAGAGCTATAAAGTGTGTGCTCGTTTAACAGGTAGAATGGTAGATTGCTTGATTTTTTAATAAGATAATTTAGTTGCTATAAGCAGCATCTTTAAAATAGTCAGAAATATTCAGGGAGCCTTTGGTTAAACTGAGAGGAATGAGAATGGGTAAGGGTTAGAGAATCAGCCATGTTCACTTATCATCGTCATTGTTCTCAATTGGAGTTGATTAACCTATGTTTTGCGGATGACCTGTTTTTATTTGCTCACGGTGATGATGATTCGGCTAAGGTTCTTATGGATGCTTTGGATGAGTTTAAGCATGTATCGGGTTTGGCTCCTAGTATACCTAAAAGTACTGCTTACTTTTGTAATGTGTTGAATCATATTAAGATTTCTATCTTAAATATTCTTCCATTCATGGAAGGTAGGCTATCGGTAAAGTATCTTGGAGTTCCCTTGATCTCTTCGCGGCTGATGTATAGACATTGTAAGGAGTTGCTAGATAAAGTGGATAGTCGTATTCTTGATTGGAAGATAAGGTCACTATCTATTGCCGGACGACTTTAATTAATTAAATCTGTGATTAGATCTGTGCATATTTATTGGGCCTCCATGTTCATTCTTCTAAGTCGTATTCTTCTTGAGATCGAGCAGCGGTTGAGATGTTTTTTATGGTGTCAAGGGAATTTGGGCCGTGGAAAAGCTAAGGTTGCGTGGGAGGTAGTTTGCCTCCCGAAATCTGAGGGTGGGCTTGGTATTCGATGTCTTGATGTATTTAATCAAGCTCTCATGACAAGTCATATTTGGAAGTTGTTATCGCTTAAGGAATCGCTTTGGGTGAAGTGGATTCATGTCTACAAAGTTAAGGAGCGAAACTTTTGGAATTTGCCAATACGTGGAAATATGTCATGGGGATGGCGCAAATTGATCCAGTTACAGCCTCTTGTTCGGGTTTCTTTTGGTATAAAGTGGGCAACGGTAAAAATGTTTCTATTTGGTACGATCAATGGTGTGTGTAACACCCCACTTTGATAAGTGGAGCGTTACGCGTAATTATAGCATGTCATCAAAGCATGCAAGGTAATATGTAGTAAAACATACATGACCATAGGGAAAACCGGAATCAAACATCGATTCCCAAACATAAGCCCAAAACATAATAGAGTAAATGAAATGAATGAAAGACTAAACAAGCATAAGTATATGAAGGACTAAGGAAAAGAAGTCTATGGCAGCTTCCATCCTATGCATGTCCTCCAAAATGCTCGAGTCTGTCCTTGGGTACCTGCCGTTTTGGGTCATGGAAAGGAAAGTAACGGCTGAGCATAACGCTCAGTGCACGGATATACAAGCATGGAATGAATAATATAAGCATGTAAAACATATAGCAACGGAAATGTATATGTCTTGGAAAACCTGGTATAACTTCATAAAACTGGTTTTATAGTTTGAAAAGCCTTATGTTTATCTTATGAAAACTGTTTAACATGTTAACCATTAGCCAATATATGTCATGAAATATCAACGTGCATGAATACTTGGAGGGGTGACCTCGTCATGCAAATTAGAGGGGCTGCCTCTAATTTAATATACTGTTTGGGTAGGAGGGATCAGCTCCTTGTGAAGGATGCAAGGCACACACCACATTCACCTGAAAAATCTGCTGAAAACATGTAAACTAGGAGCACCCATACGCCCCACCTTATAATAATAATATGGCCAAAAGCTGAAAGGGACGCCACGAGCTATCACTCCGCCGTGGTGAAGTCATACCACTGGTGCCTCCAGTGTTATGGTTATGGTACCTCCATAACTAGGTAAAACTGGTCATGCATGTATATGGCTTTAGGTATTCTAAATTAACATAAGCAATTCAATAACATATAAAACATATACTGGGAAAAACAATTGGTTGCATACGCGAAATCCTAATAAGGAAGAATGTCCATACTGAAAGGACGGAGAATCCGTACCTTGTGTCCAGTGAACGAAGAAGACGAACGAAAGAGAGTCCTACTTCGGTATCACTAATGCTACATAAATACATACGTGTATAAGTATCTGATTACTGAGTACGTAACTGGTATTATAACATGTCTTAGCTTGTTTTATATGTTCATGTCATGTTTTACGGATTTAAGCTTTATACTGGGTTTATCATGTATTATGTCTATTATGTTTAAGTATTTCTTGTATTTCATGTATTATTATACTTGTTGTGTAATAATAAGTGACTTTCTAAAAAAAGCAGGTTTCCTAAAATAGACAGTTTCCTAAAATAGACAGTTTCCAAAAATAGAAAGTTTCCAAAAATAGAAAGTTTCCAAAAATAGATTTACTGCTTAAAATAGATAAGTTTCTAAAAATAGAAAGTTTCCATAAATAGATTAGCTGCCTTAATTAAATAATGTAGGATATGTAAATCTTGCTTATGTTTTAGAGAGAGAAAGAGATAGAGAGATGGTGGATTTCACACAATTCTAGAGAGAGAAAATGAAGAAACTATGTGTAAAATTATGGAAACCACTCACCCTCTCCATCTAAGGAGAGGGTTTATATACCCAAGCCCTTTTCATGGGCTTGGTCTTACATTTGGGCCGGCCTACACATGTTGTAGGCTAGGCTTTGGTTTTTTTGTTAAATAAAGATAAGTAACTAAACTACGAGCTATTACATGGACTATTGTTGGAGTGACCGATCCTTCTTAATACGTAAAACGTATTTCCAACAATCTCCCCCTAAGGGAGGTCACTCCAAACAAGGGCATTACCCAAGTTACAATAATAAGATAAACCTAGCATACTATGCTTGTCTTGAGCTCGTAGTCTTCGTCTTTCTTTTTCTTTTCCTTTTCTGGTGAACATGTTGATATGATCTTTGATATCAATCTTGAGAATTAATCTCTTGCCTTGATCTCGTGCATCCATCACTTGTGATCTTTGCCTCTTCGTGACACCATGTCCCACATACTTATACCTTCGTAACTCTTGAAAGCTTCAGAGTTCGATACATCGGAAGACTTAACTTTTAGGCTTTCTTGAATTAGATGAGGTATTAAGTATATAAAGTATAAGCATGCGGGGACGACTTCTTCTCGGATTCCGCAACGCCATCGTCTTCAAATACCGCAACATAAGTAGACACGAACAAAATGGATTTGAACATTTCATTCTAATTCGGTAGCATTTTACCTCCGGTCGGTGAAGACCGTTAGACGATATAAAATATCGTACTTGTAGCAGGTAGATTTAATTAAAAATCTCCTTGACAAGATTTCGCTGGTAAACCGGTTCTCTTTACTCGACCGTCCAAAGCTGACTGCGAACATAAAGAGTGAATCATTTGGATAAAATTATCCGCATGATTGAAGCTGTCAATTCTGATTCCTGGAACAAGTTTGTTTCATTAAAGAATCGCACCATCGTTGCTTTCCAGTTGTCACGAGCTTGATTCATATTGAATCTTGCAAGTTACCTACCAAGTGCTGTTTGAGGTTAACACTAGAAGGATTTCCACTCATCACTGTGAACACTAAGGTATCACTCTGAGTGTTCTGGCAAGATCACTAAGATATTGCGTAAAGGCCTGGAACGTGTTTAAGTTCAGCTAAGAATTAAACTACTGTTGCTTTCCAGTTATCACAAGTTTGATTCATAAAGAATCGCACAAGTCACCTACCATGAGCTTTTTGATATTCGCTCAAGAAGGATTTCCATCTTCATTGTAAATACTTTCGTATTACTCGGATGTTCAGGCAAGATCATGAAGATTTTGCGTAGGACTCTTAAGATCTTTCTTACTTTTTAGAGTGTGTGAAGAACCAAGGAATTATGAAAGTGTGTCCTAATGAGATATTCGATGATCTCAAAGGGCTCTAGACTCAATCGTGCACTTTGGATTTTAGTGATCGGAGGCTGGAGAGGAGTGCCACCATTTCAATACCAATTTATTCGGAGTGAATAAATCGATAGATAACGTGTTGTCTCTGTGTGATTAAAACAAATATCTTTTAAGAGATATATGAGTTAGCTGGGATGGGTTGTGCATTGCATCACTGGGTCCATGATGTCTATCTTCAATATCGAGCATCATTAAAATGATCTCAATAGCATATGTGTTGACCCGATTTCTGCCTAAGGTTGTAAGGAGGGCTTCTTTCTTTACACCCTTTATCTTTACAATTCTTTTTCATTCTTCAGCCCCTTCAATGCTTACCAATACGTCATAACTAGCACCTTGTTGTGATTGTTCTAGTGCTAACTTAAGTACTTGGTCGGCATTCAGCTACATTCACAATCTTTTCTCCAACTTTCATAAGGACTACTATTTCTAGCTATGGAATGTCCTTGGGAAGATTCCTCCGGTTCTAGAAGAATCATAGGACTTAACCTATCCTACCATCCTTATGTCACCATAATCTTCATCGTCGTGAAATAAATGGGTTGTGGGTAAGTATAAATCACCATGAAAATCCATTTTGATATGCAAATCCGTTTTGCTCCCCCTTAACATATGCCACGATATTCGAAAACATTTTGCACATGTCGGGATGAGTCATCACGTTAAATAAAACCATTTGTGATAATTTCCCATATTAAATCACATTTTCTCCCCCATATTAAAAATATTAACCCAATCGATGTTTTTAATATCAATTGATTTAATGAAGTTTTAACAAAGGTTTTGGGAAGAAAAATGCAAGTCCGTTTTATCTTCATGATACCAAATGTATGAGATATGATACCGATTTGTAACATGATCACATATTCACCATATTAGAAAAAATTGATAAGGTTGGACCTGATTGATGAGAACATCATATGATAAGATCTAATGGTTCTTGTCAGCATATGTTGGTCGCCTCGTCACGTCTGAAGTCATCTCTTGACACCACATGTACGATTGGTATTGTTGTCTTGACACCAACTTGTGAACTAGGCACGTTCGGCATCGAAGATTCTAAGTGCTTGACAACTGCTCCCCCTCAATTGTTGACCCGTGTTCTATTGAAAGAGCTGTAGTCGTCGGTTGAGTAGTCACATCGTCGAGTATGTAGATACCAATTGTAGATTGCTATGGTTGTAGAGATGATAGCTTCATAAAAACAAGACTTCTCTTGTTTTAACAAATAAATGCACTGAAACGTACATTGATTTGTGTTAGACCAAGTTATTAAGTAAACTTGATCCCTTAGAAGGTTTTAAAGTAAACCTTGCCCGAGAAAATTAATTCCCGTTGTGAGCCAAAGCTTTCATAAGAAATACTTGACTTTAATGTGAAAACCGGGTTGCAGTCAGAAATAACTACAAGCCATATAGGCATGTTTTATGAAATATTTACAACTTTTGTACGAACTCTATTTATGGCGCCGTGTCAATATTAATCAACATTTCTAAGGTCGTAAATATTATCGTACCAAAAGACATGCCTTTGAAAAAATAAAGTAAAAATATTTTTGGACTTTTCTGAATTTTTCAATTTTTATGGTTTTTATATGATTTTATATTTTTGTATTTTGCTTTTGTGGATAAAAATATAAACAATATATACAAATGATCACCAAGGATACGGAGAATAGTTTACCATCACTATTCTTTCGCTTCATCTGCCAATTCCTTAAGAGTCTCAGGCGAGAAGGTTCTCATTCCTAGCTTGTCGGCCAAAAATTCAATTCGAGCGCGATCTAAAGCCTTCGTGAAAATATCCGCTAGTTGATACTCATATCGGACAAAGTAAAGCTCGATTACTCCATTTTCCACTTGCTCCTTGATGAAGTGGCAGCGAATGTCAATGTGCTTTGACCGGGAGAATTGAACATTGTTGCAGCATAAGGCAATTGCACTTTTGTTGTCGCAGTACATCGGAATTTTGTTGAAACCTAGACCATAGTCGGTTAATTGCGATCTCATCCAAAGAATTTGAGCACAGCAACCTGACATAGCTATGTATTCTGCTTTCGTACTTGAAATTGCAGTGCTTTTCTGCCTTTTCGATGCCCAACTGATTAGTCGATCTCCTAGTAGTTGCAAAGTTCCACTCGTGCTACGCCTTGTATCTTGACAACCCGCGTGATCCGCATCTGCATATGCCATTAGTGCAATCGAAGAGTCCTTCGAATACCAAAGTCCCCGGTTAATGGTTCCTTTAAGATATCGAAAGATCCGTTTCACAGTGGCCAAGTGTAACTCAGTAGGCCTAGTTTGATATCGAGCACACATGCATATAGCAAACTGAAGATTAGGTCGACTGGCTGTGATGTACAGAAGAGTACCGATCATTCCACGATAAAGTGTCGGATCAACGACAACTCCATGTGAATCTGCATCAAGCTTAGTTCGTTCCACCATTGGAGTATCCACGGGATCACAAGATTCCATCTTATATTTCTTAAGCGATTCAAGGGCATACTTGGATTGATTGATAAAGATGCCTCTGGGACTCTGAGATATCTGAAGACCTAAGAAGAATGATACCTTGCCCATCATTGACATCTTAAACTTGGAAGACATGAGTGTCCCAAACTCATCCGATAAGGTTTGGGTCGAGGCTGTAAATATAATATCATCAACATATATTTGTACCATAATCATATCTTTACCTCGTTTCTGAATGAACAGCGTGGGATCTACATTGCCTTTAGCGAAGCCTTGCGTAATGAGGAATTGTGACAAAAGATCATACCATGCGCGTGGAGCTTGCTTCAACCCATAGAGAGCCTTCTTAAGCTTGTACACATGATTAGGATATTTAGGATTCACAAAACCATCTGGCTGTTGTACATAGACCTCTTCCTTGATTTCACCATCAGAAATGCCGTCTTCACATCCATCTGATAGACGATCATATTCATGTGGGCTTCATAAGCGAGGAATAGTCTAATAGCTTCCAAACGGGCAATAGGTGCAAAGGATTCCATAAAGTCGATGCCTAATAATTGCTTGTATCCACGAGCTACTAGTCGAGCTTTGTTCTTCAATATTCCGCCTAACTCATCGAGTTTCACCTTGTAAACCCATTTCAAAGTGAGTAACTTCACTTGATCCGGGCATGGGACAAGTTCCCATACTTCAAGGCGTATAAATTCATTAAGTTCTTCTTGCATAGCTTCTATCCAACAGGATTGAGTAAAAGCTTCCTGCCATGTCTTAGGTTCAACTTCAGTGAGAAAAGCATCAAAATGACAAAACATTGCATTTTCTTGTAGCTTACTTCGTGTGGATACTAGACGATTAGGGTCACCAATAATAGAATCTATAGGATGATCCTTTGTCCACTTGCTGTCATGTTCACGAATCCGTGGATTGGAGTAAACTGTAGTAGGAGCTTCCTCTAAGGTGGACGACCCGAATTGATTAGGGTTGGGAATAGGTACACCAAAGAATGGAAGTTCACGCATTTGAGCGAATTCCAAATCGTGATCATCATCATCCTCTTCATCATCAATAGGCATGACATGGGTAGTTGAAACAGGTGTTGGTTGAGAATTACTTGTTGATGGTATATCTTGACCAATTGTAGGTGCAGATGTGTCTGATTGTGCTTCGGTTGCTGGAGTGACAACTTCGGTGACCGGAGCTATTACCTCAGGTTCTGGAGCAACAATACTGGGAGGAGTAAAGAATTCATCAAAGAACGGTTGAAACAACGTATCCCATTCATTCCTAGTAGGTGGTGTGAATGATGATGAAGTAGGGTTATTTGGGACAAGACCAGAACTAATATTACTGGGTCCCATTTCATGAAGTGCGGGTTCAGAGCTGCTTTGCTCAGAAGCCATCGCTGTCAGCTCATCAAAATCAACATTCATAGTTTCGAGGATCTTGCGAGAGTTACGGTTGTAGATTCGGTATGCCTTCTTTGCGGGGGCGTAACCAATGAAAATACCAATATCAGCCTTTGGTTGAAGTTTTCCCAAATTGTCACCATCATTATTTAGATAGCAAAGAGAACCAAATACATGAAGATATGATAAATCTGGTACTTTTTCATGGAGAAGCTCATAAGGTGTTTTACCATGGCGTTTACGAATTAGTGACCGGTTTTGGGTGTACACTGCTGTAGATACTGCTTCTGCCCATAAAAACAATGGAGCCTTTGCGTAAATTAACATCGTTCGAGCAACTTCCATAAGTGTGCGATTTCGCCTTTCAACGACACCGTTTTGTTGTGGAGTGCGTGCAACGAATGTTTCATGAGATATGCCAACTTCTTCATAATAGTCACGCAAGATTTGATTCACAAATTCGGTTCCATTATCTGTACGAATGCGTCGGACAGTAGTGTTGAGACGCACTTGAATCATCTTGAGAAATCCGATGATTAATTTAGGTGCCTCATTTTTTGTTCTAAAAAATTTCACCCATGTAAACCGAGAGTAATCATCGACAATGACGAGGATGTACTTTTTGCCACTAAGACTTTCAACACGCATAGGCCCACAAAGATCCATATGCAACAAATAAAGTTTCTCTTGGTTGGTGTCTTCCGTCTTGGGTTTGTAAGATTTCTTAGTGCTTTTCCCCATTGTACACGCAGAACACAAATGATCCTTGTGAATTGATAGTTTAGGAAGACCACGAACAAGTTCATTTTTCGCCAAGTGATTAATAGCGTCAAAGTTAAGATGAGATAACCATCGATGCCATAACCATGACTTAGTCTTCGATGCTTTGGAGAGAAGACATACGGGAGAAGCGGCCATCATATCTTGTAGAGACAAAGTATACAAATTATTCCCTCGAGTACCTTTCAATAAATCAACCCCTTCCAAATTACGAATGAAGCAGGTATGCTCTCGAAAAGCAACTTCTAGGTTTGCATCACAAAATTGTCCCACAGAAAATAAGTTGTGACCGAGACCTTCCATATAAAACACTCTTGAAATTATAACATTCCCAATATGATATTCACCGTAACCCATTATCTTTGCAATATGATCATTTCCAAATCGAACCGTACCAAGAAACTTGCTGACGAAATTTCTGAGCTGAGAGCGATCTCCGGTCATATGCTTGGAGCAACCAGAGTCCAAATACCAGAGAACAATTTGGACCACCTGTTTTCAATAGCAACAGTAGACAATGCATTGGAAACTATTGGTTCCTGAGTGTTAGCAGATACAGATATAAGATTATCAGAAGTGCTAACATTTGTGTGACCCTTAGATTTCCTGCGTTTTCTAATGTGAGTTTTAGCACTAACAGATTTTACTGTTCCAATTTTCTTAGGTTTTGGAGTATTAGCGGGCACTACAGTGGGAGTAGACCTATTTAAAGGGCACTTGTTCCCTACAGTAGTGTTGGTGTTCCTAGTTAAAGGACACGCTTGTGTTTTGGTAGCCTTGGTACTCCTAGTTAAAGGGCACGCTTTCTTCGCTTTAGTGGGAGTGATCCTAGTCAAAGGGAACATATTTCCTACTATAGTGAAAGTTCTACCAGTGGGGCGCCACATCCAACCAACTTGGGTTAACACTTTCCCAGTCGGTTTCCATTCTAATCCATTTTTTCGGGCATTTATCTCATTCACATGGTCAATAAGGCAAGAATCATGACGAATAGAAAACATACATTCTTTGCAATTCCAACATTTCAAATTAGAATTCACAGTAGGCTTAGAACGCTACACAACCACAGAGCCTTTAGTTTTAGCTACATGATTCTTTTTATTCAAAACAGAAATAACATTCCTAAGATGGGCTTCTACTTTCTTCTTCTCTTGACTACTAGATTGGGGCAAGATCCTATCATTCTTCTTGTTTCTTTTAAGCTTAGATCTTTGAGCCTTAGTAGTGGTGATTACTCCTGTAGAAGGCAACACGGGAATATTAGAAGCTGGTTTTGATTCCGCCTTATCCTTAGTGACCAAAGTTTTAGATGGTTTAGTCCTAGGGCCCTTATTTAATGGTGTGACGGCTATAAGGTTCCTTTTGATTGCACTAGAGGACGATGCTGAGACAGTGGCTGCGTTATCTACAACATTCTTACCTTTTAGAGTACGAAGTGTTTCCGTTAACTCAGCCAAGACCAGATTTTTATCACAAATTTGTTCCTTCAAATCAGATATTTCCACCGACTTTTGATTCAATTGTTCAATCAAGGATTAATTCTGTGTAGTGGTATTAGCACATGCGGGCTTTACTGAATCGAAGAGTCGTGTATCTTTCTGTTTTAAGTTATCAACTTTGGACAAAATCTTGGAAACTCGATTATCTAGATCAAGTTTAAAATTCTCAGCGGCCTCAAGTACGTTCACACAGTTAAGCTCCTTATATTTCTCTATGTCTATCGGCAAAGACGTAGCAACCTTGTCACTTGGCTGACGCTGTTTTGATTGTAAATTCAATCGAAAATTCTTTTCAAAGTTTGCATCATCGATATTAACACCTTCGAATGACGTTTCAAAGATTTCTTGAATAAATTGTTGCTTGCATTCAAGCGAAATACAATGTGTTTGAAACTCATCAAAACGTTTTGAAAGCGAAGAATATGAATCTTGAAGCTTTAAAAATTCAGCGTCAGATTCGTGACAAGTACTATCTACCACATTATCCACAGATTCAACATTATGCACAATAGAATCATTATCAACACTTTTATTCACACAGACGGAAACCATATCATGAGACATCACTTGCTTTAGAAGCTGATCATTTTGGCGTGAAACCCGTTCTATTTCAAGTAAACTGTTTCCATAAGCATCATCTATTTCATTGAAAACACGTCTAACTTCTTCTATTTCCAAAAGAAAATCTTGATCAAGATTACTAAGACAAGCTTTAACATTCTTTACAAACGGAACAATTTCATCTCGGAACGCAGCTCTAGTGTGCTCAAAGTTCCATTCACCTTCCGTTATGGCCGTGGCTGTCGTACGTTCCAAAATGACCTTGTCAAAATCGGCTAAGTGTTGGTGTACCGCATTTAAGCTATCGGACGCCTTACCTACCGGTGGAATTAACTTCGTTAAATCCGTTTTGACAAGTGTAGGAGACGTACTAGGAGGGTTTTCATTTGACAAACTTTGGGGCATAAGAACTGTCAATTCAGCTAATTCCTTTTGTAAGCGAATGCGGGTCTTTTTAGACAATTGTTCTTTGTTATATTGATCATAATCAATCGTATGGAATTTTGAAAGCATTTTAGAATGAGTTTCTTCCGAAAGTGAGATTGTCTCCTCAGTACTACGAACAAAAGGTGCTTCTTTCGATTTGCCAATTATGGTCATATCATAAAGACCGGGAATATATTCCTGAGCTTGTTTTGCATAACCGGGATTAGGTGGTAAATCTTGAAGATGCTTTAAGTTCGAGTTCTTTAAATGATTTAGTTAAAAGATAAACCTTTTCTGTGGAAGCGTATTGTTTTAAAAGCTGTTGTTCTTTGAATTTAAGAAGTTTGGTAGCATTAATTTCTGATTAAAACTTTTGAGACTCGAGAGTTTCGAAATCCATTTTAAGTTTCTAAAAATCATTGACAACCGACTCTTTTGCTTTTAATTCATTGGAAAGATTAGCTTTTAATGATTCTATTTCTTTCAAGTGTTCAATCTTTTCAAAACGAAATTGGTCAAATTCAGAATAAGTTATTTTTTCAGCTTGAGGGACCATTTCAAAAGCTTTGACCTTTTCTTTATGCACCGCAAGCTCATCAGTTAGGGTGGAATTCGTATCTATGGATTGTCTGAGTGCCATATGCATTTGATCAATAATATGTTTAGGCACCATGACCAAATCATGTTGAGCATAAGATTCCATACCCGTCGTAGCATTTGGTTGAGGTTCACTCAAATGTGTTGGGTTGGATACCACATCATTTGAGTTACTAGTTCCCGAATGCTGTTCGAGGTTGTCATTTTCATGCCCAACTTGATGTTGGTTATCATCATTACCAAGATTGGTTGTGGTGGGTACCTCACTGATGACATCAGAACCGTAGTGAGAGAGATTAGCAACGAGAGCAGCTTGGGCAGAGTGAATGTCATCACAATCCGAATCATATGCGTCAAGATCATCTGCTTGATAAGTTGCATTAGAAGTGGAAACGACTGCAATGCCTTCAGTATCTGCTGCCCCTGGGTCTGCAAGAAATGCTAACTCCTCTGAATCCAAAATCTTTCCCTTTGACTGAGTATCGACCAAATACATCTTCTCACGAAATCATGCATCATCCCTCCTCCTTTTCGGCTGAGTGTATTCCCTAGCCATATGACCTTGTCCTCGGCAATTGTAGCAAGTCACAACCTTTTTAGGACCAATGGGGCTTCCATTTCCATTAGCTTGAGAATTCATAGCTTGAGCATTCACATTCCTTGTAGGAGGTCCATATGAATTTTGCCTTCCCTGAATAGGTTGTACTGTTACTTGACCATCTTGAACAATAGCTTGTTGTCGAGGATTTGAAGAGGTGCGGAGCTGATTGTTTGTTGGTGGAAATCCTCTAGTTGCAACAAGTTTTGACAAGTAGGCAGTGAGATGGTTTAGTACATCAGCTGGCGTATCATTTGGAGTAAAGACCGGTGCTTGGATTGGTGGAAGTTCATTAGAGTAGAAAGCTTGTGCTGGTTGTGCTTCTATTGGAAAATATCCTTGCTGAGGAGTATAGCCCATTGGAGAAGTGTTGGCTTGTGATGGTGATGTCTGATATGGTGGTTGCTGTGGAAAAGATTGTTGATGAACACTTTGTTGATATGCTTGCTGTGGCATCATTGGTGGTTGATAAGATGGTTGCTGTGGTTGTTGATAGGTGTGTGGTGGTGGCTGCTGCAAGTATGATAGTTGTTGATAAGTATAAGCCATGTTTTGTTGAGAAGCATACATGGCAAGTGGATCATGAACTTGAGGTGTAGACAACCGAGCCTCAATCACACGGCATTCGTGTTGTTGAAGAAAAGCTTGAAGTTGATCCACATTGGTGTTATGCAAGTCCTTAGCCAATTTAACATCCGTCACGTATTTTTTCCATTCTAAAGGAAGAGTGTTCAAATACTTGGTGTTCAATTGAAAGGTAGGAATTGCCATGCCATAGATATTGAGCTCATTCAACAATAGGGTAAATCTCAGATAGTAGTCATTGAGAGTCTCCCCTGGCACATAGGCAAACTTATCAAAAGTATCATAAAGCTTACACTCTCGTTCTTGTTTAGTTAACGAGGTGCCTTGCATTAGAACACGAATTCTATCCCATAACTCTTTCGCAACTTTATGTTTGCTGACGAGTTTGTAGACATCTGGAGGAAGGGCTTGGAGAATGATATTTGTAGCTTGTTTATCACAATTGTCTTGTATCTTAGCATCTCCAGTTAGTTCACCCGTTGTGCGAGGACGAGTAATAGCACCTTCCGTCACAGTACCATATACCAATGGTCCATTGAGCACCGATGCCCAAATCAGATGTCCATTCTCCTTGTTCAACATATAAAGTTCCATTCGAGAAGCCCATTCCTCATACATAGTCTTCACCAACATTGGTGGACGATTATCCGTACCCGAGAGGATGGACTTATCCGTAAGAGATGTGTACTCCATTTCAATAAGTTAAGATTTACAAAGTTGATCGATCAATGAGAGAAAGTAAATGTATTTGTTGTTGTGAGTTAAAGCCGAGAAATAATGTTGAAATCCCCTAAATTATGTCCTCGATAAACCAAAAAATCCAAGTCAAAATTGCACACGAAATTTTCAAAAACACGTTTTTGAAAAAATGTTAGATCGCAACACCTGATCGCAGTGGTGATCGTACTCAGATCGTACTCACTATGATCGTAATCAGATCGTAGTTGTGATCGCACTCACTATGATCATACTCAGATCGTATTGGTGATCGCACTCACTATGATCGTACTCTGATCGTACTTGGATCGCACTCGTTTGATCGTACCCAACGATCATACTCAGATCGCACTTGTGATCGTACCCAACAATCGTACTTGGATCACACTCGTTTGATCGTACCCAACGATCGTACTCAGATCGCACTCGTGATCGTACTCAACGATCGCAATGTGTGATCGTCCTCGTGATCGCAACGAGTGATCGTACTCGTGATCGCAACGAGTGATCGTATTATGTGATCGTGCTATTGGATCACAAGTAGAAACCCCGGGTTTATGCGATCAAAATACACAGATCGTACTATGAATCCCACTTTTCTCGGACAGTACAATAACACAACCAATTCGAGATTCTAAGCCAAAAAATGAATCAAACACCCAAATGTTTTGTGTTTTTAACCCAAATAACAATACCAAATCACTAAAACGAGTAACAAGATGAAGTATATCAAGATTAACTCATAAAAACACAAAATTTTTTTTGGTTCGTGTGATATTGGATCAAAAATGGCGAGAGAATCAAGAACACAAATACAAAAACCAAACAATCATCCCATGGCTCTTGATACCATTTGTAGGATATGTAAATCTTGCTTATGTTTTAGAGAGAGAAAGAGATAGAGAGATGGTGGATTTCACACAATTCTAGAGAGAGAAAATGAAGAAACTATGTGTAAAATTATGGAAACCACTCACCCTCTCCATCTAAGGAGAGGGTTTATATACCCAAGCCCTTGTCATGGGCTTGGGCTTACATCTGGTCCGGCCTACACATGTTGTAGGCTAGGCTTTGGTTTGTTTGTTAAATAAAGATAAGTAACTAAACTACGAGCTATTACATGGACTATTGTTGAAGTGACCGATCCTTCTTAATACGTAAAACGTATTTCAAACAAATAAGTTTCTAAAAATAGAAAGTTTCCATAAATAGAAATAAGCTGGATTATTAAGCTAATAATATAAGCTTAAGTGTTTACTGATTAATATTCTAAGTCATGAAATTAAATAGTATATTTTATTAATTATTTCATGTAAATTAAATAAACTATAGGTTAAAGTGTTTAATTAAATATAATATGATTTAATTAAATAAAGGTAAAAATATACTTAGGTTAAAACATGTATTATTATTTATTAATAATATAACCTAAGTCATGTAAATTAATTAATTATATGTCATGATCTAAATAATTAATTAATTATATAGTCTTTTGTTTTTTTTGTTTTTTTTGTTTTTTTTGGTAACTAATTAATTATATAGTCTAATTACAATGATAATTACTTAGGTTAAAATTCATGTATTAATAATAAAATTAATAACCTAAGTCATGTAAATTAAATTAATCATGTTCATGTTTTAATTAATTAATTTAATTTAAGTCTTGTAAAAAAATAAACTTGTACATATAATTAATCTTGTAAAAGTAACCCATGAACCGAACCCGTGTTTTAATTTAACATGTGTGAACCGGACCCGTGTTTTAACCCATGAACCGGACCCAATTGCACCTTTGGTCAAACTAGCCGCCGGTTAGCCAAGGGTTCCCAGCGGCTAGCCGGTGTCCCCCTTGCTGTCGTGGCCTACCCGAGCACAACCATGCCCTGACCGAGGTCAGGGTCTCCCCTTTTCCTGCTGCCGTGACACAAGACCACCACACCGAGACCTTGAGGTCTCGGTTGGTGCGAGAAAAATCAAGCCGAGACCCCCTTTGGGGATCGGTTCTTGCGTCGGCCACAAACAAACACCCCTTAACCTTTAGTTAATTTTACCCCATGATTAAATAACATGTGATTACTTGTTTTTAATTTGTTTTTAAAACATTCCTGATTTCATGTGATTTATAAATCAAAAACATAAAAGAAAAGAGGTTTAGGGTTTATACCGATCACGTGAATCAAAGGAGGATGAACACACAACGATCCTTGCAATAAATCGAACACCAAAAATCAACCAACACACCTTGTATGTGTGTGTGTATACCCATCGGCCAAGAACAAGGAGAAAGGAGAAAAGATTTTTAGGGTTTTCTTGTTTCCACTATTTTTGTTATAATGAAACTAAGTTTTCTCCTTAATTCATGTTTAGTAAATTTTGCATAGGCTTGGCCCTTTTCTCTTGTTGTGTCCGTGGGTAAGGGGGCCCACAAGGGGTAACCCGAACATTTCCCGTGTCTAAATAATAAGTGTGTTCTCGTGTTCGTGTTTTACGTGATTTAATTAGTTATCGTTCGTGACTTAATATATTTATTCGTGATCGTAATAAATATACATACATACGTAATACTAAGCTCGTGATTAATTTACGTTCATGATTTCATGTTCGTATGTTCGTGATTATAATTATTATTGAAATAATTATCGTGTCTTAATACGTAATAAATACTTATCGTGTTATAACACGTACGTAATACTTGTAATTCTTGTTCGTGAAACGTAAACGTGCTATAAAAGGAACGTTCTAATCATGTACGTACGATCCTAAGGGTACTATTAATGGTAAAAGCATGCGGGTTTTACAACTCTTCCCCCCTAAAAAGAATAATTCGTCCCCGAATTATAGATAACGTAAGCTGGAAGATGAACATACCCGAATCAAACTGAGAGGGTATGTAAGATAAAAAGGACATGCAGGTGACATGGTAGAAGGAACATGGAACATGACATGTCTTGAAAGGACATGAAACGTGACGTGACTGAAAGGACATATCTAATCAATGAGAGAAAAACAGATAAGAAGTCCGGATGAACTTGTCCGTTTCCATGTGGCTTCCCTCTTGGAACGGTCCCTTCACAAGATCTTGACACAAATGATAAATCTTGGTCCTCCTGACCTTGACTTGAACATAGTTAAAAGTTCATGGTTATCAACGTAAGATAGATCCCCTGAATTTGATTCGAGGGAGTAAGAATTAGCGTGCAAGGGTAACGGAAACGTTATCGTGCAAAACACTCTAACTTAACTGATAATTACCAACTATGCGCGAGACATATTGAAATGTAGTACGTGAAAATTTTTGAACGTGATACGTGAAAATTTTTGAACGTGATACGTGGAGATATGGTTAGTGTAGTATGAGCAAACATATCGTGGTCCATGATACGTGTAACATATCGTGAACGTGATATGAGGTACGTGGAATGAACATGACATGTGAAACATATCGTGAACGTGTAATACAATTGCGGTAACGCCAAACGCTACGAGGCGAGACGTGGAATATGACGTGAAACGTCTATCTGAGGATAGGGAGTTACACTAAACTTGAGTCTGGTCTCTCAAGTTCTTGCAAAACTTCCTAGAACGAAGATGAACGTAAAATCGTAAGCCGAAATACGATCATGAACGTGAATAGTGTCATGAACGTGAGCGTGCAATCAAGTCGTGAAATTAGAACAAGAACGTGAACGTAAATAAGGAGCACAAATGCGAACCTTTGTCTGACCCGATAGCTGACGGATTACCAAGTGATCAGATGAGCCTTGGCTGGAACATGTCCGATCAATCTGTTAGTTCTGAAATCCTTGCGGATGTAAGGATTCAGAAGACTTGATCAAACTGTTGGCAATAACCTAGATAGCATCATGCTTCTTCTGGGTTTGCGTTAATCTGGTAACCAAAATCCATGGTGATCTTGTCCCATTTCTATTCACAGTTTCTGATGATGGAAAAACATACAAGTCTATTGGTGTTCTATCTTAGCCCGTTGGTATGTCAGGTACTTAGATATGAACGTAGCTATATCTTGTTTCGTAGAAACTTGATACATAGGAATTTGCGGAACATAAGTCTCCGAAATTAGACTTTTCTTAACGTAGGATTTTCTAGAACACCTAATATAGTGTAGGGTTATCTCCTTTACGCATAAGCTGAGTCATGGTAAGGTTAACCGTGCGAATCCATGGAATTCAGCGTGTCACTGTAATCAACTAGAATCTATATTGAAAAATTTCAGGGTGAATTTTTTTTTTCTCGTTGTAGAATTTGCAACATAGTGCAAAATGAGCATCCTGCTCTTCTCTAGACTTAAAGATAATCTGGTTGTCCTTGATGAAAACACTGATAAATTTGTTTACGAGTTCATGGAAACTCGATTTATTAAGTCCATAATGCTGTTGTGGCATTGGTGAGACTAATACAAAATCATGAATCTAGCATGACTAAGTTGTGTACGAATAGCAGTCATGGAAATGTCCTGCTCTTTCACTCGTCACTGTTGGTAGCATGATCATGAATCCGATCTTGGAAAAATTCTTAACACCATACGGTTGATTGGACATGTCGTCAATACGTGGAGGAGGATAACGGTTATGGATGGTGATTTGTTTAAGTCGACGTAGTCGACACATAGTCTCTTGTTACCGTTCTTCTCCTTGGAGGTTCTTCTTAAATGTATGATTATGGAATAATCAGCTGGTTATGCGAAATAGGAACTTCCGCAGTCGTGTCTAAACTGACAGGTAAAAAGTTTTAGCAGTCATAGATTACAACGCACGTGCTTGTAAAGCATAGATAATTTTTACAGATTTTCCTGATGGAAATCAAGCTGAATGTATTCAGGAGCCTGAACATTACTGTACATAATTATGAATCGTAGCATGGTGTGCTGTTCGTAGTCCATAATTAGGATAAAATTCAACTCGCATCCGTCCGAGGTAATGCGTTAGCAGTTTGGATCTTATCATTAGGCTGAAGGAAAACCTTCATATACTTGGGGAATACGAATGGCGTCCTTCATGGTCATGAATATATGAAATATGGTGAAAGAAATGAAAGTGTCATCGAGCGAACGTGATTGACCTTACTGATACACCGGTGATGGTACTGAATTTCTTGCGGTCTGATTAATACATAGCACAACAAAATGGATATACCCTTTGGAGGATACCCTGAAATTCTAGCGATGTTCCAGAATTAGACTTGAGTCATGTGTCTTGACTCGTGTCTTGGGAAATATAAGCGTGACATGTGTCTTGACTGGTGTCTTAACATGTTTCTTCAGAGAGTATACGTGAGACATGTAACTTGACTGATGTCTTGACATGTGCCTCGAGATGTGAAACGAATAGAACCACAATTATTAGGTTATTATGCCAAAATTGGCGGATCGGTTGAACTACTGGTCCTTTGTATTTCTGATCACGTCTGCGGTCGGAGCTTCGGTTGCGATTGCTAGGATAGTTGCTGTCATAGTAGTGGTTACTATCCATTATCTGTTAGTTCTATGACGGTCATTCTCATGACTCTGATTCATGTAACTATTCAGCTGAGTGGCTGGCTGGTACCGGTCTTCACTCATATGACTAAAATGACAACTAAATGACGTGTGACATGTAACTAAGAATATAGAACAATGATTGATGGAAATCGTCTGGTAGTGAAGCATCTTCTTGTCCGATCGCTTTGATCTAACGCCTTTGTCTTCGTCTTGTAAGATCTCCAAGTTGTGACCAACATCATCATCTCATAGCGTCTCCAAAAATCAGCAGCATCAACCTTTAGTAACATCTCCAAGTCATGAGCGGCATCAACAATCTTGTAGAATGTCAGCAAGTGGAATATGCACATGGGATACGATACATGGAGTACACATGAAATGTACATGAAATGATCGGTATGGGGTCGATCATTTGACATGATTTTAAAGGTAAATAACTAATTAAACGGTTAGAAAGAACATCATGATAACCTGGCAATGCCAGTATATACCTCATTCTGGTTGCATAGAGAAACGCTAACGTGTGGTTAAATGAATTTCAACGATGGTTTTCCTGAAAGCATGATTAATGAAAACCAACCATGACTATCATAAAAGCAGGATTTACTGGAATCTTTCAATGTCTATCATGCGGGCATGATCGACATGATGAGAACATAATCAACATAAGGAGACTTAAGACATACTTAACATGAAGATGAAATCAACATAAAAATCTTGGAATGAAATTAATCATGAAGGAGTATAAACATAATCAGCATGAAAATGAAGTTAACCATGGTAGCATGAAAACATTCTTGACATAAAAACATAATAACTTATGAGGGGACATGAAAAAAAAAATTATGCCAATAAATCATGAGAAAAATTTTATGCATGAAAATAGTGCATGAATACATGATGCAATTTATAAAAACCTTTATATGCGCGAGGGGACGCCTATGGGTCGGTCCCAAAACAAAAGACATGGCGAGGGGACGCCTATGGGTCGGTCCCAAAGTTAAAAGTTTCGATAAAAGCACATGCGACTAAATAGGGCCAGTCCTGTACCAACCATTACTTAGTCATAATTCCTGCAACAATGATACATGAAACATAAATAAGTGAAAATCATCTATCAAAACTTATCAGAAATTTTTTTTATGTGACCAATTATGAACTACTGGGGTTCAGTCCACATAGTCACAGTTCACGAGGAACGTCATGCATGAAACAATGAAACATAACTAAATATGAATGACGGTTGTCCATCCATATTAGTAAAACAATATCGATGAAAACATCGAAGTTAAAACATCAAGGTGCTAAAAACATCATGGTTAAAACAACAATGTGCTGAAAACATCAATTCGTGGAATAACAAGCGTTGGTTTAGGAAGCTCCTGGTGACTACCCACTAGTCACAGGTCAAGTTTTAGAGCCAACAGGTCGAAGCCTTGGCTCTGATACCATAATTGTAACACCCCACTTTGATAAGTGAAGCATTACGCGTAATTATGGCGTGTCATCAAAGCATGCAAGGTAATATGTAGTAAAACATACATGACCATAGGGAAAACCGGAATCAAACATCGGTTCCCAAACATAATCCCAAAACATAATAAAGTAAATGAAATGAATGAAAGACTAAACAAGCATAAGTATATGAAGGCAAAAGGAAAAGAAGTCTATGGCAGCTTCCATCCTATGCATGTCCTCCAAAATGCTCGAGTCTGTCCTTGGGTACCTGCCGTTTTAGGACATGGAAAGGAAAGTAACGACTGAGCATAACGCTCAGTGCACGGATATACAAGCATGGAATGAATAATATAAGCATGTAAAACATATAGCAGCGGAAATGTATATGTCCTGGAAAACCTGGTATAACTTCATAAAACTGGTTTTATAGTTTGAAAAGCCTTATGTTTATCTTATGAAAACTGTTTAACATGTTAACCATTAGCCAATATAGGTCATAAAATATCAACGTACATGAATACTTGGAGGGGTGACATCGTCATGCAAATTAGAGGGGCTGCCTCTAATTTAATATACTGTTTGGGTAGGAGGGATCAGCTCCTTGTGGAGTATGCAAGGCATACATCACATTCACCTGAAAAATCTGCTGAAAACATGTAAACTAGGATGCACCCATACGCCCCACCTGATAATAATAATATGGCCAAAAGCTGAAAGGGACGCCACGAGCTATCACTCCGCCGTGGTGAAGTCATAACACTGGTGCCTCCAGTGTTATGGTTATGATACCTCCATAACTAGATGAAACTGATCATGCATGTATATGGCTTTAGGTATTCTAATTAAACATAAGCAATTCAAAAACATATAAAACATATACTGGGAAAAATAGTTGGCTGCATACGGGAAATCCTAATAAGGAAGAATGTCCATACTGAAAGGACGGAGAATCCGTACCTTGTGTCCAGTGAACGAAGAAGACGAACGGAAGAGAGTCCTACTTTGGTATCACTAATGCTACATAAATACATACGTGTATAAGTATCTGATTACTGAGTACGTAACTGGTTTTATAACATGTCTTAGCTTGTTTTATATGTTCATGTCATGTTTTACTGATTTAAGCTTTATACTGGGTTTATCATGTATTCTGTCTATTCTGTTGAAGTATTTCTTGTATTTCATGTATTATTATACTTGTTGCGTAATAATAAATGACTTTCTAAAAAAGCAGGTTTCCTAAAATAGACAGTTTCCTAAAATAGACAGTTTCCAAAAATAGAAAGTTTCCAAAAATAGATTTACTGCTTAAAATAGACAAGTTTCTAAAAATAGAAAGTTTTCATAAATAGATTAGCTGCCTTAATTAAATAAGTTTCTAAAATAGAAAGTTTCCATAAATAGAAATAAGCTGGATTATTAAGCTAATAATATAAGCTTAAGTGTTTACTGATTAATATTCTAAGTCATGAAATTAAATAGTATAGTTTATTAATTATTTCATGTAAATTAAATAAACTATAGGTTAAAGTGTTTAATTAAATATAACATGATTTAATTAAATAAAGGTAAAAATATACTTAGGTTAAAACATGTATTATTATTTATTAATAATATAACCTAAGTCATGTAAATTAATTAATTATATGTCATGATCTAAATAATTAATTAATTATATAGTCTAATTACAATGATAATTACTTAGGTTAAAATTCATGTGTTAATAATAAAATTAATAACCTAAGTCATGTAAATTAAATTAATCATGTTCATGTTTTAATTAATTAATTTAATTTAAGTCTTGTAAAAAAAAATAAACTTGTACATATAATTAATCTTGTAAAAGTAACCCATGAACCGAACCCGTGTTTTAATTTAACATGTGTGATCCAGACCCGTGTTTTAACCCGTGAACCGGACCCAATTGCACCCTTGGTCAAACTAGCCGCCGGTTAGCCAAGGGTTCCCACCGGCTAGCCGGTGTTCCCCTTGCTGCCGTGGCCTACCCGAGCACAACCATGCCCCGACCAAGGTCAGGGTCTCCCCTTTTCCTGCAACCGTGACACAAGACCACCACACCGAGACCTTGAGGTCTCGGTTGGTGCGAGAAAAATCAAGCCGAGACCCCCTTTGGGGCTTGGTTCTTGCGTCGGCCACAAACAAACACCCCTTAACCTTTAATTAATTTTACCCCATGATTAAATAACATGTGATTACTTGTTTTTAATTTGTTTTTAAAACATTCCTGATTTCATGTGATTTATAAATCAAAAACATTAAAGAAAAGAGGTTTAGGGTTTATACCGATCACGTGAATCAAAGGAGGATGAACACACAACGATCCTTACAATAAATCGAACACCAAAAATCAACCAACATACCTTGTATGTGTGTGTATACCCGGGGCCAAGAACAAGGAGAAAGGAGAAAAGATTTTTAGGGTTTTCTTGTTTTCACTATTTTTGTTATAATGAAACTAAGTTTTCTCCTTAATTCATGTTTAGTAAATTTTGCATGGGCTTGGCCCTTTTCTCTTGTTGTGTCCATGGGTAAGGGGGCCCACAAGGGGTAACCTGAACATTTTCCGTGTCTAAATAATAAGTGTGTTCTCGTGTTCGTGTTTTACGTGATTTAATTAGTTATCGTTCGTGACTTAATATATTTATTCGTGATCGTAATAAATATACATACATACGTAATACTAAGCTCGTGATTAATTTACGTTCATGATTTCATGTTCGTATGTTCGTGATTATAATTATTATTGAAATAATTATCGTGTCTTAATACGTAATAAATACTTATCGTGTTATAACACGTACGTAATACTTGTAATTCATGTTCGTGAAACGTAAACGTGCTATAAAAGGAACGTTCTAATCATGTACGTACGATCCTAAGGGTACTATTCATGGTAAAAGCATGCGGGGTTTACAGTGTGAATTCATCCCGTTGGCTAATTTTATTACGCCAAGAGTTATGCATGCAACTGGTCTTTCAATTAATGTGAAGGTTAGTCAGCTTATACACAATGAGTCTCTCTTATGGACCGTGTTGTTAAGGACTAAATATCATGCGCTTGATCTCATTGAGTTAGATATTAACCTCAATATAGCTGATAAGCTATTTTAGAAGGCAACTATGGGTACTAGTAGGGTGTTTTCGGTTAGTAATGTGTGGCAGGAGATACGACCGCGAGACATACATTTCACTTGTGGCTTGTTATCAAGCGTAAGCTTAAGACGCGAGATATGCTAAGGAGTTGGGACACACATGCTAATTTGGGGACACCGTGTACGTTATGTGAGCTGCAAAGTGATTCTCATGAGCATTTGTTTTTCTCATGTGCCTATTCTTCACAGGTTTGGCACGTTATGAAAGATAAGACTGGCTTGTCTAATATTCCACCATCTAGTGATCTTATCATAGACGCCATTAAACCTTTTGCAAATAGAAGGACGTCGAATGGTATTATTGCTAAACTTGTGGTTGCTGCGTGTGCTTATTACATATGACAGGAAAGGAATGGTAGGCTATTCAAGGCTCCTAAATGATCAGTGGACCAAGTTGTGTAGTGCATTACTTCGTCTATTCTTATGTCATGTCGATTAAAAGATCGAATGAGAGTACGACGCTTCTTCAGCAGTGGAGCATCTTCGATAGTGTATGCATTGATTGATCATGATGTTTATTTTCTGTCTTTGTAATTGTCGTTGGTTTTTTCCCATTGGTGTCATAGGATATGTATGTTAGTTTCATAATCATATGGCATGTCATATGATGCAGCTTGTTCAAGCTAAGGCTTGAGGTTAATGTGGTACTTCAGCCACATTCCATTGTACTTAATGTTTTTTTTGTGTAATATATTTTACCGGGGACTCCATTCCCCTTTACCCAAAAAAGAGAATGGGTAAGGGTAAAGGAATACAAAGGAATGCAATGGGCATTTCTTAGTATTATCATTACCATTAATAGTGTTTGGTTAATATAAGTTGTGGTGGTGATTGGAGATGGTGACAACATCGGCTAGAGTGATAGTCAAGGTCACGACGATGACGATATTGGTAAGAGAAGCAATTAATGGGAAATAGTGGCGGCTAGTGGTGGTTGAGGACGACAGCCGTTGCAATAGATGATTGCGGACTTATGGTAGTCGGCAGATGTGGCGATCGGAGGTGGAGGTAGTAATGGCGATGATCGGTGGTATGGTGGTTTTTGATTGTTAGTGGTTGTGGTAGTTGGTATAGGTGGCGAGGGGATGCTGAGGTCGTGGCAGTGGTGATGATCGGCGGTGTGGAGGTGGTAACAATTACCCCATCGGTATCCGTTAACAATGGTGGTAGAGTGTGGTGGCGGCATCGGTAGAGGTAACGGTCGATGGTGGACAAATACACACTCGAATCCATGGTGAGGTGGTAGCGATCAGTGGCAGTGGCGGCGACAGAGAGTGATGGTGGTGGCGGAGAGTGGTGGTAGTGACAATGATGGTGGCGGTAAGTGGAAACACACACATACCTAAATCTATGACCTTGAATCCATTACACCAAATTTAAAGATGAATGAACCACTAATGGGTAATGATTAACTATATTTCTCTTAACCAAGCACCATAATCATTCTCATTTCCATTCCTTGCCCCCTCTTAACCAAGCACACCCACAATGTTTTTAGTGTTATATGTTTTTAAAGCAATGCCGGTCTCCCAAAACAAAAGCGAAAGAAAGTTACAATGAGGAGTGTATGTTGGCTCAACAAACAACTTTCCATCTTGCATTTTGTTTTTATTTTTACCTTTTATAATATAATTTAACTATACGTATAAACTTTAAACTCAGAGCATCTACAATACTATCAAGTTATAAAGACTTGATGCATTTACGTAAAACTTTATTTAATAATTTTTGTGATTTCAGCATTAATGCATAATTCATTTAAAGGCAAAAGCTTTTTGATTTTTCTCTCAAAGACTTGGAGATTTAGAAGTCATTCACAAAAAGCTATCTTCAAAGCATATCTCTTAATACATAAAATGATACAAATGACTTTTTTAAATAGTAAAAAGTCTTCGCAAAATCTTTGCATTATGAATGCTCTCTGGTATGAGAACTAGCTTCAAGTAGTAGTCGCTGCCATTTTAATTAAGTGTCCAACACCTTTAATGAGATTTTTTAATTTATGAAAGACTACAAATAAATGTTACACCTTAAATATCACTTTTATCAACTTAACTAAGATCACCTCAAAAGAGAATTGAAACTTTGTAAGAATCAAATATAATTAATCTTGATTTATAGTCTCAAGTAGAATATTGTTGGCATTTATAGTAAAGAGTGATGGGTGACAAGTATCGTTAGCTCGCTATAGTAAAATGTGGGCACCAACGACACTCCGTAAGGTCACTGGCGAAGGTGTCATTGACGCATCGTTGGTACCCTCGCCCAGCCTCTCGTATGCGTTGTTGGGTTTTTTTAGTTTATTAGTTTTGTGTTTGATTTTGTGTTTGTGAGTTATGGTAGTGTGTATGCGCGCGTGTGTTTTTGTTGGAGGTCTCGATGGAGAAGAAGGAGTTGTGTTTGTGTTTAAGTTAGTTTTTTCTTCGTTTTCATTTTACACTCTTGTTTTGTTATTTTACATTTTAAATTCATTTGACATTTTTTTACACAATTAATCCTTAATATGTTTACAAATTTGTCCCTTATAAGTTATTTTTTTAATTTTTTAATTTTTTATGTTTTAGATATATATAATTTGGTTGAGTGTATAAAATTTCGTTCAAATGTATAAAACTAAACGTGTCTTTTTAAATCAGTTCAAATGTTTAAACTGAATGTGTTTTCTTGAAATAAATGTGTTTGTACTGATAACATATTACTTTTATGTTGGGTTAATAAAAGAGTGTTGAGGTGGCGATGATTTAGCGCACAAATGACATGTTATTTGCTTCCCGGTCATCTAACACTCTAATGGTCACGTTGCCAAAGCCACAAGTTAACGATCTTGATAATGGTAACAATTATAAATAATTATCTAATCCTAACTTTGTATAGATTTACTTCTTTTTCTTGAAAACTTGTATGTCAAAAGGAGAGTACTCTGTATTAAGTAATTTCTGTTGGAATTTATAAAAACCTTTAAGTATATTAACACATTAATAATCACGAGTACACAAAATAAGATCTCGTATAGACAATTAAATAACAAACGATAAAGAAAAATGTACCATTTAGCAATAGATTAATTCACCTTTATTGAACAATCAAATAACCGAAAACCCAATAAAGATCAAACAATAATCTCTCTAAGTACACGCACACAATACGTTTAATCAAGCAATAAGTATGCTAGTACATTTTTGTTAAGCCACCAATTAAACCAAACACTTGAATCAATCAACACTAAAAACCTAGTTTCTTCCCTTTTAGTCAAACAAACCAAATCACCGAAAAGCCCTTTTAAGATTTCGGCCGATCGCAAGAAAGAGGGAGAGATGATAGTCTAGGGATAAATCTTGTGTGTATAAATAATGAGGTAAAGACCTCCTTATATACACACAATTACTTGGCATGCAAGTAACCAACCCACCTCCTTATTGGAGTGGGCTATTCGTCCAACTAAGCCCAATGGGTGTTTCTCTTGTTTCCTTTTTCCAAACTTTCTATATATTGGTTTAATATAAAACAAATAATTAATAAAACATTATATTAATTATAATTATTGCTTAACAATTTACGTGTGCTTCTCTTTAGGTTTGAGACGACTTCTATACATATATTATTTCATGTAAATATTTCTGCAGCTCCCACTTGCACATGCACAATAATATAATATAACAACATTGGTTGGCGTCTAACAACACGCCAATGCTTCCGAAAACTCTTGAGTGTAGTTTTAAATAAAATACATTTAAATGACTTAAACATTTACAATCCCTTTGTTTCTCAAATGCCATGTTAATAATGGATATGGATCAATATCATTCCATTAACTATTCGGTTTCTCGTATTATATAATTATATCAAGATTACTATTTTAATCGGGACAAATCTAGATTATCATTGGGTACGGCCGTACACACATCTGATTAATTAAACGAGTGTCCCAGTAGCATCATTCTTCAAACCTAGTTGAAGGATCAAGTTCTTTCTTAACTAGACATGCCTCTCACATGCTTCAAGATACAAATGATTATAGCCTTTATTACTACCTTGTTAAGGATAGTGTTAAAACAATAGCAAAAAATACCATCCACGTATGTAAGATTTGCTTGCATCTCAAGTCAAAGGATTTAGTAATGTAAATCATTTACAAGTTTCACTTAAAGACGACGATCCATAAAGTGATTGACTTGTTAGTAGGAGATGTCCAATATGCAATATTTGATTATTGTGTGAGTTGGTGAACCGTTCTTACATATTCTACAAATATTACCATCACTCAAATATGTCTTAATTCAATTATATTCTCATATAATTGATCGACATAAACTATTTAGTATAAGATATTATTCAAGAATTTAAACATGAAAAAATAGAAGCAATAAATAAAAATGAAAATCGAACATATCAAATACTTCAACTCATAAAATAAATATTGTTTAACAATATCCTTTATCCAAATACTAAAAGATTAATGCATGACGACCCTAATTTTGATCTATGAAATTTTGAAAATACTTCTTTCAAATTCACAATTGTGACGATCGTTGAACATATATAATGATTTTTATTATGCAAATATGTACATAAGAACACACAACAAAATGGAAGTATTGTTGTTGTACATCATATGAGGTGTGTGAGTCCAACAAACCACCTTATTGAAAACTCCATATTTAATAGCTTCTTAAAATATAAAGTGTTCTTTATTCTTTTAATATGTATTGCAATATTATGCTCAATTGAGCTCAACTTGTTCACATGGTAATCATTAAATATGAAATCGTACCATGACTAGTATGGAGTGTTATCTTAATCTAACTATCATCCATGTCTAGAAACATCACTATAATTTATTATACTCCATAAACTATATATATTGCTATGATAATGTTTCGTGTCTTTCTAAACTCTAAGTTTGTTGACTATGATAATTACATCGTATTATCATATAGAATATTCATTACTTGGAACAATTCAAGTTAGTAATGATTTTTCCATTCCAAACAAATCTTATCATAACATTTGTAATAATCATCTAAACGATTTTCTTTTTAAGCAATCATGGTTGTCAAATCTTCTTGTACTTATACAAGTTTTACAATTATGAATATACACAATATGATTTACATGATGAATCCCTTAGGATCTCATCTTATATCATATCTCATCAAATGCGATATATATTCAGTAAGACTTACTAAATGATATCTCATATTGTGTTGGATTTCATTAACCACAAATGTTTATCTAAATAAACATATATAAATCAAGGTCATACGTTTAATTTTTAAACCCTTTTATATGAAGCTTTATTCCAAACTTATATGGAATATAATTTTTCATATGTTATACATCATATGTGATTTAAAGAAATAAACACAATACTTTCACTAGCTTTTTAGATGTACTCACAAGTTATCTTAGATCTAGTTAAAAATTAAAAAATAGATTTAATAATTATACTTAAAATACATCCCTTAGATTCATACATTGATCCATACATGGATTCTTGAATTATGTACACTACATAAAGATTATTGTAATTTATAAACCATTTGATTACAACCGTTCCCACTAATGTAATCTTACAAAAAAAGGATTTTATATATTACATTGTCATATTTATCATTATAAAAACTCTCATGACAATAAATAATCTTTATTAAATTCAATACGCGTAGAACAAGAAATTTAATCACAATCAAATACTTGAGTATGATTAAAAAATTTCATCACATAGCGACATGAAACATGTGTACAATAAGGTCTATATGAATCTTTCTCTAAATAAACTTATATTCACCTCGGGGTCTAACCATTTGGTTTAAGATTAATTAAGTTTCCAAAAATTTATTAGAGTAAATTACACCGTTCGTCCTTGTGATTTGCGTTGACCAACAAGGTTCGTCTTTTAAACAAAAACATGCACCATCTGTCCTTAAGTGTGAAACGTTATTGTAGAAACTAGAAGGGGGGGGGGTTGAATAGTTTCTCTTTGGTTTATGTCCTAATTAAATTTTCTTTCAATTAGGTTTGTCTCAAAACCACCTTTTACTTGAAAGCTAGTTGCATAATGATTAGGTTCAATTCTAATGCATTAACAATGACAAATAGTTGTTGTGTGTGATGTAATAATGAAACTAAGTAAAGAGTAAGGAAAGAAACGACCTAATAGGAAGACACCAAGATTTATAGTGGTTCAGAAATGAAGCTCTATCTTCGTTCCTACTCCACTCCTCGAGTACATCTTACTCGAGATTTCCACTATATCCACAAGCTCCCTTCTTGGCGGAGAAAACCTTACAACGTCGCTTACATTATTTTCTAACACTAAGCTAAATGTCGAGACCTAATCTTAGCTAGGAGCAATCTACATAACATCGACTACTTCACCATTTTACGACACAAGGCTAGATGTCGAGTTATAATCGAAAGCTAGAACCAATCTTTACAACGTTGCCTACTTCACCATTTTCCAACACAAGGTTGAAGGAGTTAGTCAAAGCCTTCTTTTCGCCCTCGCTTTCCTTCATCTCATGAATCTGAGGAAGGAAGTCGAGTTCTAATCGAAAGATAGAACCAATATTCACGACTCTTCACTTTAAAGCTAAGTGAGAACTCATAAGACACAACTACACATCACTTTATAGTTTAGTAAGAACTCACAAGACACAACCACAAGTCACTTTATAGTTTCATGAGAAATAACAAGATACAACTTTTACAACTCAATAACACATATCCAAGTATACACATGTAACTTGGATCTACACAACACAAATCAAAGTATACACATATACAATGGATTTACACAAGACTAATCCAAGTATTCACTAATACAATGGATTAACAAAACTAATCAAAGTATACACAAATACATTGGATCTACACAAGACTCAAATTAAACAAATGATGAACATGACTAGATCTTTAGGAGAGGATGATCTTTGTAAAACCCGCATAACAATACCAAGAACATTAAATGCATGAAATCACGATTTAATTAAAACTTTGTATTAATTAATATACGACACGAATCATGAATATTAAATACAAGTATTTCATATATTATTAACACATGATAAGTATTTACGTACAATACTAATATACATGACAAGAATAAAATATGACTTTAAAACATGAACCCATTTGATAAACATTAAGCTTGAAAAATAAACGAAACCTTATGTGTATGTGTTCTAGGCCACGACTAAGTAAGAAAAGAGAGGGCCTTTGTCCCGACTCATGTAGAAAAATAACATACAGGAAACAAACATTACTTTCATTTATCATTTTACAAAGAAAACAACAAGAAAACCCTAGAAGGCTACTGTTGGTCGCCGACCTAAGGAGATCAAAAGAGAAAAAGGCTTGGTTGATCTTGATTAGTTAGGATTTATGTTCGGGTTGTTCATATTTGATTCATCACGCAAACGGTACCACTAAACCTTATTTCTTTCTTTTATTGTTACCAATTCATGAACTTAATTGAAATTATAATAACAACATGTGTTTGATTTATATAAACATGAAATCGAGGGTTGTTGATTTGGGTTGTCACAGCCGCACCCTTTAAGGGGGTGATGTCTGTTTATGCCCTTCAGCCGCAACACCAAACACCCAAAACAAGGGCACGTTTGGGCTAGACAGTGGGAACCGACCACTGTCGATGGGAACAGTGTGCACCGCAGGGGAAACCGGCACTGCCGGTGGGAACCAAGGCTGATCAGTGGCAAACCGGCAGCAGCTTAAGCTACTGGCCGCCAGTGACAACCACCAGCCGCCGGCTGTGTGGTGTGTTTGGCTCGGCTTGGTGACTAATCGGGTTCGGGACTCGGGTACATTGTGTTAGCCAATATTTAATTAATTAATTAATTAATTAAATTAAATTACAAACTATTAATTTATTTAATTAAAATTATGACTTAGGTTATATTATTAAAATTAATAATTCATGTTATAACCTAAGTACTTATTTGGTATAATTAAAAGAAAACCATGCTTAATTTAATAAATTGTATAAGGTAAAGTTTTATTAAATTATCATGTCACTTTTATTAATTAATAAACCATGCATATCAGTATTAATTATTAATCATCACAGCCTAAGTATTTAATTTAATAAACTTTACTAATATATCATCATGACTTATAAGTTAAGACTTTGAAGCTGTAGCTTATATTTTGGACTTATAAATCAAGATTATGTTGGAAATACGTTTTTACGTATTTAGGAAGGATCGGTCACTCCAACGATATATACGTAGTATGGACTCGTGATCTAATATGTAATAGTATAACCCATAAAGCCCACATGTAGGATGGGCTATATATACCCCCTCCTAGCATGTTAGGAGGGGTTGTTGGTTCTCATTTCATTAATCAAACATTCCTTTCTCTCTCTAACTTTCTCTCTCTAGTTCTTCATCTCTCTCCATCTCTTTATATCATTACAACACATAGACAATCCTAGGAAAACGTGGACCTACAATTGGTATCAGAGCCATGGTTTGATTGGTTTGTTATGTGTTTGTTTTGATTGATTTTGGTGGATTTTGATTTAATCAAGCTCAAATCTTGAATTTTTGTTACGTTTTTGTTGTTTAAGTTTATAGACAAATCGACTACATAGATGTGGTAGTGATTTGGTTAATATCGCAAAATTTTTGGTTATTTGGGTGATTTTCGGGGTATTTTCGATTAACAGTGGGTTCGGATAGAATACAAAATCAGATCTACTTTGAATATTCCGAAAGTCAAACTTTCGCAACAGGGTTTATAGAAATTTTCGAAACTCACTTTGTTACATTATCCGAAAGTCACAGTTTCATTTTATCCATTCTATTTATCCGAAACTCAGTATTGGTAATTATCCGAAACTCACATTAGCAACTTATCCGAAAGTCATCCAGTGAGTTTTATTCCGAAAGTAAAAATTTGCTTTATCCGAAACTCAATTTTGTTATATCCGAAACTCAAATCTCGGCTTATCCGAAACTCAAAGGTTTGATTTATCCGAAACTCAAACTTCAATTTCTCCGAAACTCAGATTGTAATTTACCCGAAACTCAAACTTTGATTTTCCCCGAAACTCGTTTTTCCCCGAATCTCGTTTTTCCCGAAACTCAATTTTAATTTTCCCAAAACTCATTTTAACTCATTCCCCGAAACTGGTTATTCCCCTTCATTCAATTGATCCGAAACTAATTGGTAATTTATCCGAAACTAAAAATCATGTGATTGCGAAACTGAAATTTTTCCAATTACTACGAAAGTGAGTTAATCCTTTATTACCCGAAAGTGAGTTTTGTGAATTTCTCCGAAAGTTTTTTTTTGTGAATCCAACAACTTCCTTTCCACAACCTGATTTTTCAAAAACACTCAGTCTAAAACCTGACTCCAACACAACCGACTCAAACACTCGAATCAAGTCTCTCGTTCCAACATTTGACTCGAAAAGTGTCACACCCCACCATGGCGGAATATGGGGCGCGACGTATGGATATCATCACAACAACATCGTGTCTATAGAGAGAACTATATGAATTAAAAATGTCATAAAAGGTGACACAAATGTCATGACAATATCTCATCAATGCAGGAGTCTAGGTAAGTAGGTAACAGTCCTACCTCTTACCCAAGACAAACAAATAACACAAACAAAGCAACATATAGGTTCACAGTATCACTTATTGAAACAAACAGAAAAATAAACTAAGAAGGAACATGGATCTCCTTCTAAATGCATTCCTACGCGACTCCAATCCTAGCCACATATGTTCTCACGCTTAACCACTTTATCACCTGAAAGAGACACTAAAACACGTCAACATAATGTTGGTGAGATTCATAGGTTTAGACTCCAACCGAAAACAGATTAAAATAAGTTGTGAACCACCATAAAACACTAAACATATGGACAATGTGCTACAAATATGCATTAACAACTAACATTCAAGATCAATCATTCCAAACAAAATCCAAGGCTCCCAGCCTTACCAAACACCATGGTACCATATGCGCCCATACACCTATGTACCAATCCCAAGGCCCCGCCTTGTCATTATCCATTGGTCCCATAGATGCTCACACATCTATGTACCTCCCCAAGGCCCCACCTTGTCAACATCCCCTTGGTACCAAGTCAAACCATAATAACAATCAAGAATCGCATAGCAGTTAGTCACATAAGTGTACACACAAGTCCATCACAAACCTTTAAAACATTCACAGCATTATTTACAAAACCATACAGTGTCTCTTCCATCCCATCTGGAAGTCAAAACAATTATACTCATAAAGACATGGGACTATGAAACTCACCTGATTGAGCTTCTCCAAAAGTCCGCGCACTAGCAAAAAGCTAACAAACAAAAGCACACAATCAAAACATGAACCAAACACTAAGATGGCTCATCAACCTATGATGGACAATAACCTTCTCCCATATATATACCTCATTAATATGCTCTAAGCATCTCATTACACCCCTCTATAAAGCCCTTAACTTAGTTTACTTCATAACCCGTCCCGTTAACATTTTACCCAAAACAGTCCCGGTTTTTAGGTCTCCAAACTATAAGCCAAACGCCCAACTAAACATACCCATAATCTTTGTAAAGGAAAACCTATGCCCTTACATATGTTATCTAACTCCTCCTGTTTGCCACAACCTTAAAGCTACTGTTAAGGCCCCGATATATATATATATATATATATATATATATATATATATATATATATATATATATATATATATATATATATATATATATATATATATATATATATATATATATGTATATATATATATATTTATATATATATATATATATATATATATATATATATATATATATATATATATATATATATATATATATATATATATATATATATATATATATATATATATATATATATACATATATATATATACTTCTGTCTATCTGCATTTTACCGATTTTGAACATACAAAAAGTTTGTTATGATTAGGGGGTCTTACCCTAACCCATTTGCTTAGCCACCCTTCAGGTCTCTTATTTAATATATAAACCAACACCCATGATCATTAGAGGGCTCAAGTGTACTCCTAAGTACCCCAATCACCTTAAAACGTTAAATTAAACTCGATTGATTTCAAAACTGTTTTGACCTCCGACTGTTGTAACCTGTTTTTGACCCACCTCCCAACCTCCAATTTAGTTCTCGTTTCTTGCATTTGAAAGCCACTTTAATTACCTATTCAGGTATGCTTGTATCGCAAAATAAGAGTTTGTATAACTCTAGATATGATCAAAACAAATGACTCAAAAATCTGCCCAGTTTTTAAAAACGAATGTAAACATGATTAAACCCTAATTAACATCACTAATAATCACCAATCATTATCCTAATCATGTTAATTGTTATAAAACCCCTAATTACAGATCTATTAAGAACTCTAATACATCATATAAATTGATTACATAAAACTTGAAGCCTTAATGCTATAAAAAAAGAAAACTATAAGAATTAAATCAAGATTTTTACCTCAAATCTTCAAGAAAATTATTTTTGATGAATCCCTAAATTAGGGCTTGTAAAAATTCGGCCAAAAGGGGAGAAAATTAATGAAAAACTGATTTTTGTGATATAAACATGGTATTTATATGTTTTATTAAAAAGGCTTTTCCAAATTGGGCTCAAGTTGGGTCTTTTGGCCCATTATCCTTTCTTTTTCTTTTCTAGTCGGTTTAAAACCCGATTCATATGTATTTTTTTTATTTTTTTCTTTTTAAGACTTATTAATATATTATTAATAATACCTTAAGTTACCTTAATTTATTGCATCTCCTAAAACCTCAAAACCGTAAAACTAGTCAATTTACGCGTATACCGTAAAAAAACGTAAAATATATAGTTTTAAAAAAAACTCTTGAATTTTGAAATAAACTTTTAAACTAAGTCCTAAATGACTTAAAACCATCCCGAAAAATACTCCCATGACTAAACACCTTACCCGAGACCTCTAAATGCTAAACCCCAAATCGTAAAAAAAAATACGATTTACTATAATACTTATACGTATACGTAAACACCAAAATAACACCATTTCATTTCATAGTCACCAATTTGTGACCTCATGAACATGAAATAACCGTTCCTCGATTTACTTATGAGTACCATATACCCATAAACGATGTCCACACCAACTTCATTCACTCAAAATAAACATGTAAACACACAAAACACGGTCACACATAAAATAACCTAAAAATAAGACCGAGTGACGAACCTCAAAACCACGGTTGCCACATCACTCCCTCCTAATAGAAATCTCGCCCCGAGATTTACTCCTTAGGATCGTCATTATCAAATAGCTGAGGATACTTGCTCCTCATAAATCCTTCCCGTTCCTACGTGAACTCTAGTCCACGTTCCAAATTCCATCTTACCATAACTACGATATATTACCCTTTTTCCAACGTCTTAGCTTCACAACCCAAAATCTCTACCGGCTCTTCGATGAAACGAAGACTCGTATCGAAACTAATATCATCTAACGGTACTTGCAAGTCGGTTCTTGCTAAGCATTTCCTCAAGTTTGATACATGAAATACATCATGCACACTACTCAATTCCTCCGGTAATCTCAACCTATACGCCACTAGCCCAATCCTTTCAAGGATTTTAAATGGACCCACAAATCTAGGTGCTAACTTCCCTTTCTTTCCAAACCACATCACTCCTTTCCATGGTGAAACCTCTAGCATAACCTTACCTCCAATCTTAAATCCCAACGGCTTATACCTCTCGTCCGCACAGCTCTCTTGTCGGTTCTTTGCCATTTTCAACCTCTACTTAAGCACTGCCACCACCTCCATAGTTTTCCGATCCACCTCCGGTCTAATACGTTGGCCGCTTCTAACTTCATCCTACTATAACGGTGATCCACCTCATCTCCTATGAATTAACTCCAACAGTTTCTACTACAATTCCTATCACCAGACCTAACAGCTTCTATCCTCTACGGATTTTCCATCATTCAGAAGTTCTCCTAACCTTTATCACATCCAATGGTATATGCAGGATTGCATAACCAAAAGCTTCCCATAACATTCACATGAAACATGTCATAACCACCACCTCATCCTTGCTTTCCCATGTTCGGAACCAAGTAACTAACAATCCTTCATACTAACAGGTGCTACACCTTTTCTCTAGGTGAACGTTCCATTGTTCGTGACTACTAACCTCTTGCTATGACGGTTTTCCCTTCAATATCACCCCACCATCTTGACAACCTCTTGCTCCCTCTAATCATTCTTCCTCCATACTACTTTTCGCTTGTATTTCCACAATCTTAATTTCCATACCATCTTATATCCCGTCTTCAGCCTATAGTTTAGGCGTTTCCTCCTTTATTCCCTACATCCTCATCAATGGGGAACATGCCCCTATCACCGTTGACTCTCTCTTTGTAGGAGAATTCTTCCTAATATAACGCGTTCTCCAACTATCTCCAAATCTCACGCCAATGCTCTAGGCGTCTTTCTCAATTACCTTTATAGTATGCTCATACCAACCATTAGTCTATCAACGATATACTACGCTTGCTTCGCATCGTTTCTTCCCTTGCCATAATCCTTCATAAGGCATTCCATACCTATTAGGTTAACTTTTACACAAAACCTCATATTCCATCGCATTTGTGCGCAATCCTTCCAATCTCTCAACTATGTGACTTCTCATTCCTCTTGAAATATGGGATGAATTAGTCCGTCTATCGACTATCACCCAACTCTCATCGTACTTATTCCTCCACCGCATTATGTATCCCTTCCACCAAATTCGTCCTTACATTGCCCTTTCTAAGCCACTCCTATCTATGTAGGAAGTATAGTCTACGTCACTTTTCTCCATATGATTGTCCAAGCCACACAACATAAATGTTGGCACGTTCTCTGCTTTAGACAACTCAACTCGTGCAACCTACATCCTGCATCCAAACCACCCTAATACGTCATCCATATAGTTCAAGTTCGTCTTAGCTTTACTTCATTCTTTTTATTCCATGTCTCATCAACCATGCTTGCCTTTCCCAGATGGTACTTAGCCTTGCAATTGTCTTTCATCACTTAACTCCACCCATCACCTTTGCCAAATGTTCAATCAAAATGAATGAATATGTGTTAGAGACATTCATGATCTGTATAGATCATTCTCTACGTCTAGTACCCAAATGCCTCTAGCATTCTAGGCAGATATAACAGTCCAACTCCACTGACTAAGTCTTATCTAGTTCTTCTAAATCTTCAGTTCCTGCATCGTATAAGCAATCACCTTTCTTTGTCATTCTCGTACACCTCCAAATCCTTGCTCCACGTATCGTCATGCTTCGCGAATTCATCCAGTCCTTCCGACAATGCCAAGACCGGATCATTATCCAATCACCTCTTCAGCCTCCAAAATGCTTCCTCATACCTCTTTACTTCGCCCCTTGCTGGTTACATGATATACCATCATCTCTAACTAATCATCCTAGTCAACTTAATCCTAAAACTCACACTTGAAAATCTCACGTATAATTCCCTTTCCTAACAACTCCAAAACCAACTCATAATTCGCCTCACTCTCCTTTTTAGACTTTGAGTAGATCAAGATGTCGTTGATACTCCTAATGACAACTCGTTTATATACGTTCATGCACACTCGGTTCATTGACTCCATGAAAACCGCTAGTGCTCTGGCGAAGCTAAATGCATAACCGTAACCCAAGGCATTCATACAACATCCTTAGCAGTTTTCAACTACATCCTACTTGCACACTCTCTTAGTGGAAATACGAATAAATTCCTACCTCGTTCTACTCGCAAAATTCTACACGCATTCTAAAAGACCAATACTTCCTCTTATCAAACTATTCAACCGCTTTCCACATCCAATCTACTACTAAGCAACTCAACTTTTATCTTGCATTCCTTGCAATTTCTAACAACTCCTGTTTTTAAATCATTCCATCAATAATTGCCTTGGAAAGGCACTAACTACAACTCCTCTCACTTCTCCTACTTGCTCTATTCATGGTTCTACCTCAAAGTAATAGGCAAACCTACTAAATCTCGGGAAATTTTTAGAAAACTGACATGCCTTACGAACAATCATAAATACCTTTGAGGTATTATATCCCCTTCTAACACTCTCTATGGCGTGTTACTTGTGCCAATATCCATACATTATACAAATCTCTATTCATCTCCCTTGGCACTCCTAATAGACCTCATGACCACATTAGTTCATCTACGAACTTATAACTCTTTCCTCCCCACTAAGGGCATTCCGACCATTCTCTCATGGTCACCTACTTAATCGTGTAGGCGCTACCAAGTCTTTCATATGACTACCTCAACGCTCCCAATCAATACGCAACCAAAACTACATCCTGAATCCACTAGATACGATCGATGAATCAAACCCACGGATAACTAACGACATTTCACGTGCACGAGTTAAAACAGACCAAAACCAAGAAAAATCAAAAGGAAAACTCAAACTGGTACCAATTCAAATGACTCATGACAAAGAAAAATGATCCAAGAAACACTTAATGGCAACCAAAACATCTTACGCCCCGCGACATATTATTTAAACCGTGCACAAGATCGACTTTTCCAAAAGAATTTTTTTTTACCTCCCCACATCTATGTGACTCAAACAATCTACAAACAACCCTCTTGACGAACTCAAAACTCAACTCAAAGACTAGGTATCCCGTGCATCCCAAATCATAAAAATAAACTACTATTCAAAACTCAACCTTTAACCCGACACTTGTACAATAATTTCGACCAGGATACTGACCTCCCATGACTATACATTCTGAATATTTGAAAAGTACATTCCGAGTACATAATTTTAGGCTTTTGAATCAACCAAAAAGCTTTAAAAACGAACAAGTTACGACCAAAACAATTTGATACTAGTTGTTTTAAAAAACTAAAGAATAAACTTAGTGATTAACGCAATCCTTTTAAATGAAAGAAATAATTGTATGTGAAATTTTCATGAACTCAATTTAACCTTGTATAAATAATTATAAATGACGTAAATCAGTTAAACTCAATTATATGAACTATGTAAGTAGAAAGAAATTTTATTTCGCTTTATTTAAAAAAAAAGTCTTTTAGAATTTTGAAATAAATAATTGTTGATTAAGAATTCTTATGTTACATCTTGTTTCAAACACGATTCCAACACCTTACCCTTATGTTACCGTATACAACCAACTATCCAACCCTATAGTAGATTTCCAAGTCTATTCAGTATATACCGACAAAAAGGAATGTAAGACTCAACACAAAAGATTTCATTATCCCAAAAGAAATCTCAATTTATTTCAATATACTTAACACCAAGGACACCATTTTAAAACGGATACGTGAAATAGGAAACTCGAAGAATACACCACAACGGAGGTTGAATATCTAAAAAGAAGCGAGCTAGCCACCCTCCTAAGGATACAATCGATAATTATAGGGGATCATACATATATAGGCATATCGGGATACATATACTTAAATCCGTCTAACATCTACTATACAAGCATGTATTAACCCTCTTTCATGCAATCATACTTAGAAATCCATTGGAGTTATGGTACTTGTATAACTATGTTGGCCACCATACTTATACAATTACCCTTTCCCCAATGCACTCCCTCCTATGATGACACTTATAAGAATTAATACAACACATAACACATATATCCATCTACTCACATAAGCTCATAACCACATAAACAATAAAGTCCAAAACTCCATCCATTAAAAAAATATAATCAAACTATTGGAATACATAAATTCACAGTCTAGCTAAAACAACATGGACTAAATCCAAAACGAAAACATAATCAGTTATAAGTAATGTCGCCCATAAAAGTGGAAACAACTTAAAATCCTTCATATCCACCTACTCCTAATAACTCGAACCACCACATGATTCTTAGGGACATGACTTAAACATCAAAAGAAAAATACTATACCTTAGGTACATAAAATAACTCAACAAAGACAGAAACTACCATGTACCAAATTATGTACTATAATGTACAATTTAAGCAAAATACAACAATGACTAGCGTGGATGATTATGGTTCAACCTTCACTAGTCACAACCCGAAAAGAAAATAACATGTGGCTAAGTATGAACTACTATGGTTCAACCCATACTAGTCAAAACTTAACAAACATCGCAAGTAAAAACCAATAACATCCAGAAAACTTTAATTAATATAAAATGCACACATACTCCTATGACACCTATATGCAGGGACCCTTAAGTTATAGACTAGGCTGCTAGACTAGGCAACCTAATTCTCTATAACCATTGTCTCTGATACCATTCTGTCACACCCCACCATGGCGTAATATGGGGCGCGACGTATGGATATCATCACAACAACAACGTGTCTATAGAGAGAACTATATGAATTAAAAATGTCATAAAAGGTGACACAAATGTCATGACAATATCTCATCAATGCAGGAGTCTAGGTAAGTAGGTAACAGTCCTACCTCTTACCCAAGACAAACAAATAACACAAACAAAGCAACATATAGGTTCATAGTATCACTTATTGAAACAAACAGAAAAATAAACTAAGAAGGAACAGGGATCTCCTTCTAAATGCATTCCTACGCGACTCCAATCCTAGCCACATATGTTCTCACGCTTAACCACTTTATCACCTGAAAGAGACACTAAAACACGTCAACATAATGTTGGTGAGAGTCATAGGTTTAGACTCCAACCGAAAACAGATTAAAATAAGCTGTGAACCACCATAAACCACTAAACATATGGACAATGTGCTACAAATATGCATTAACAACTAACATTCAAGATCAATCATTCCAAACAAAATCCAAGGCTCCCAGTCTTACCAAACACCATGGTACCATAGGCGCCCATACACCTATGTACCAATCCCAAGGCCCCTCCTTGTCATTATACATTGGTCCCATAGATGCTCAAACATCTATGTACCTCCCCAAGGCCTCGCCTTGTCAACATCCCCTTGGTACCAAGTCAAACCATAATAACAATCAAGAATCGCATAGCAGTTAGTCACATAAGTGTACACACAAGTCCATCACAAACCATAAAAACATTCATAACATTATTTACAAAACCATACAGTGTCTCTTCCATCCCATCTGGAAGTCAAAACAATTATACTCATAAAGACATGGGACTATGAAACTCACCTGATTGAGCTTCTCCAAAAGTCCACGAACTAGCAAAAAGCTAATAAACAAAAGCACACAATCAAAACATGAACCAAACACTAAGATGGCTCATCAACCTATGATGGACATCTAACCTTCTCCCACATATATACCTCATTAATATTCTCTAAGCATCTCATTAAACCCCTCTATAAAGCCCTTAACTAGTTTACTTCATAACCCGTCCCGTTAACATTTTACCCAAAACAGTCAAACGCCCACCTAAACATACTCATAATCTCTGTAAACAAAACCCTATGCCCTTACATATGTTAGCTAACTCCTCCCTTTTACCACAACCTTAAAGATACTATTAAGGCCCAGATATATATATACTTCTGCCTATCCGCATTTTACCGATTTTGAACATACAAAAAGTTTGTTATGATTAGGGGGTCTTACCCTAACCCATTTGCTTAGCCACCCTTCAGGTCTCTTATTTAATATATAAAACAACACCCATACTCATTAGAGGGCTCAAGTGTACTCCTAAGTACCCCAATCACCTTAAAACGTTAAATTAAACTCGATTGATTTCAAAACTGTTTTGACCTCCGACTATTGTAACATGTTTTTGACCCATCTCCCGACCTCAAATTTAGTTCTCGTTTCTTGAATTTGAAAGCCACTTCAATTACCTTTTCAAGGGTGCTTGGATCGCAAAATAAGAGTTTGTAGAACTCTAGATATGAACAAAACAAGTGACTCAAAAATCTGCCCAGTTTTTAAAAACGAATTTAAACATGATTAAACCCTAATTAACATCACTAATAATCACCAATAATTATCCTAATCATGTTAATTGTTATAAAACCCCTAATTACAGATCTATTAAGAACTCTAATCCATCATATAAATTGATTACATAAAACTTGAAGCCTTAATGCTATAAAACAAGAAAACTATAAGAATTAAATCAAGATTTTTACCTCAAATCTTCAAGAAAATTATTTTTGATGAATCCCTAAATTAGGGCTTGTAAAAATTCGGCCAAAAGGGGAGAAAATTAATGAAAAATTTATTTTTTTGATATAAATATGGTATTTATATGTTTTATTAAAAAGGCTTTTCCAAATTGGGCTCAAGTTGGGTCTTTTGGCCCATTATCCTTTCTTTTTCTTTTCTAATCGGTTTAAAACCCGATTCATATATATATTTTTTATTTTTTTTTCTTTTTAAGACTTATTAATATAGTATTAATAATACATTAAGTTACCTTAATTTATTTCATCTCCTAAAACCTCAAAACCGTAAAACTAGTCAGTTTACGCGTATACTAAAAAAAACGTAAAATATACAGTTTTAAAAAACTCTTGAATTATGAAATAAACTTTTAAACTAAGTCCTAAATGACTTAAAACCATCCCGAAAAATACTTCCATGACTAAACACCTTACCCGAGACCTCTAAATGCTAAACCCCAAATCGTAAAAAAAATACGATTTACTATAATACTTATACGTATACGTAAACACCAAAATAACACCATTTCATTTTATAGTCACCAATTTGTGACCTCATGAACATGAAATAACCGTTCTTCGATTTACTTATTAGTACCATATACCCATAAAAGATGTCCACACCAACTTCGTTCACGCAAAATAAACATGTAAACACACAAAACACATAGTCACACATAAAATAACCTAAAAATAAGACCGAGTGACGAACCTCAAAACCACGGTTGTCACAAAAAGTCTCAAACACCAAAAGACTTGAAAAACCTTGACTGGACTCGAACACAACACCAAACCTCTTAATGTCACATTACATTGCGTAAAGTTGGATAGAATATTTCAAGATGCCACATTATTTTTACAAGTTGAATTATAAAATAATATAAGTTGCAAAAAGTTGGTATCCACGTGGTGTTTCAATAGCATAAGTTGGCGTTTCATTTTAATAGTACCAAATACAAGCCATTATTTTTATTGAACTTAAAACGTCATATAAATGCTACGCATATGGTGTTATCATGGATTAAAATGATATTTTGGTGTGCTTGAGTCTTTATTTTTATTGCATGGCGTTTCATTTTAATAGTACCAATACATCATAAAGTCAGAAATTGCCATAATTTGTTGCATTCCAAAATTCGTTGGTTATTATATTGGGTTATATTTCCGAATATTGGTATTATAAGGATGTATTAATTGATTTTGGCTGATTTGTATTCGGGTCTGGAAACTGACAAAATTACGAGATAACGTGACGCGCCAAAGTGACGAGAAATTTTACATCGAATTAGAATCCTTACCTTCAGTTATCATCGAACTTCAATGGAATCGTTGACTTAGACGTTTGATGAGGGAGAATAGCATCAAATGCAAGACAAAGCTAGTGAAAGTGGCATAACTTCATTTCGACTACTTCAGTCTCATATAGTGACCCTTTCATGGCTTCAAGGAGGAAGCAAATTTGTGACACTCTTCGGTCAAGAACGTTACATATTTATCGACTCAATATTCCTCACTTTGAACCAACTAGCAGAGCAATTCCACAATGAAGAATTCAATCACTCTACAATGGCACTTGCATATAAGGCTCTAGTAACACAACTCACGCCTTTTCTCCAATTCAATATCGTCAAGTCTGAAAGTTCAGTGATTTACCAGTCATTTCTTCGAGACACACATACCGAGCTTTAAGATTTCCGTGGTACACTATTGAAACTCATGACATCGGTCTCGTTTTCGATTTATGAAAGATCCCGACTTCAGCAAGCGTATGATAATGGAGTGCAAGAATCTACGATGCAAGAGGAAAATGGTCATACGATTGACGAATTGGACGTTGCTAAAGAGTGCCAAGGCATGGAACCAACAGCTAAGCATGATATCAGCAACACGTAAGGGCATGTTACATACATCTCTTATGATGACACATTGCCCGTTTATGACGAAGAACCTACAAATATGGTACAATTTACTGTTGTATATGACGTACATGCTGATGAAATGCCGCATATTGAGCATTCCGAACCTAATTATGACAAACATGGGTTGGAAAAGAGTAATAGAGATACTTTTTCTGATTCATCCGATGTGCGTCATAATGGGGGAGAAAGTGTTCAAAATGCTAACAATCATGATAATTGCCTTATAATTGCTTCATTAACTGCTTCTGATTCCAAGGTTAAAGAGCTCGAAACGATCGTAGCTCAACAATCAAAAGATATTGAGGATGCCAAACTAGAATTTTCTAATAAAACGGACAAACTTGAAACATATTGAGAAACCTGAAAAGTCAAACGTTGTTCTTGAACGAAAATTGGATCAAAAAGTTCTAGATTCTAAAGCTGAAAAGGATAATCTTTTGAAACAAATTAAGTTGCTAGAATCTAAATTGGAATCCCAAGATAAATTGCTCAAAGAGAATGAGAATTTAAAGGCTCAAGTTCAAGAAAAGGTTTTTGCAATAGCAGCTCTGAAAAACGAGTTGAGGAAAACTAAAGGAACTAGTGTGGACACTAAGCTTGAAAAACCATCAATCTTGGGGAAACCGCCTCAAAATCAGTCTATTAGACAACCAACTGCATTTAGATCCGAGCGACCAAAATCCTCGAGACCGCGGTTTACCTCCCAAGTTGATATGGTTCATCTCTCTAGACCAGTCACTCCACCAACTAGGGCCAATGTGACTAAAGCAGCTTTTGTAAGACCTAATTACATGATTGCCTTTAGTATCCCTAGACATAGTTCAAAGAACACGTCTCGAACTAGTTCAAATGACGTTCGTCATAAATTTGGTCTGAGGGAATCTAAGCAAAAGACACAAGTAAGAGATAGCAATTTCAAACCTAGTCAGATGCCTTCTAGATTACCCAACACTGCTAACCGTAGCATGTCATATCCTAGGAGCATCAATCAATCATCTAGGAATCCTAGATCTTACTCGAACATTAAATATGCTACTTCTAAAACATGTAGGAAATGTGTCTTTAAGGCAAATCATGACTCTTGTGTCAAGAAATTCCTCCATGAGGTGAACTCCCATGCTAGAATTAAATCCAAGTGGTTAGCTAAAATCAAACCCATTGGTAAAGTTTGGCGCCCCACTGGTAGAACTTTCACTCTTGTAGGAAATGAGTGCCCTTAAACTAGGATTGTCTCCGATTATACTAAGACTACTAGGGAGGAAATTGAAAAGGATGATACATCACTTAAGCCTGAACTTAAGGTTTTCTATAAAAGGAAACGTTTGCCAGCTAAGACAAGTGAATCATCTCCTCAGGTCACCTCTGGCACAAGAAAAGAAAACTGTGAATCCCCGCATGGCTCTAAGATAGATATCGCTAACCCATATAAAAGCATACAAACTCCAAATGAGAATGCAGGTCCCAAAGTCAAGGATCAACAAAAACAAACCGGTCCGAGCTTTATATACCGTTCAACTAAGGACACTCTCAAAGTTTGGTTACTAAAGAAGCAGATATCAGAGAAACAAGTGTCTCAGGGGATTTGCAGTTAAGCTTACAAAAATGGCTCATCGTTAAATATCAAACGATGACCCGATCTTCAAATAAAGGAAAGTTTATCGCTGATGCTAAACTTATCCTCACAAACGAGAAATTAAATTTTCTCGGACACGAGCTAAAATTAAAACTATTCAAAGGTCTTAAGCTCGTGTATATGGCTCATCGTTAAATATCAGACGATGACCCGATCTTCAAATAAAGGAAAGTTTATCGCTGATGATAAACTTATCCTCACAAACGAGAAATTAAATTTTCTCGGACACGAGCTAAAATTAAAACTATTCAAAGGTTTTAAGCTCGTGTATATGGCTCATCATTAAATATCAGACGATGACCCAATCTTCAAATAAAGGAAAGTTTATCGCCGATGATAAACTTATCCTCACAAACGAGAAATTAAATTTTCTCAGAAACGAGCTAAAATTAAAACTATTCAAAGGTTTTAAGCTCGTGTAAATGGCTCATCATTAAATATCAGACGATGACCCGATCTTCAAATAAATGAAAGTTTATCGCCGATGATAAACTTATCCTCATTAACGAGAAATTAAATTTTCTCGGACACGAGTTTACTTTAAAACTATTCAAAGGTTTTAAACTCGTGTAAATGGCTCATCGTTAAATGACAGGCGATGACCCGGATTTCAAATAAAGGAAGTTCATCTATGCAACGATAACTTACCCTCAAAACGAGAAATTAAATTTTCTCAGACACGAGCTTACATTAAAACTATTTAATGGTTTTAAGCTCGTGTATATATGGTTCATCGTTAAATATCAGACGATGACCCGTTCTTCAAAGAAAGGAAAGTTTATCGCCGATGATAAACTTATCCTCTCGGACACGAGCTTACATTAAAACTACTCAAAGGTCTTAAGCTCGTGTAAACTGGCGTATAATCACATTTCAGATTATGCCCCAGACTTCAAAGAAAGTAAAGTTTATCGCCGATGATAAACTTATCCTTACAACGAGAAATTAATTTTTCTCGGGCATGAGCTAATATTAAAAACATTCGACGTTTTTAAGCTCATGCACAATGACTTACAGTTAAATATCTGACTGTAACTCGGACTTCAATTATAGGAAAGCTTATCTTTAATGATAACTTATCCTCGTAACAAGAAATTCATTTTTCTCGGTCATGAGCTTGTAATAAAACATTCTAAGTTTTAAGCTCAGAAAGGAAAGTGTATCTTTTAAATAAGAGAACTTTTCCTCATAACGGGAAATTCATCTTTCTCGGTCATGAGCTTTACGTTAAAACATTCAAAAGTTTTTCAAGCTCATGAAAACAATTTCTAAGTAAATGTCAGCTTAGAACTCGTTCTTCGATTAAAAGGAAAGTTTATCGCCGATGGTAACTTATCCTTAACAACAGGAAGTTTACAACTTCTCGGACTGGAGCTCGTTTTGTAAGATATTCAAAATCTTAAGCTCAAGTAATTTGTTTTCAAAACATTGAACACAATTTTTCGAGAATTTTTCAAAAGGTTTTTCTAAATCTTTCAAAATTGTGTGTTCAAGATGTTTTGATCAAAAGAGCATGTCTTCTGGAATCGATAATATTTACGATCCTAGAAATGTCATTCAATAATGACACGAGGTTGTAAATAAAGTTCGAGCAGAAGTTTAAATGATTTAAAACATTCTTAAAATCGTTTGCTATTATTTTAGATAGTAACCCGCTTTTCATATTCAAGTCAAGCATTTCACCGGAAAGCTTTTACTCAACAATGGGAATTAATTTTCTCGGGTATGGTTTAATTTTATAACTATGTAAGGGATTGTGTTTACGTTATAACACAATCTAACACGAATTAATGTACGTGTCAGTGCATTTATTTGTTAAAATAAGAGAAATCTTGTTTTTATGAAGTTATCATCTCCACAATCCGCATCAATTTACAAGTGATATCTACATACTCGACGATGCGACTACTCAAACGGCGACTACATCTCTTTCAATAGAACATGGGTCACCAATTGAGGGGGAGCAATTGTCCAGTAATGTAAGGGTTTTGTATCAATTAAAAGTTCGTTTTCTCGGTGTCTCTTCGAATTGATCTCTGGTTAATTGTGTGAGATTAGTTGTTCTTGGTGAATCAAATAAAAGAGGTGTCGTTGTCTAAAACTAATGAAAAGTAAAAACTTGAAACAAATAAAAATAAAGTAAAGACGGTAAAAGGAAACAATAATGAAAGATTAAAACTTGATGGGAAATAAATGACGAGAAAATTAAAAGACAAATAAAGTAAATGACGCCAATTAAAACTTAAAATAAAAGGAAAGCAAGTAAAGTGCAAGTAAAGAAAATGGCGGGAAAGAATAAAGTTTTTTAAAAAAAACTGAAAACTAAAAATTCAATAAAAAGCTATTCGGAATGTTTACCATGCGGAATAAAAATGGAAAAACGCCCTATGCGGAATAAAGGTTATGCGGAATAATAAAAAGCTACTCTATGCGGAAAAGTAGGGCTACTCGGAATAAATAAATAAAAATGCTTATTCGGAAAAGAAGGGCTATGCGGAAAAAGACTCTATTCGGAATATTCAAGTATTCCGCATGGAAAATCCTATTCGGAATAACAAATCATTCCGCATAGAATTTCCTATTCGGAATAAATTAACATTCCGCATAGAACATTTTTAGAACAGTGATTCGGAATATTGAAAATGTTCCGAGTAGAAAGAAAACTAAGCAGCAATTCGGAATAATCAAAATATTCCGCATAGAAGGACAAAGAAAAGCCTATTCGGAAAGTCTGGGGAAGAACAGTAACTTTGGCGAGAAACAGGGAAAAAGAATGAAGCTTGAATTTGATCAAATCTAGACAAAACAAACCAAAAGATTAAATCAAAACAACCAATAAACATCAACTAACAATAATCAATCAACACAATTCATCAAAACTAACAAACAAAGCCAAATCAATCAAAACCCACTTGATTGAAAATAAGAAAACTCAAGAACATGAACATAAAGATTAAGGACAAATCAAGCAAGAAAGGAAGAAGGAGATTAACAATAAAGTAAAGATTAACATCAATTAAATGGAAACTTACTTGGAATTAAAAGAGAATTAAAGGTGCGTTACATGAAATTAAGGTGCATAAAGTTAAAGAACATGAAAATGAAAATGGTGGAAGGATGGGTTGTCAAGCCACCAACAACTCTCAACAAATGAGGTTGGTTGGTATTTATAGGGAGATTAGGGAGGAGCTTAGGAAGCTTCCTCCCTCTTTCTTCTTTCTCTTAATTGCACACTTGGGTCCTTGATCTCTTTAATCTTTTGTTAGTCTTCTTAATACTTGGACTTTGTCTTGGGATTTCTTCAAACTCGTCTTGTATTTTCTTCATAAATAAGACTCGAGTTCTTCGGCTTTTTAGTAAACTTCCATCTTTGACTTTTTCTTCGATAAATCTTCAGAATTGGTCTTGGACTTCCGTTCTTTTTCCACTCTTGATCTTTCGACTTCATCTTTCGTCTTTTTCTTCGATAAAAGCCCGTGAATGTCGTGTTTCCTCCACTTTTCACCTTTTCGTCCTAAATTACAACAAAAACACAAACCACGCATAATTCCGACATAAATGACATAAAATACACGTTTTGGCTCGGTTATTATTGTAATTAAGTGGTAAAAAGGATGGGTGTTTACACACCTATCAAATCCCCTACACTTGACCATTGCAATGTCCTCATGCAATGCATTAGTTACAAAGCATGTTTACATTTTTCATCATAATCAATCCACGTTGGCCTTTATTAAAGAGATAGAAAATTATAAAAATGCAAAGCAAAGAAATTAAAAGCATACCTTGGGTTTTGAAAATGTCATGAATAATCATCATCCTCAACTTTTCACTTTCTCCATACCAAGCTTAAAAACGAGATCATTGTTATTATAAGTTAGTAAACTAACACGAACTCATGTGGGCCAATTATTCACTTAGACTCCCTTATTCCTATGGGTATCTCTTATATTTTATTATTTGTCTTGAATGATCACGAAGATGCATTGTTTGACTTATTTCGATAATTATTAAGTCTGAAAATAAAGTGCACGATTTAATCAATAGTTAGCTAAAGGACCAAATCTTTTAAAACTGCTTCTCGGGATATCAAAAAGTTCATATCTTGGCATAACTTGGTTCGCGATTTGAGACCTTTCTCGGGCCGATATTTAGCAGCGACTTCATACTTCAAATCTTGAGAGACGTTCATGAAATAATGGTCTTCTCTTCATAATTGGAATTTCTTCTCTTGGAATTGTTGAGAGATTCTTCATATATGGACCACGACTTCTTCATTTTTCTCCAATCTTTATTTTGGATTTTGATATACAACGATCCGCCTCCTTTATTGACTTGGATCTATTTATCCTCATACCTTGTTAGGTTCTTTTCGGATACACTTCTCCATGACTTTTTGGGAGTTTTTGCTTTTCGTCGTGTGTCTCGATCCTTCATATTGATTTTCGATAAATGATTCTTCACATCACTTTTGGATCTTTAGCAACAAAACATAGCCCTCATGCCTTGTTAGGGCCTTTTCGGACTCGCCAATCTTCGCGCCCCGCTTCATAAGTTATGCCTTGGCTATGAACTCTCGTCATTACCGAGCAACTTTTAAACGATCTGGGGCTAGAAGCTAAGTAACTTTTCAAATCGTACAACCTTATTTATTAGCAGATAAATGTATTTAGCAAGCGATGGGAGAATAGGCTCATAATCAACTCACATAAATTCACGAAAGAATACCGACTTATAATTGGCTCTATCATCTCTCGTTCTCCACAGTTTAAAATCTCAAGTAATGAGACTCGTGGATACTTAGCCAATTAAATCAAAGTTTTGGGTTTTCGAGTCGTCTATAGGATCTTGCAATTTCTTAGACTCTTTCAAGTTTAAAAATCGCATCTTAAAGTTCCCTTGATAAACGACTCTCTAGGATCAATTATAGAAACTTGCGAAAAGTTCTTGTTCTTAACCCGTGAGAGTTAAGACTTTCGCGTTTTATAGCTCCCTATATAAAAGCCTAGCAAAACTTGACTTAAACACGTTAAGGATACTAGCTAGAGTAAACTCGGATTGAGTCAAAAGATTCACAACGTTTGAAAATTAAAACCACTTATTAAACATTTATTCTAGCAAAGAAAGAAAATAACTATACAAAGGTAAAAACTAATAGGCCAAAATAGATCAAAAATTTTGAAAAATGTCGAAAAATTGATTTTCCGGTTAAAATGAGGACAAATACAAGGAAAAGACCACTTAACTTCGATAGAAGTCCCCCCTACACTTAAGATAAACATTGTCCTCAATGTTTAAGCATGTGGGAGTAAGCTCCCCTACACTTAGGACATTGTGCACTTTGTTTAAATCTCGCTAAGGAAGAGACAACTAAAGAGATTCCTATTTTAATATTGAGAAATATAAAATAGTGAATCGAAAAGAGTTTAGGATAGAACCGGGAAGAAGGGAACACAGAATCACGGTTCGTCAAGAGTCATCAAGAGTGTGTCTTTGAAATTCTAATCCCTGCAATGATAAGAAAGAAAACAAGAAACTCCAACGGGGGCTCCCCCCTACACTTATGATGAAAATAGATAGATAATTGGGTTGCCTCCCAAAAAGCGCTTGTTTTTGTTGACCGAGTCACGAGCCTGACTCGTCCCCGAATTAAATGGTCCATGGGGAAGCCTCGAGTGTGATACCGGGATCAAAGACCTTGTCCTCGTTCCCGGTGGACATCAACAAAGGAGAGGCGGGGGAGTAAGTCTTAAAAGGGAGAAAGGTTCTTTCAACATACGTATAGTATGTGAATTCAAGATCCACGGGAGGTGGGTTGGGTATAGTAAGCACATTGTCATCCCCCAAAGACAATGGATGCTGAGCAAACGGCAAAGCCGTATTGTTATCAATTATAGCATAATCAAACTCACCTCCCGGGTTAAAGCACTCATCCTCCGAGATAGTCTCTAAAGGGGAGGATGAAAGGTGCTCGGGAGGGGGACTTGGGGCAATACTTTCCTGCAGCAGATTATCAAAAATAATGTCCCCCTCCATGTCATCATCAATACCTGGAGGCATGGAGTGAATTTCGATTTCTTCCAGCAATGGGTCATTATCTTCAACGGTAGGAGTAGATGGAGGTAAAGGCTTGGAAATATCAAGAGAAGTCAACTCTTCGATTTGAGCAATAAGAAGGTGCACTTTCCGTAATCTATCGCGAAGAAGTACGTCTTCCACCTCATCCACAAGATCATGTTCATCGGTGAACTTCTCGTAAACCGGAGAGAATAAATCGTCATCACCCGCATCTCCCGGTGGAGATTGAGAAATTTCAAAAGTGAAATTCTCATAGCAGAGAGAAGAATCGTCATCACTAGGATCGACCTCTTCTGTAAGAGCAATGTCGTCCTCAGGCTCCATAGCAGGTAAGTCACAAACCTCATCATCCAGTACTTTGTCGAGAACAACATCACTCAGCTCATTCAACGAATCTAGATTCTTAGATACAGTAGGAACATCGACAGTAGGAGCAGCAACTTCAGAAGATTGGTTGAAAGTGTAGACATCATCGTCGTCGTCATCATCATAATAGATGGGACGAGTCCAGTTAGGAGTGACGTAGTCGGCTAACTCTTCCTTGATAACCTCCACATCTTTAAGAAGCTCATGCAGCAACTTTTGTTGTTCATCGCCCCGAGTATGTTCAATTTCACCAATTCTATCCCACGCTGTAAGTAAACATTTAGGTGTAGAAAAGAAGGGAAAACGACGAAATTGGCTCAAAAAGGTGTCGGTGGTTTTCAAGGTTTCGTCCACATCAAGCAACGGTTGCCTTTCCTGATGTAAGTCAGCTCGAAGTTGAGCCATACTTTCTAAAATGTCATTCAAAGAAGTGAGTTGTTGATCAAGACTAGTTTGCTGAGAAGATTGATGAGTGAGGGTGTGATGTGGGGGCTCAAAATGGTGAAAACCTGAATTATAGCATGATTGTGGCTCATAGTAGTTCATCGGGTGGGAAGAATTAGAAACCGGGTTTGGTTCATAATAATCCATAGGTGAAGAAAACTGAGGACACGGATTTTGCTCATAATAATTCATTGGTTGACAATAGGAAGTATCGTGAGGACCCCCACAGTTGTTGCAGAACGGTTGAGGAGAAAGACTGGGTGCGTCATGTGGATAGCTATTATCATAGTCATAATTGTACCCCGTTTCATGCCCGTGATCATATGGGTATGGAACCGGGCATGAAATATGCCAATGAGAATCGCTTCCACAATAGGTGCACGTGGGAATAGGAGGTGGGTTCAAAAAGGACGAATTAGTCGAGTTGCACAAAGGACAAAATCCGAATTGTGTGTTGTCGATATCGTTTCCGCACCGCTCACATGTACACCATTGACAAGAGTCATTCCCATACAGTTGTCTCCCGCACCCGACGCAATTGACATAAAAATCCATGGAGAAACATAGATAAGCAAGAAGAATATTTTTGGTGCAAAACCTTGAAAAAGAAATGCTTTTTATAGATTTTTCAAATGTTTTTGGATTTTTGAAAATAGTTGACACGAAAAATAACGTTCACGAGTGAACGGATCCCAAAATCCAACGCTTCACTCACAAAAAAACATCAATCTTCACGAAAAGAGCCGGCAGCGGCGCCATTTTAATGTAAGGGTTTTGTATCAATTAAAAGTTCGTTTTCTCGGTGTCTCTTCGAATTGATCTCTGGTTAATTGTGTGAGATTAGTTGTTCTTGGTGAATCAAATAAAAGAGGTGTCGTTGTCTAAAACTAATGAAAAGTAAAAACTTGAAACAAATAAAAATAAAGTAAAGACGGTAAAAGGAAACAATAATGAAAGATTAAAACTTGATGGGAAATAAATGACGAGAAAATTAAAAGACAAATAAAGTAAATGACGCCAATTAAAACTTAAAATAAAAGGAAAGCAAGTAAAGTGCAAGTAAAGAAAATGGCGGGAAAGAATAAAGTTTTTTAAAAAAAACTGAAAACTAAAAATTCAATAAAAAGCTATTCGGAATGTTTACCATGCGGAATAACATGGAAAAACGCCCTATGCGGAATAAAGGTTATGCGGAATAATAAAAAGCTACTCTATGCGGAAAAGTAGGGCTACTCGGAATAAATAAATAAAAATGCTTATTCGGAAAAGAAGGGCTATGCGGAAAAAGACTCTATTCGGAATATTCAAGTATTCCGCATGGAAAATCCTATTCGGAATAACAAATCATTCCGCATAGAATTTCCTATTCGGAATAAATTAACATTCCGCATAGAACATTTTTAGAACAGTGATTCGGAATATTGAAAATGTTCCGAGTAGAAAGAAAACTAAGCAGCAATTCGGAATAATCAAAATATTCCGCATAGAAGGACAAAGAAAAGCCTATTCGGAAAGTCTGGGGAAGAACAGTAACTTTGGCGAGAAACAGGGAAAAAGAATGAAGCTTGAATTTGATCAAATCTAGACAAAACAAACCAAAAGATTAAATCAAAACAACCAATAAACATCAACTAACAATAATCAATCAACACAATTCATCAAAACTAACAAACAAAGCCAAATCAATCAAAACCCACTTGATTGAAAATAAGAAAACTCAAGAACATGAACATAAAGATTAAGGACAAATCAAGCAAGAAAGGAAGAAGGAGATTAACAATAAAGTAAAGATTAACATCAATTAAATGGAAACTTACTTGGAATTAAAAGAGAATTAAAGGTGCGTTACATGAAATTAAGGTGCATAAAATTAAAGAACATGAAAATGAAAATGGTGGAAGGATGGGTTGTCAAGCCACCAACAACTCTCAACAAATGAGGTTGGTTGGTATTTATAGGGAGATTAGGGAGGAGCTTAGGAAGCTTCCTCCCTCTTTCTTCTTTCTCTTAATTGCACACTTGGGTCCTTGATCTCTTTAATCTTTTGTTAGTCTTCTTAATACTTGGACTTTGTCTTGGGATTTCTTCAAACTCGTCTTGTATTTTCTTCATAAATAAGACTCGAGTTCTTCGGCTTTTTAGTAAACTTCCATCTTTGACTTTTTCTTCGATAAATCTTCAGAATTGGTCTTGGACTTCCGTTCTTTTTCCACTCTTGATCTTTCGACTTCATCTTTCGTCTTTTTCTTCGATAAAAGCCCGTGAATGTCGTGTTTCCTCCACTTTTCACCTTTTCGTCCTAAATTACAACAAAAACACAAACCACGCATAATTCCGACATAAATGACATAAAATACACGTTTTGGCTCGGTTATTATTGTAATTAAGTGGTAAAAAGGATGGGTGTTTACACACCTATCATCCAGCATTCAAAATCTTTGATGCCGAAAGTGCCAAGGTCACTAATTGGTGTCAAGACAACGATATCAATCGTACATATGGTGTCAAGAGATAACTTTAAACGTGACGAGGCGACCAACATTCGTGAACAAGAACCATGTGATTCTATGATATGATGTTCTCCATCATTCAAGTCCAATCTCGTAAATTGCTAATCTTGTGAATACATTATCATATATGATCTTTGCACGTGATAACTACCTTACACTTATGTTTAAAAGGTATTTAATTTACGTTTCAAGTACACCCTCATTAAATTGAGGGGGAGCTTGTGTAAATCATGAAGATAATTGGATTTGCATTTTTCTTCCCAAATTTTCATAAAATTTCATTAAATCAATTGATATTAAAAAACCGATTGGGTTAATATTTTTAATATGGGGGAGAAAACGTGATTCAATATTGAGATCAATTAATTCAATGGATTGACTTAATGTGCTGGCTCATTCCTGCATATGCGAAATGTTTTCGAATATCGTGGCATATGTTATGGGCGAGCAAAATGGATTTGTACTTAAAAGTAGATTTCATGGTGACGTATACTTACCCAAAACATCTCTATTCACGACGGTGAAGATTGTGGTGACATAAGGATGGTATGATAGGTTTAAGTCCAATGATTCTTCTAGAACCGAAGGAATCTTCCCAAGGACATTCCATAGCTAGAAATAGTAGTCCTTAGGAAAGATGGAGAAAGATTGTGAATGTAGTTGAATGCCGACCAAGTACTTATGTTAGCACTGGAACAATCACAACAAGGTGCTAGTTATGACGTATTGGTAAGCATTGAAGCGGTTAAAGAATGAAAAATAACTGTAAAGATAAATGGTGAAAAGAAAGAAGCCCTCCTTACAACTTAGGCAGAATTCGGGTCAACACATATGCTATTGAGATCATTTTTAATGATGCTCAATATTGAAGATAGACATCATGGACCCAGTGATGCAATGCACAACCCATCCCAGCTAACTCATATATCTCTTAAAAGGTATTTGTTTTATTCACACGGAGACAACGCATTATCTATCGATTTATTCACTCAGAATATATTGATATTGAAAAGGTGGCACTCCTCTCCAGCCTCCAATCACTAAAAACCCAAAATGCACGATCGAGTCTAGATCCATTTGAGATCATCAAATATCTCATTAGAACACACTTTCATAATTCCATGCTTCTTCACACACTTTGAAAAGTAAGAAAGATATTAAGAGTCCTACGCAAAATCTTCATGATCTTGCCTGAACATCCGAGTAATACGAAAGTATTTACAATGAAGATGGAAATCCTTCTTGAGCGAATATCAAAAAGCTCATGGTTGGTGACTGGTGCGATTCTTTATGAATCACGCTTGTGATAACTGGAAAGCAACAGTGGTTTAATTCTTAACTGAACTTAAACACGTTCCAGGCCTCTACGCAATATCTTAGTGATCTTGCCAAAACACTCAGAGTGACACTCTATAGTGTTCACAGTGATGAATGGAAATCCTTCTAGTGTTAACATCAAATAGCACTTGGTAGGTAACTTGCAAGATTCTATATGAATCAAGCTCGTGACAACTGGAAAGCAACGATGGTGCGATTCTTTAATGAATCAAACTTGTTCCAGGAATCGGATTTGACGGCTTCAAATCATGCGGATAATATTATCCAAATGATTCACTCTTTATGTTCGCAGTCAGCTTTGGACGGTCGAGTAAAGAGAACTGGCTTACCCGCGAAATCTTGTAAAGTAGGTTCTTAATTGAAACTACCTGCCACAAGTACGATATTTAATACCGTCTAACGGTCTTCACCGACCTGAGGTAAAATGCTACCTAATTAGGTTGAAATGTTCAAAGCCATTTCATCAGTGTATATGTTTTGTTGCTAACTGTCTTATGCAGCATAACAAGACGGTGGTATTGAGGTGTCCCAGAAGAAGTCGTCCTCACATGCTTATACTGTATGCACTTAAAACTTCAACAAATTCAAGAAATTCTGAAATTCAAGTCTTCCGCTGTATCAAACTCTGAAGCTTTCAAGAATTCATAAAGGTTTAAGTATGTGGAACATGAAGTCACGAGGAGGCGAATATCATAAGTGATGAATGCACAAGGTCTAGGCAAGGAAACATGCTCAAGACTAAAGTCAAAGATCTCATCAGCATATTCACAAGAACAAGATCGAAGACTCAAGCATAGTATGCTAGGTTTAAGATTTTATAAAACGGTGTGACCTCCCTTAGGGGGAGACTGTTGGAAATATGTTTTTCAAAGAAAGTCTAGCTCACATCATGGTTAGCATAGATCACGAGCTATAGCCTATTTAGGACATTGTAACTTGGAGTGACCTCCCTTAGGGGGAGATTGTTGGAAATACGTTTTTACGTATTTAGGAAGGATCGGTCAACCAACAATATATACGTAGTATGGGCTCGTGATCTAATATGTAATAGTATCACCCATAAAGCCCACATGTAGGGTGGGATATATATACCCCTCCTAGCATGTTAGGAGGGGTTGTTGGTTCTCATTTCATTAATCAAACATTCCTTTCTCTCATTCTCTCCTTTCTCTCTCTAACTTTCTCTCTCTAGTTCTTCATCTCTCTCCCTCTCTTTAGATCATTACAACACATAGACAATCCTAGGAAAACGTGGACCTACAGATTATTTCTATTTTTGGAAACTTTCTATTTTTGGAAAATTTCTTTTTTTGGAACCCTGTTATTTTTAGAAAGTTACTTATTATGACACTACAAGTATAGTAATACAAGAATACATGAAATACATAATCAGAATATATGTAAAACATGAATAAATACAAGATAACACTTAAAACAGTAAAACATGACTAGAACATATAAAATAAGCTAAGAACACACATAACCAGTAAAACACACAGTTATCAGCCAACTCATACATGTCCCTTATTTATGTAGTATCCGTGAAGTCAGAGTAGATTGTTCAACTTCCATTCTAGCTTCACTACTGGACATGAGGTACGGATATTCCGTCCTTCAGTATGGACATTCCTTCGTATGTTTGATTAGGATTCCTGTTTGCAGCCATCTGTTTTCCCAAGTTATTTTATATGTTTGAATGCTTATGTTATATTTCAAATGCCTAAGCTATATACATGAATGCCAGTTCATCTAGTTATCAAGGTACCATAACCATAACACTGGAGACACCAGTGTTATGACTTCCCCACGACGGAGTGATTGCTCGTGGCGTCCCTTTCAGTTTGGCCATTTATTTATATTATCATGTGGGGCGTATGGGTGCATCCTAGTACATGTTTCAGTCAGGATTTTCATGGTGAATGTGGTGTGTGCCTAACATCCTTCATATTAGAGCTGATCCCTCCTACCCAGACCAGTATAATTAGAGGCAACCCCTCTAATTTCATGATGAGGTTACCCCTCTAAGTATTCATGCACGTTGATACCTCATGACCTATATGGGCTTTTGGATAAATTTATAATACAGTTTTCATAAGTTAAACATAAGATTTTCAAAGTATAAAACCAGTTTTATAAACATGTTTCCAGGTTTTCCAGGACTTACACTTATTCCGCTGCTTTTCAGTATTATTTATGTTTCAGTCATTCATACTATGTCATATATCCGTTCACTGAGCGTATTACTCAGTCATTACTTTCCTTTCCATGTCCTAAAACGGCAGGTACCCATGGACAGACTTGAGCATTTGGAGGACGTGCATAGGAGGAAAGCTGCCTTAGACTTCTTCTCCTTATGCCTTCATATACTTATGCTTGTTTGGACACTTGTTTTGTCCTTCTCATTTCATTTACTTTATTTATGTTTTGGGATTATGTTTGGGAACCGATGTTTGATTCCGGATTTTCCCTTTTGGTCATGCGTGTTTTAGTACATATTACCTTGCATGCTTTGATGACATCATAAATATGCGTAACGGTCCACTTATCAAAGTGAGGTGTTACAATCTTCATCAAGGCTTCATCTTTAATCACATCACAAGTATGTGAGTGATCTTCTCTTTGGACAAGGTAAAGAAGGTGATCAAGGGGATAATCATAAGTAAACATACTTAACACATTAAGTGATCATTTACAAATGATTAGGAAATAGAAAGGAGAAAGATGGCAGAAAGAGTGTCCAAAAAGGGTTGTGGAAAATGTAAATTTGATCCACTATTTATAGGAGACAAAGGCGAACGGCTCTCTGCCTGCGGTTCCTTATTTGTCCTACGATTCCTTATCAATATGGAACCGCATAGGCATTTAAAGATCCATGGGAGTAGACTCCGCTCCCTTTTGTCTTTTAGTGGGGAAGTAATATCTGAGGTAAGTTTTTACCTTCAAAGAATTTTCCTATGGCATTTGGGATATGCCATATTCAAATTTACATTTTCCGTTTTAATAAAACATTTTCTTAAAAAGAAATTTTATTAAAAAATCTTTTGTCACATTTGACAAAATATTAGTTTAGGACTAATCACTTTTATGATCACTAAGTATGATCAAGATATGTTAGTGCTATATTTAAATGATTATTACCTTGATGATAGTGTTTGTTAGATAACTCGTTTTATGATTGTATTTGACGATAAATGTCTTTTTAATTTGTCATGATCAAAACTAAGAAAGATTAGTTAACACTAATAATGTATTAGGCACTACTTTGCATTAACAATCTCCCCCTTTTTGATTACGACAAACTATAAACTCATTTATGTAAAATCCAAAATTATTCGAATTATTAACGAGTTTATCACTATCATTTCTCCCCTTTTGTCGAAGCAAAAAGGTTAGCACAAGTCATTAAGGAAAAGAAGAATTGACTTTGCTAGAAGCTCCCCCTTGGTGTTTACTCCCCCTTGCTTGGGGCACCAACAGAATGAGCTAAGGTGACATGCTACACAAAGGTTAGTAGAGAGAAAAGAAATACCAATGTATATATAGTCACTACCTACTAAGTAACTTGAGATGGAGGAAGAAAAGAAATCTCAAATAAGAAGTAAGTGTTTGCTAAGTATGTCCAAAGAGGGTGTTTTGACAAAATCAAAGTTCAATTGGTGGAATAGAGGTAGAAAAGAAACATCCATACCAATTGAAGTGATAATATGTTAAAGGGTTAGAAACTTAGAATTGGTGGAATCACCCAAAAATAATTGTAAGTTTTAACCATGATCAACCCTAAACAATGTGTGGAAAAAAATTGATGGGAAAGGGAATAACACACATAACATTCATATTACAAAAATATGAAAGAACATACAAGAGAAATATTCATACACACAATATGAATATTTAACACAACAAATAAGGAAAATAAACAACATAAGCATAAACTACTCTAGTAGTGATAATCCTCCAAGATTGCTTAAGTTTTTATTGACTCAACCAACTAAAACATAAAGTGTGCTTTAATTGGAAAAGTAAGACGATGAGGCATCATTCAAAACTTTGTAAAATGCTTTAATCCAAACGGGTCAAACCGAGATTTTCGGTTTCTTGGAAAGCTTAGAAGAAAAAGCTTTAGGTTTAGAAGATTGTGACAAAGAAATGTCAAGGTTAAGATTAGAAGAGTTAAAAATTGTGATGGATGAGATGAAGAACTCCCAAAAGAAGATAATTTAAAGAAAATAGACAAGGCAAAGATTTGAAATGAAAACAAAAGTTTTCAAGGAATGTTTAGCCAGAAATGACAGACAAGGAATCTTGAATAAGACTGTGGTCAAAGAAGAAAGACAAAAAACGAGCCAAAATTTGGCTTTCTGTCCGTGGTTCTTTAAAAGAACCCGCTGTTCCTTAAATATAAGGAACTGTGCGACTTTAAGGATCCACACATAGTAGACAAGAAAATGCAATTTTACAAAGTTTTGAGAAAAAATAACTTTTTCAGAAAGTTGCAAATTTTGGATTTTTACCTCTTTTAGCACTAGATTATGCTTTGATTGCACAAAAGGCAACACACTCACAAAGAGTGTCTTGACAAAGGGTGACAAAATATTTAGATAACATTTTGATCCAATTTTAGTCAAGTTTTAGAGGTTGTGATAGATTAAGGTTCAATTTTAAATAAATTGAAGTTGATTAGTGTGAGCACATAGGTTGAAACACACAAATACTAAATCCATAGATCATCCTCATGAAAACTCATGAAGGAAAGGAAACAACAACTAACTATTACAAAGTTAGCTAAACTAGTTCTTGATAGGTAGTCTTCTTTGGCTTGATTTTCTTTTAAAAGCATTTATTTTTAGAAAATCATCATTCATCTCCTAGGAGGTAGAGGATTAGCAAATAAATTCAACAAGAAGCTTTGCAACTTAATGTGAGCCCTAATCATCTCCAACCTAAGGATATCAATGAGGTAGAAGTTGTTTAAGCAACAAGGACAATTGGTTCCATTGTGCATGAAATAATCAAACAAGTGTGGATCACCCAAGAAACAGGAAATAGGAACACCCAAAAGAGGAGTGTTAGAAGGAGGAGGAGGAGGAGGCATGGTGTCCATTGGTGAGATGGGTGAATTTGGTGAAGTGAATGGAGAGGTAACCAAAGGCTCAACAATGTCATTCATAATGGGAATTTTTTGAAGAGGTTGAGGGTTCATATCTAAGAGAGGAATAGGAGTGAAAGGTGAGGACAAATCATTCATCCTAGATTGGAATGAAGATAAGGTAGAGCCATGTGAATGGTTAGTACCATGAGTTGAACTTGTCTTGCATGGTTCAAGAGGTGGTGAGGATGATGAAGAGATTAGAATTGGAGAAATCTCACTCTTGGGAGTGTGGAAAGATGAAGAACCAAGTTTAGGAAACTTGATCTTGATCTTAAGGTTTCTTTTGGATGAGGATTGTTTGGAGGAATTTGATGATCTTGTGGACACCATGGTTGTGTGTCTAGGTTTAGAATAAGGTTTAGAGGATGAAGAAGAAGATCAATCAAGGGAGGTTTAAGAAGGGGAAGAGATGATCCAAACTAGTAATGGGTTAAAAATCATTTTGATGAACAATGAAATTAGGTAGGCTAATTTAGGAAAAAGCTGGTCTTTAGCAAAAATTTCATCAATGTTTACAAAGATTTAGAGAAAACAGTGTAAAGCAAAGATTCTGTCGAAACCAGAGCCTGTGATTCCTTAAATATGGTTGCGGTTCTTTATCACTAAGGAACCGCCCCATATTTAAAGAATCGTGGGCAGTGACCTCAGAAAAAAGATCTTCCAGCAATTTTCAAAAGCCCAAATTCTTCACAAGGATTTGTCAAGCCAAAGTAGACTATAAACCAAAATCTAGAAAGCTAACTAACACATAAAAATCACAAAGTCATGCACATCGAAAGATTGATAGCCTGAACGACTTAGGATTAAAATATCTAGTAATCCAAACACAAAGTATTACCGATCCTAAAAAAAGAAACATAAATAAGTCCAAGAAACACACGTGGTAACAACCATGAGCAATGATTTGACACACTTTCTTTCATGAACATTTCTCTATTGTCTTGATCCTTTCCTTAGATTCTCTATAAGGCGATGCTTAAGATATAATTCATAGTCGGAATCAATTTCTAGAGATGATAACTAAGAGATAGTAGATGACAAAGTGTCATTAGATTTGAAAGGAGAGACATCAAAGATGTGAGAGTTCTCTTAATAGACATTTCCATCTTCATTTGAATCATGCTTGGGTTCAAGTGAGAGTTTCCCTTCAACGGGAAGCATAACACGATCAACAAAGCAAAATGATGATGCATTTAAAGGTGGAGAATCAAGGAGAGTTTTTTTAAGAAGGCGTGAGAGAATCATAGAAAAAGGGAGACTTGAATGAGACTTAAGGAGAACAAATTTAATTCTTCTAGCTATGAAAAATGCAAGGTTGTATGGGGTGGAAGTTGTAACATAATACAACATATGTGCAAGACAAGCAGGCACATGGTTGTGATCACCACCAAGACACATTGCATTTTCCTAATGATTTGGGCGCAAGGGATCATAAAATCATTAAGATCGTTAGTGAGTAACGTAATGCACATCAATAGAGGCCGATTCCAAAGAGTTGATACTCCAAGCATCAATGAACCTACATTGACCTTTGTATGGAACATTGAGAATTTTTCCAAATTCTTCAAGAGTGTATACAAAGGTTTTCCCCTTGATGGAAAATCTTATCGATAAACCATTATTGATGCACATTAATGTGTATGAGCCAAATAGTTCTAATAGAAAGGAAGGAAAGATTGGCTCATCAATATCAAGCAAGCAGTCAAAACCAATGGATTTGAACATGAATCAAATGAAGTCAAGTCCAAGGAAATTATAAGGGACAATACGTCCTTTATGAAAACTATCAGATTCTAGAGACCGAAAGTACTTTTGAGAGAATGAGATTGACACGAGGAAGAAAGAGTAGGCATGCATTCTCTAGTTTTCTCATGATATTTATGAGTTTCCAAATGCATGATTAAGTACCTTGACATAAAACAAATAATGTTCCAGTTACTCTTATGTTACATAGTGACTAAAAGTCAAACTCATGAGAATGTGTTTAGTCATTTCTTGATAAACAAAGGGTTAATCCTTATCATTCCCATGTTCATAATGAACTCAATTCATCATTGACTAGAACATATGAGCTATGTAAAATCAATCATGAACTCGAACAAAGGTTTTTCAAAAACATTTTTAGGTAAGCATTAACAATGCAATTACCAATTTTGTTCATGGGTTCATATCAATTCCATCATTTAAACAAAAGTATTTAGTCAAAATTCGGATTGTTCTACAAGTGGGATATTGTGAAATATCAATGAATTTGAACCTAAGGAATCATAGCAATATAACTATGTCAACCCACATTCCTAACAAGGTTTTAATTCAATATTGATTTTAAAAATCCCCAATTATGAAAATAAGTACCCTAGAACAAAATAGTTGAAATTTAATGAATGTACTTACAATTAACTGATGTTGGAAGAGGGATAAGTGAAACCCACAACTTGGAATAAATTAATCTTGAGTAAATTAGAAATTTTAAAGATTCAACAATGGTGGAAATGATGAAACCCGTCGCCTCTATGGAGAAGAAAGGTAGGGTTTGTTTTGAAATAGCGTTCTTTAGTAAAAACAGATTAATTTAGTCACCTGGTAGGGCCGCGATTCCTTATCGATATAGAACCATGGCTTGAACCGTGACAATTAAAGACCCTCCAGCAACGGCAGGTTTTTAAAAAGGGAAAACAAAGAAATTTCCAAAACCAGGTCTTTTTAAAATACTTAAAATATATCTAAAGCCTTTTGGAAATCATTATACCACTTCAATACTAGGTGATAATGCCTTAATGAAGGATTACAAGTTGAATCGAAACCGAAAAGGACTGAAACAGAGAAACGACTACTCGTTGCAAAGAAGCAAAGAAGAGAGAAACAAAGGGAGTGATTCAAGACTAAGATCAATGCTCAAGAGACAAGTGACAATCTTCAAGTAGTAGTAACGAAGAGCTTGTGTCATTTATAGTGTTTAAGACGTGCCTTTCCGGCGAAAGTCTAAACGGCTTTGGTAATGAACCATACCAAGCAAATTTTGTAATGATAGATTAAGATCATTTCAAAAGTAGTCTTAATGCTCTTTCAAACAAAGAGTAAAGTATATATTCACTTTCTCTCCCACATGATCGGACAATTATTATTGCTGAGGTTTACAAGAACAACATCCTTGGAATATTTCAATTCCAAATGTGTAATATCCTAACTACAAATTAATGTAGTAGTTTGGTCTCTCAAGAGATTAATCAATCATCCTAGAGATGAGCTCAATTGCACATATTCCACATGATATAGGGCCTACTAACCGTATGGGTGCAAACTAAGGAAATCATGCTTGATACTTTAAGCTACTACTAACTCACTCTACATCTCCCAAGTGAGTCAAGTATCCAAGCAATGAAGGTTTGAGAGGATATAAGAACAAAATCACATACCACAAAAAAATGTCAAGGCAAGGATGCCAATAACAAGCACATAGTCAAGTATTGATCAAAAGAATGATCAATAGGCCGTGTGGAAGGACGAAAACGTACCTTAGCCGCAAAATGCATTCCAAGTCTTCAAGGAACCACTGCAAAGCCCAATCATGACTAAAGTGACTACTAAGTCTTCAAGACTAGTATCACTCTCATCCATCTTGGTATATTCATTTAATGATGTTGGAAATCAAAGAAGATGAGTCTTCTACAAGTGTGAGTAACTCAATCCACAATCAATTAAATGATTAATCTTCATGAGTACCTACACATAGTAAGATACAAACTAGTAGATACATTTCAAGGAAATCTAAAATGTATAAATACTACTAATCTAGATGAGATGCTATATTACCAATTAAAAGGCCTATTTTTAATGAAAAAAGAGTTTTGACCAAAGAGAAACTTTAGTACAACGAAACCTTCTAATTTGAGGAGACAATGGATCGATCCAGGTTTTAAAGTATAATATACTTCAAAGATCTTGAGTGACCATCGCTCTGATACCCATTATAGAGACTACAAGGGGGGGGGGGGGGGTTGAATAGTTTCTCTTCGGTTTATGTCCTAATTAAAATTTCTGTCAATTAGGTTTGTCTCAAAACTACCTTTTACTTGAAAGCTAGTTGCATAATGATTAGGTTTAATTCTAATGCATTAACAATGACAAATAGTTGTTGTGTGTGATGTAATAATGAAAGTAAGTAAATAGTACAGAAAGAAACGACCTAATAGGAAGACACCAAGATTTATAGTGGTTCGGCAACGAAGCTCTATCTTCGTTCCTACTCTACTCCTCGAGTACACCTTACTCAAGATTTCCACTATATCCACAAGCTCCCTTCTTGGAGGAGAAAACCTTACAACGTCGCTAATATTATTTTCCGACACTAAGCTAAATGTCGAGACCTAACCTTAGCTAGGACCAATCTACACAACGTCGCATACTTCACCATTTTACGACACAAGGCTAGATGTCGAGTTCTAATCGAAAGCTAGAACCAATCTTCACAACGTTTCCTACTTCACCATTTTCCGACACAAGGCTAGATGTCGAGTTCTAATCGAAAGAGAGAACCAATCTTCACGACTCTTCACTTTGAAGCTAAGTGAGAACTCACAAGACACAACTACACATCACTTTATAGTTTAGTGAGAACTCACAAGACACAACTACAAGTCACTTTATAGTTTAGTGAGAACTAACAAGACATAAATTTTACAACTCAATAACAATATCCAAGCATACACATGTAACTTGGATCCACATAACACAAATCCAAGTATACACATATACAATGGATTTACACACGACTAATCCAAGTCTTCACTAATACAATGGATTAACACAACTAATTCAAGTATACACAAATACATTGGATCTACACAAGACTCAAATAAAAAATATGATGAACATGACTAGATCTTTAGGAGAGGATGATCTTCATCAAGGCTTCATCTTTAATCACATCACAAGTATGTAAGTGATCTTCTCTTTGGACAAGGTAAAGAAGGAGATCAAGGGGATAATCATAAGTAAACATATTTAACACATTAAGTTATCATTTACAAATGATTAGGAATTAGAAAGGAGAAAGATGGCAGAAAGAGTGTCCAAAAAGGGTTGTGGAAAATGCAGATTTGATCAACTATTTATAGGAGACAAAGGCCACCGGCTCTCTGCCTGCGGTTCCTTATTTGTCCTGCGGTTCTTTATCACTATGGAACCACATAGGTATTTAAAGATCCGTGGGAGTAGACTCCGCTCCCTTTTGTCTTTTAGTGGGGAAGTAATACCTGAGGTAAGTTTTTACCTTCAAAGGATATTCCTATGGAATTTGGAATATGCCATATTCAAATTTACATTTTGCATTTTAATAAAACATTTTCTTAAAAAGAAAGTTTATTAAAAAATCTTTTGTCACATTTGACAAAATGTTAGTTTAGGACTAATCACTTTTATGATCACTAAGCATGATTAAGATATGTTAGTGAATACTTAAATGATTATTACCTCGATGATAGTGTTTGTTAGATAATTCGCTTTATGATTGTATTTGACGATTAATGTCCTTTTAATTTGTCGTGATCAAAACTAAAAAAGATTAGTTAACACTATAATGTTTTAAGGCACTACTTTGCATTAACAGTTATGTATCGTTGGTCCCTCTCTTTTAACGACCCCACCAACTGCTGTTACGCTCACATCCTTAAAGGGTATTACTGTCTTTTCACCACCCTTTTATCATCTTCAAGATTCAATCCCCCCCCCCAAATCCACCAGTCTCCATCATTTCCATATTCATATCCTCATATATGTGACTAACATATCGTTGGAACCCTTGAATACAATTCTTCTATAAATGGGTGTTTGATCTTGCACAGTAACACTATATTTGTACAAGTTTAGAATAATGGTCAAATACTAAAATGACACAAAACAACATTATCCGTCATACTAAAACCGTAGAACGGCACAAAATATGGTTTAATGAATCAGAAATCTTTGAATTGCAATCTTTTTATTTCTTTTCTAGTTACTGTAATAACCCCCTACCTAATTCCAACATCATCATCATCTTACTATGACTTTTTAAACTTCATATTACCAACATCAAAACCCAAATATTTAAATCGAAACATAAGACAAAACTCAACTAAAAAGTCAATTTCATCATCATCATCATCATCATCCATTTTCAATTGAACAAAAACCCACACGTGTTTCATCTTCAATTCTTCATTTTCTCCAACCACAATCAATACCACACAAAATAAAAATGAACACATTTGGACACCCTTTAAGTTACAATATTCAAGATCCTAACTAGTGGTCAGAGATTTCGAGCCATATGAAGTTACATGGGTGGGTTTTAATGGCAGTGATTTTCTAGGTGTTAGATCGGTACTGACGATGTTGGATGCAAGCAGCGAGCTGAGTTGAAAATTTATGGGTGTTAAATCTATACTTATTTTAGAACATTTCACCTTTTCAACCAAAATGAAACATCTCCATAGATTTAGTTTGTTTGATGTGATATCATGTGAATAACTTGAAGATTATTTGTAACTAAATATATTTTTATATATCAGTGATGAATTGTTTGTGATTAACTTGAATAATATGAGTATGATTGGCTCGTCTTTAATTTTGTATGCTAGTAATTAAATGGTGTTTGATTTTATTCAAGTAATGTGAATTATTTATTACTCTTCTTTAATTCTGGAAGCATTTGTGGATATGGAAATGATAGAGACTGGTGGATTTGGGGGGATTGAATCTTGAAGATGATTTGTTCAAAAAAATCTTGAAGATGATAAAAGGGTGGTTGATATGAGTGAAATCTCATATCAATTTTATTATATTTAACCCTAAAACACAAAGTAAAATACCAGATTTTAATGTGTAAAAGCAGTATTATGGGTATTCTTTGTTGTTTGTGCTTGTGTAGGTAAAAAGATACAAATTTGATGCAAACATGGAATACACGACATTTATGATGAAGAAAAGACAAAAGATGACAAGTCAACACAAGTCAAAGGATCTTTCTTGACAACTTGCAAAGTTGAGGGACTAAAAGTGTCAAATTGGAAAAGTCAAGAACACAGTTAAATCTGGTCAAAGTCAAAGTCAACAAGTCAAGGGTTCAATTCTGGTCAAGTACAAAGTCTAAGGGCAAAAAATGACAAGTCTATGAAGATTGGAACTCAAGATATAAATCTGCTAACAAGAGGGACTAAAGCTGCCAATTTTAGAAAGAAGTTGCTACTTGATCCGTGTGACTACCAAATCAACCAATCAGAAGTGAGTAAATATGAGACTTGGATTGCCAACTCTTAAGTTCATTAATGAAGAGAGATGAAGCAGCGTATCTCAACAGTAACAACACACTAGCACTTCTCCTCCAATCACAAAGCCCCATCTCATATACTTTACTGTTGCTTTAGATTATGATCCGAGTGATGATTAATGGACCTATCATAACATGACACGCAACACTCTTCAAGCCCAGATCGTGGAGGTCGATATACACACTTTCAGGAAAAGCTTTCAACAACAAATATGCTCGAAATGACTAGACGAACATAACCCAACTACCAATCAAGCTGAAACCCACTCATTCAAAAAGGCCTAATTTGGATCAAGAACACGAATTTTCAATTAAGAAGATGAAGACACGTGGCATTTTGTTAGTGGATGCAACACGTCATCACACCTCACCAGCACTCAATTTCACTCTATAAATACCTGTTGTACCTCTCATTTTAGAACAATTAGATAGTGTGTAAAAACACACACATTCCCTTTCTCTCTCAATCCTATTTTACACTTAGTTAGTTAACACCTCTCAAAGTGTTTGACAAACACTTTGAGAAGGTTTGTTAGTTTGTTAGAACAACTTGTAACAACTTTCTATCAATAAAATTCTCCATTTCACTAAGTTCACTCCAATACCTTCTTATACCTACTGATTGCTACTATACATGTTTGCTGTTGATTCAGTTGCTCACACTTAATCAATAGAGTTTTTTGATCGTTTTTGAAGATTTCATAAGTGCTCAATTAGTTCCAGAAAGAAGCCATAGCTCAGACATAGCCAAAAGACCAGTTCTTGCATATTGATCAAGTGTAGATGATGATGATGGTTGACTTGGGTTGTAGCAGTGTAGAGTAGATTGATTTGGTGTTGATTGAATCACAAGTGAGCTCAATGATCAGTTCTGCATCAAAGGAAGCCTTCAATTGTACTTATAAGTGATTTCTTTACAATTTCCCCTTAAAAGTCAGTTTGCATGCTCAATTTTGTAGCTTAGTGTAATTCTACTTGATGATGCCTGCTATCTGTTCATTTTGTGCTGCTTGATATGTTTTCAGTGTTAGATAGCTTAATCTGTTAGTTTCATGTAGTTCTCGTAGCTTATACTTGTGCTTACCCTGTTAACTAGTGTTTGGGTTACATCACAAACTTTGAACCAATCATTAAAAGTTGTTATTAGAAGTTTGTTTACACTCATTAGTTGGTAACAAGCGATAGTGTAAACTTTTGAAGTCAAATTTCAAGTCAAACAGGCAAAAGGACTTTTAAAAATATTGGGTCAGATTTCTTGCCAAATCATGCTTAATTCAAATAGCTCTAAAATCTTGATTACTTAGTTTTATGAAGTGAATTTTGGTTATGAGTAAAGCTTATCTTATCAGCTTTCTAGACTGTTAGGTCCACTAGATGTGGATCTTGCAGCCTGTTAGGGATGGTGAACGACTTCTGTAATCACAAGTCTATTCACAGAGAGACTCTAGATGAATCACACAGTATAAGTACGGAATACAAATACTATGAACAAGAAGAACAGAATAACTATAATGACTTGATCCTTTACTAAGGATTTCTAATATTAATATAAACTAGAATAATGTTTTATGAAGGTGTGTATAACCCTTCTGCCTAAGGTTCCTTTTATACTACAAGGAAACCCTAATACATCAATAAACCAAAACGTGTAAAACTGATATGCATATCTTTTCCTAACATATCTCATGCATATCCTAACAGAATACTCAAAATAGTAAAGTTTGACTTTCTAAAGACCAGGAGCACGTATTGCTCCTACTACTACTAGGACCAGGAGGAACGACATACCTCCTAGTATACCTATTACAAATAACTATTCCAAAGGTCCTAACAATCCTCTCCTAAACTTGAATTTGACCTGTTGAGTTCAAGTTTCCTGGTAGATCATGCAAAACAGCTTGAGGATTGGAACAACAAATGAAATAGCAACATCATAACCATCAGCATAAATAACATAAAGACTGCTGCAACAAGTGACACCTAGAAGCTTCTTGAAAGCTTTAAACCAATCTGCATCTGAATCTTCACAACAACATGAGCAAATTTTATGAGCCTTTACCAAGTAGCTGCTCGCTCTTGGGCTAGCCAGTCTTTATGGTGGAATAAGCATCACCCTGGGAGACCAGAACCCAGCCCAACTCTTAGAACGTGAATCAATGGTTAGTGGGGGTACCCTGATGATTTTGGGCGAACCATCACAGCCGTCAACGGATTTGATATGTCTTTACTAGAAGCCGTACCCTTCTGGACTCGCCAACTCTTAGCAATTAAGCATCAGTGAGCTGAAAACCCTATAGCTTTGAGCAAGCTATTACAGGTATCAACGTATTTGATAAGATCTTTACCAAGAGCCGTACCCCCTTGGACTAGCCACTTTTCAGTCTAGGACCATGGCAAGTGAAAACCATCCAGTTTTGGGTAACCTGGCAACCATCAACGGATTTGAGTATCACACCAGAGCCGTACCCTCATGGTGAATCAACTCTTTCCTGTCTGTAAAACATGGTGCGTTGAGCACCATTTGTTGTGTGGACCAGGTCCAACACTAGAAGTAATGCCAAAACAACCCAAGTGTGAAACAGTCAAGTGAAAAACAATGTTATTAGGGAAAAGTATAAGCAGATATTATATAAAAAGTATATATATATATTTTTTAACTACAATGTAAGTCACCAATCACTGTACAGATTGGTGAAAAGAATGTTAGAATAATCACAATAGAAGAACCATACCAATAACTTACCAGAAGCTACAACTTTATCCGCATGCAACTGGCTTGAATACCTTCCACCAAAGTAGTGGCCATGGTAGACTCATTCCCAGAAGGGGCATTGGATATCTGCAGATGACATTCCAGCATAGCCTCCATAGTAGCAATCGTCAATGGATACTCCATATCCGTAAGCATAAACACTATGGCACCAGTCTCCAATTCCAATACATGAACCCACAACCAGCATAAAGTTTCCACCTCTTGATCACCCAGCGAGGTTGATCTTTCCAGAAACCAGAATGAGGAGCATCAGGAGGGGAATCTAACATAAGCTTCAAATCACCCTAGATTGTCAAACCAGGATAATTGGGTAACTCACTTGGAGATTGAGGAATCTCAGCATCCACCAGCCCATATAACGACATAAGATCACGACGGTCCACCCATGTCAAAATACTTTGTAGTCCCGAGACATAGCGAACATAACCATCACTGGTTGTAACCTTATGAGTGAATGTACCAGCAACAATAGGGGATGGCCTAACCTCCCAAGCAACAATCCAACTCTTACCCATGGGTAACTCTGTCTCACTATCCGAAACAGCATCAATAAGATTTGCAGGATCTCGCTTCTCAAACGGAACAGACTTACCACGTCGAGCCTTCTTCTTTCTAATTGAGCGACGAGGTGAAGGAACACTAGAAGAAGATTCAACCTTTACCTTTCCAGCAGCAGTAGTATCAGCATACGTAGACTCAAAACCTTGACCAACCATAGGATCAAATTCTGCTGCACTAGCGGATGAGGTAGGGTGTGGTTCAGTCACCGGTGGTGATGGTTGCTCCATAACAGGAGTAGCAGGGGTAGTAGTAGTGGCAGAAGTGGTAGTAGCATCAGTGGTGGTGGCGGCACGACCCTGAGATGGAGTAGGATGAACAGCCAAAGGTGTGGTAGCAGGAACAACAGTAGAAGTAGCAGCATCAGATGAAACACCAGAAGTATCATGAGGAACACCAGATGAAGAAGTATGAGCAACAGCAGGCTGAGAAGTGTGAACAACACGTGGAGGATGGTGATATATAAAGCGTTCAGGGACCGGTGTGTTTTGATGCTTGATCATCTTCTGGTACAAATCTTTAAGCTCATCAAAGGACAGTCCCCTAACCCGTTCCCAAGTCCACCCAACATTAAAGTAAGCAGCCGACTGATTTTTGACATATTGCTGCATCAACTTCCTCTCCTCTATTCGTGACATAGGTCTGTTACGACGCTTTTCACGGAGCTGAGCAACAAGAGACAATTGTTGTTGACGCATTAAGGCCATTGCCCACGGGATACAATTATGTTGATTCACATCAGCGCCCAAAATATCTATGAAGTGCGAGTAATCAGAAGTAAGAATAGTAAGCACCCGCATCCTATCATTATCATCCCAATGCATGGCGTCATGCCTCAACTGCTCACGCCTCTACTGTTAAAGGGCTTCTTCCTCAGCCCTAGCTTGTTGATCAATCTCTGCTTGTAGTCGCTGTGCAACCTCCTCCCCCAAACTTTCTTCCTCGATTTGTCTGCGAGTACGCTTCCTTGAAGGAGAGGGTGCATCAGTCATAGGGGCTTTCCCCTTAGGATCATGAGATGGACCAGCAGATGGACCATCAGAAGTACCAGCAGAAGTACCAGCAATATCCTCCATTGGTCTAGGATCAGCAGTAGGGATGCTTGATGGACTAGGAGGAACAGGCAAATCATCATACGGCTTATCAACAAAAGCAGCCCTAGCCAACAAAGTCAGACCATCCTCCTCAAGATCTTCATCAGAATCAGAAAGAACAAGTTTCTTCTTTTGGCGCCTCTGTTGGGACTCCAATGCCTTAATCCTGTTCGCCAATGGAAGGACAAAGTCCCAAATAAGCTTGCGGTGCTGATTTAGATCATTCTCCAAAGAAACAACCCTTGCGTAATACCTGTGCATGAGAGCTAGCTAAGAAGTTAGTGAAACAGGTTCCTCCGCTTCCCCACCAAGAGGACTTGGATCGGGGAATGCATCATTGGGACCATAGGCAACAAAAGGGTCATTGTCATGAGCATGAGAGCTAGATGGCTTCTCAGCAGAATGTGGTGCTGGACTAGAAGGGGGAGTATCAACAAATGGGGACTTATGTGGCAAAGAAGAGGGGGCAGCCTTGGAAGTGGATGGCATTTCTACCACCACTTCTTTAGCTGGCTCTTCCACCTCCACATGAGGCACACTAGTAGCATGATTCTCCTCCTCTATAGGATCATCCCCTAATGGAAGTTCCTCCTCGGCTTCACCAGCCGGAGGAATAACATTAGGATCCCCTTGGGCAAGGCCCATCATAACATCAGTAAGAGGCCTCCAAACACCCTTAAATCCAAGTGCCATATTAGAATACACCTTAGAACTAAGCTTAGGGGTCTCATATTCCTCCCTATTTCTAGGTAGGCACATAAGAACCTGCTGCAAGAACCTAGGGTACATCAAAAACTTCTTCCTAGAGCTAGTACTACTAAGATTGCAAACCATTTCATCAAACAAGTAGCGAGAAAAGTTAAACACACGACCCTGTGCAATGCAAATCAATCCAGTAGCCAAAGGAATGGGAAATGCATCCCAACTCCCAGACTTTGGGCTTAAGCAATGAATCAAGAAGTGCACTAGAATCTTCCATTGGGGGTGGGGGGAAACCTATTTTTCTGGAAGTTAAACTTCCCCCCATGATTATAACCAAGATCAGCCATCCCATCCAATACCTCAGAATTGGGGATGGAGACAACACCACCTTCATCCTGTAGATGAAGAGCAGACCTAATAGAAGCTTCAGACACCACATATGAGCGCCCATCTATGGTAGCATGGAGCTCTAGGCGTCCCAAAACATCCATAAGGTGGACAGTTGCCCAGAACTGACGAATAACAATGTCATATACAGTTGGGCAAACTGTAAAAGCATACCTGAGGTTGGAAGCCTCAATAAACTCGATGATGTCTGTGAACTCTTCTCGTTTAGGACCTTCTTCAAGATAAGCCACCTTGTTATGATCGGGTTGGTATTGGAGAGCAGCCATTGTTGATGATTGGAAGGGATGGAAGATGATTGATTGAAGAGGAAAAGAGTAGGAGCGTATGTGTGTGTTTTGGTGTGGATGAATGAGTCAATTGTGAGATTTGACCATAAACAATGGTCATGTAACTGTTCAGTGACCCCTAATTATGTGGGTTGCCCATTCAAAATTAAGTAATTAATGCAAAGGTAACCACTTGCCGTTTTACCATTATATGCAAATCCCAGTTACCAAAGTTAAATAAAAATATATATACCAGAAGTAACTTGCATTGACTAAAAGTCAAAACGCGTAAGGGTCAACACCAGGAGCACAAAGTGGTCAATGAAAGTTAACGAAGTGAACAGTGACCCAAACCGATACTAGAAGCCAACCATTAATGACAGTGAAGGGATTGTATCCACTAGAAGCTGAATACAACCACTAGAAGTGACCAAAATCCTCTAGTAGAAGTAGCATACCGCAAATACCCATGAAATCTGTTGTTAGAAACCACCATATGTTAGACTGTGCAATTTAATATGTACACTAAGCCTCCCCTTAGGCTTAGCCTCCCCTCAATCCTAGACCTCAAGGATTGACCATTCCAATGTGAACCACCAAGTGGTTGAACCGCGAACCATCAAAGGCTTTAGTCAATAAATCAGCAACATTATCATCCGTATGTACTTTAAGAACATGTATCAACTTCTTCTCATTGGCATCCCTTATAAAGTGGTTCCTAATTTCAATATGTTTTGTTCGTTGATGAAAAACAGGATTCTTCACAATGCAGATAGTGCTTTGATTGTCAATGAAAATTTTGGTATTCATAAAGTTGAACCCATAATCCAGCATCTGATTTTGTATCCACAAGACCTGTCCACAACAACTAGAAACAACTACATATTCAACTTCTGTTGAAGAAGTAGCTACTATTGTTTGTTTCTTACATTGCCATGAGATAAGCCTTCGACCCCAAAACTGACAACCACCAGTAGTAGACTTCCTGTCATTATTAGCACCAGCATAGTCACTATCACTATAGGCTTCAAGAACAAAAGGTGATTCCCTAGGATACCACAAGCCTAGCTTGGGTTGTGCCTTGATGTACTTGAAAATTTTATTGACAGCATTCAAGTTAGAAATGGTAGGAGCCACCTGATGTCTAGAGCAAGCACTTACTGCAAACATAATATCCGGACGTGATGCAGTTAAATACATGAGTGAGCCAATCATTGACCTGTACATGTGAACCTTTACCGAAGGATCTGGCTCATTCTTGAGTTTGACTTTAGTGACCTCATAAGGTGTTGCTGCTGGTCTAAGAGGTTCCATGTCAAACTTCTGAAGGATCTCATGAACATACTTGTCTTGACTTTTGAAGATTCCATCCGACTGTTGCTTGACTTGAAGACCAAGGAAAAGTGTAAGTTCTCCCATAACACTCATCTGGAATTCGCCCTTCATCAGTTGTTCAAACTCATCACACCATTCCTTCTTAGTAGAACCAAAGATAATATCGTCCACATACACTTGAACTAGGATGATGTCCTTGGCATTCCTCTTAAGAAATAGTGTTTTGTCAATCGTGCCTCTTCTATATCCATGTTTCAACAAGAAAGTGGAAAGACGCTCATACCAAGCTCTAGGAGCCTGATGAAGTCCATATAGAGCTTTGACCACCTTGTAAACTTTCTTGGGATGAAGTGGATCCACAAAGCCCTTAGTTTGAGTGACATAAACTTCCTCATCAATCTTGCCATAGAGAAATGCACTCTTGACATCGATCTGAAAACCCGTAAAGCCAACATAAGAAGCAAAAGCCAAAAACAGACGAATGGCCTCAATCCTAGAAACAGGAACAAAAACTTCAGTATAGTCAATGCCTTCAAGTTGTGTGTGACCTTGTGCAACCAACCTAGCATTATTTATCACCATAATACCCCTCACATCTTTCTTGTTTTTAAGAATCCATTTGGTACCAATTGCTGTCTTTCCATCTGGCAAGTCAACTAGGATCCAAACATTCTGAAACAAGAACTGCTGCATCTCCTCCTGCATAGCCTCCACCCAACTTTGATCCTCAAGAGCATGAGAGACTGATCTAGGTTCCACCTGTGAAAGAAAACAAGCAAACAAACAGTGAAGAAAGTCCGTGTGATTATTACGCTTTTGGTCCTCAATATAGCTCACAAGAGCATGATGATTAGACGTTGCTTTCTTATGCATTCTGCGAGTCTTGACAGTAGAACCAGGATCTCCAATGATTTGAGTAGTAGGATGGTCTTTATGCGTCTGCTGAACATGATGAGAAGGTACATCCACTTCTGGTGCCAAGTTATTAAGATCCCCAACAATGTCATCATCATATGAAGCAGAGTAAAAAATGCTATCTATTGGTTGCTTATGAATATCATCCAGCTTAGTAGAAGACTTCTTTTGATAGTTTCCCAGGTCAGAAGGACCAGAGAATCAAGTTGAGGAAGTGGGATCACTAACCGGACTACCAATAGGTGTTAACTTGCACTAGGAGTAACATTAGGAGCACTGGGAGTAACTTGCACAGCAGGGGTACTCAAGGGAAACTCAAAGCCTCCTTGATCAGCTGCTGTAGTAGCATCTTGTTGTTGCTTGAGCAATGTGTCAAGAGCTCCTTGTGAGTCCATAATGTCTGATGGAGAAGCATTACTAGGAGTAGCATTGGCATTTAGAGAGACAGTGGTGGAATAGGATGGAACAACAAAAATATCATCCTCCTCATCTGAGTCCGAAAAACTAGAATGAGCACCTGCACTAGAAGTTGAAAACACTTGTGGACCTGCATCTTGGTTAGTTTTGTAACAAAAATATCCCAATGAGTCACTAAGATAATCAAGATCAAAATACCATTCAGGACCCTTGCGTTGTATGTTTGACTTCTCCACAAAATACCTGAGATTAATAGTTTCAGTGACTCGCTTGGCTTGGAGATTGTAGACACGATAAGCCCGAGAGTGGGCTGAATATCCCACTATGTATCCTTCATCTGCCTTGCCATCAAATTTCCCCAAATAGTCACTAGTATTCAGAATAGGACACCCAAATGGCTTCAAATGAGCAATGCTAGGTACTTTAGCTGTGAGTAGCTCATATGGAGTCTTCTTGTGAGGATTGGTAATAGAAACTCTATTCAAGACATAACTTGCAGTATTGACAGCTTCTGTCCAGAACATGGTTGGAAGCTTGGAATCGGCAAGCATTGTTCTCGCAGCTTCTATTAGAGTCCTGTTCTTCCTTTCTGCAACACCATTCTGATGAGGCGTTCTTGCTGCACTATAATCTCTTTTGATACCTTCTTAGACAGCTGATTCTCAATTAGTGTAATAAAGTCCTTGAGAATTGAGTAGGTCTCACTTTTGGCAGCTAGAAAGAAAACCCACGTAAACCTGCTATACCCATTAGTTACCACTAGGCAGTATTGTTTGTGGTTAATGCTCCTAATGGAGGTAGGGCCGAATAAATCCATGTGTAATAGCTACAATGGTTCAGTTATGAGACTGAGAGCAGTAATGGCTTTGAAGGATGTTTTATGTTGTTTGCCCTTGCTACATGCAAGGCAATTGCTGTCATTTCTGAAGGTTTTGGGAGGTAAACCAGAGACCAAGTTCATATGTGCTAATTTGTGAATGGTCTTGAAGTTTACATGTCCCATCCTTCTGTGCCATTTAGTGGCTTCATCTTCTGAGGCTTTAGCAACCAAACAAGCTAGTTGACCAGTAGGATTAACTTCATTCAGCTTGATACTATAGAGATTGTGTCTTCTAGGGATTCTGAGTAGAACTTGTGAGTCATCCGGGAGCTTAAAGTCTTTGGATAACACCAGTGCATCAGTATCCGTAAAGAGGACAAACTGCTTCTTGTCACAAATCTGAGATACATAGATCAAGTTAAAGTGTTGAAGTGCTTCCACATAGTAGACCTGCTTAAAATTAGGGTTAGGTGTCTAAATCGTTCCTTTGCTAGTGATCCTCCCTTCACCACCTCCAAAGTAGACCTTTCCGCCTTGAAATGGTACAAAGTTAGATAGAAGTCCTTTATTCCCTGTCATGCTCCTAGAGCATCCACTATCAACTATCCCTAGAGTAGGATCTTGGTATGGAGTAACCTACAACAACAAGAAAAGATATATGCAAAAGTTAGTGTCTTAAGGGGACCCAAACCTTTTCAAGTTTGAGCCTGCCTTGTAGATCTTTAGTAGATAGCCAAGAAGATTGATGAGATCCACTGTTGTTCTTAAGTTGCCTATTCATCATATGGGTGTTATTGTTTAACCAAGAACAACCTGCTGAGGGCTTAACAACAGTACCCAAATTTCCCAACCCAAAATACATTTGGTCTGAATTAAATGCATAATTCTGATTAAAGTTCTAAAAATAGTTGCTGGTTGGTCTATTAGAGGTAAATCCATTGTTTCTCCAATGATCAGAAGCAAAAGGAGAGGTCCTTCTAGAAGAAGGAAGAGATTGGGCACATAGGTTTAGTCTTCTAGAAGAATATGGAGCAACTCCTGGTGGACCAGGAGCAGGATATGCTTGATAAACAGAAAGATGTTGGTCATAAAAATCACAATCTTTAATCAAATGAAATTTACTTCCACAAACAAAACATGTTTTAAGCGACCTTTTATTCAAATGACATTGTTTCATACTGATAAATTTATTACACACAACTCTAGGAGAAACAACATTCCTAGGACTCAATAAACTAGAACTAGACACAGTTGAAGTAGAAGCAACTCTCTCTTCACTCTTCCTAACACTAGTAGCCGCATGGCCATTTGTCTTGGAGCTTGTAGGTCTCGACTCTTCACTTAAACCAAATGATGCAGAGTCACTGGCTTTGTCACTGAAAGTACAAGAGACAAAGTCATTAGTATTAGTAGAACTTTTTGGAGGCTCATGCATCTGTGATCCATCCAAGTCATTATGCCTAGATATGGGCATAAAAGTTCCTATAAGAGGTGGAGGGACATCATACATTTCTGCAGCTGGATGAAACCTATTGTAACTAGGTTTTCCCTCCTCCTCCTTGCCAGGATCAAAGACACTTGAAAAAGATAAATCAAGCACATCTTCTGAATCAATATATTTATCAAATCCTAAACCTCTCTTAGTCCTACCAGACATGCTACTATCAATTAACTTTGAAAGATTTTTGGGTGCATTTTGCCATTTTCAAATCTTAAAAGGGTAGCATCCAATTTTTTCTGCATGTCTTACTTATCCTTGATACTGTCATCTTTTACTTTTTCAGTGTATTTAAGCATATTGGTGGTGTTTTCTAAATCAATGTTCAGAATTATAATTTTATCCTCATACTCTCGTTAAGTATCTTGAAGCCACCTCTTTTGTTGTTCTAATGCTTTTAAAGAATTCTTATATGCTTGAACATCTAAAAAATACTTATCATTTTGTTCATTTAATTCATTGTATTGAGACAACAGTTCTGAATATTTATCATGACAACCAAGAGGGCAATTGTTAGCCTCAAAATATTGAGTCAAACAAGAATGTTCGGTCATAGATTTCTATTGTAACATTAATTAGAACGTTGTAATAAGTAGTTTAATAGTCGTGGTTTACGGGCTTGGATTTAAACTAATTAAAGTCCAAACGTCAAGCCTGGCCCAATATATAGTCCATTAAAGCCCGCATGTGGGTGGACTATATATACTACCCTCCTAGCATGTTAGGAGGGTGGGATGATCATTTGTACTCTTATCACTTTCTTAATCTAATATTCTACAAGTTAATCCTCTCATTCTCTCTACTTTCTCTCACTACTTTCTCTCTCTAAATCTCATATCATTTCCATCTCATTTCTTAATCTATCATCATATTATAAGGGACAACAATTGGTATCAATCGCCATGGGGTAGATGTGTGTTTAGTTTGTGGTTATTATTTTTGATTTCGTGTGATTTTCATCTTTAAAATCATTTCGTATCAAAAAGATTTGTGTTTTCAAGCTCAAAATCTATATACAAATTGCCTACATAGTTGTGGTAGGAATTTGTGTTTATCATTGTTCTTGACTTTTTTTCTAAAAAGTTGCTAAATTTGGGTTCATTTTCGGGAAGTTTGAAAAAATCACGTTGTTGGAGAGTTTGAGTATTTATCCGGAATAAGAGGGTTTAATTATTCCGGATAAGCCGAAGTTGTTGATTCCGGATAAGTGACACGGGAGGATTCCGGATAAGCTGCTCCAGTTCATTCCGGATAAGCTAGGGTTGCACGTTATTCCGGATAAGCATCACCTGTGTATTCCGGGTAAGCGCTTTTTCAGGATTCCGGATAAGATAGTGTTGCTGCATATTCCGGATAAGAAGATCGCTCGTTATTCCGGATAAGAATATTGGCAGAATATTCCGGATAAGTGATCACTCGAGTATTCCGGATTAGCTACGGACGAATTATTCCGGATAAGGTGACTATCAACTATTCCGGATAAGAGGTGAGTAAGTATTCTGGATAAGAAGATTGACAAGTAATTCCGGATAAGCTACACGAGTCATATTCCGGATAAGAGGACCAAGATTATTCCGGATAAGGGCTAAAGATTTTTTTTCCGGATAAACCACATAAATTATTCCGGATAAGTCACTCAACCAGCATTCCGGATAAATCAAAACAATTATTCCGAATAAAGAGCATACCAATTTTTTCCGGATAAGAGAAAGCACATTAATCCCGGATAAGAAAATCTACACAGATTCCGGATAAGACTTATTTTTGATTATTCCGGATAACTCATCTCAAATATTCGGATAAGAGAACGTTGATATATTCCGGATAAGATTCGCTTTAAATTATTCCGGATAAGGTATCCTTGAGAATATTCCGGATAAGTGTATTCCAGATTAGTACTTGTTTTTTCCGGATAAAGTTTTTTCAAATTTCGTCAAGTTTCAACCACAATCTTTTCACAATTTCATCTACTTAAGATCCTATTCACTTCACATCAACTTTGAGATGGATTCTACTCAAGAATATCGTGTCACTAACAACAATATCATGGTGGCGGGTAATAAAGAGAGACCACCAATGCTTGTGTCTGGTAGGTATGCTCAATGGCAATCACGTTTCATACGATATCTTGATACAAGACCCAATGGTGACGCCTTGAGAAAATGTATTACTCATGGACCATATGTATTCAAGAAAATATCGATTCCTCCAAGAGCTGCCACAGATACTACTGATCCAATACCTGCAAGTGAACGTGATGAAACAGGAGCCGATCTCACACCTGAAAATTGTGCTTGGCATGATGCGGAGAAGGAAGCCATCTATATGGTTCTAAGTAGAATTGGAGATGATATTTACTCCACGGTTGATGCATGCCCTACAGCACATGAAATGTGGACTGCTATTGAACGATTGCAACAAGGAGAATCACTCAACAAACAAGATGTCAAAACAAACTTGTTTTGGAATTTTGGCAAGTTTACTTCAAGGGATGGATAATCAATTGATTCTTACTACTCCAGGTTTTATAAGATGATGAATGACATGACAAGAAATAATCTGCAAGTCTCGACCATGCAAGTCAATGTCCAATTTCTTCAACAACTTCAACCCGAGTGGACACGGTTCGTTACCTTGGTGAAACAACAAGAAAAGTTAGACGAGGTCTCATATCATCGTCTCTTTGACATCTTGAAGCAATTTCAGAATGAAGCCAATGAGATTTGAGCTGAACGTGTTGCCAAGACGGCTAATCTACTGGCTTTAGTGACTACAACTCAACATGTTCAAGGTCATAACTCTCGTGATCCTAAGTCATATTCCACTACATCATCTTCACCACGATCTTCCACATCATCTAAGTCTTCATCATCCATAAGATCTCGAGGTAAAGTGCCAAGAGCACCATCACCACCATCTGAGTCCTCATCTGAAGAAGATAGTGATGAAGACCAAGCTCAAAAGAACCGAGAGATGAAACAACAAATTGCTTTCATAATTAAGACTCACAAGAAAATCTACAAACCCACCAACAACAATCTTTGCACATCATCTAACACCAAGAACCGATATGTTGAGAGTCCTCCAAGGTATGACACACGTCGACGTGGTGACAATCCTTCTAGGTATGATCGACATAATCTAACGCATGTTGAGGGTTCTGCAAGATATGATCGACAAACTGCAAAGTATGATACTCAGAGGATTGCTGCTGCTACTGGGAATAGGGAAACGGTTGGAAGTCAAGTGGTTCAGCAGAGCGGGATTCAATGTTTTAATTGCCAAGGATATGGACATATGGCAAAGGAATGCAGGAAGCCGAAAAGGGTTAGAGACTCCAGCTATCACAAGGAAAAGATGTTGTTATGCAAGAAAATGGAAGCAGGGTTTAAATTGTCAGCTGAGGAAGGAGCAATGCTTGATGACACTGATGATAAAGATGCTGATCAAGAGCTCGATGCACATTACTCGTACATGGAAAAGGTTGAAGAAGTTCTCAAAGTCACTGAAGATGAAAATGGCCCTATCTTTGACACTGAGCCAAATGATAAGGTACACAATACTGATGAATATAATGTGTTTGGTGATATTCCTGAGCATAGTGATCTACCGAATGCCATTAATGACACGTGTATGATGGAAACGGTTGATAGCAATACCACACCTGATTCATCAGACATGTGCAATAATGAGTCTGAGGATGATCAACATGCAAATGAATATGATGAAGAGGAACGTATTGCGCTTGCTAATTTAATTGTTACTTTACAAAAAGATGTCACTGAAAATAAAAAGAGTCAAAAGCAATTAAAGAAGGCAAACGCTACGCTCACTCAAAGTTTTGAAGAATGCAAAGCTGCTCATATCAAATCTACTGAGATGACTGAAAGCTATAGAGATGAGCTCCTTCAGAAAACCAAAGAGCTTGAGGGGTACAAGGGAAGTGCGTTAAAAAGTCAAAAGGACGATTTTGAAAACAAATATAATACAATTCTTGAGTTATTAGCTAAAGAGAAACGTCAATATAATGTTTTCTTAATGGATGAACGTCAAAAAACGTACCTTGCCAATACCAAAGTTAATGAACTTGAACAAAAGCTCTCTATGACCACTACTGATTCTGCTAAAATTCTAGAGGATAAGAAACAAGAAGTAGATGCGTTAAAACAAGACTTCAAAAGTAGATATGATAAAGAAACCGAAAAAGTTACGAAACTAGAAGCACAAGTCGAATTTTTGAAGAACGTTGTTTATAAAACGCATGATTCTATTCAATACGTAAGAATGCTAGCACCTCCTTCGATGTTTAAGGGTCAAGCTAGCTTTGCAAGTCCTGAGTACCTTGCCAAAGCTCAAGCTGCGAACCCGTGTCTTTATCTTGATGAGACTGAAAGAACCGATCTTGATTGCATGCCTGTTAGTGCCGATAGTGAAGAGACTGCCCTTTGGGATGCTGATAGTCAACCACTTGTAAATAAGGAGTTTGTTAAACCATATAATTATGCTTATGGTCTTTTCAACAAACAAACTCAGAAAACTCGTGAGGAAGTGTTTCTAGAATGCAAACAAAAGAGAATTCAATGGAAGAAAGCATTTGCCCCTAAGAAATCTAATGTTTAAAAATACATAAACTACCTCCCTCTAGATGAATCAAAAAGCAAGAGTAGGAAAACATTAGGTATTCTTAAACACCACATAGATAATGTTAAATCTATTGTTGAAAGAGACTGGGCAAAACGTGAAAATGTTGAGTGGACACGTCCGATTCCTCAAGATATTACCTTGCTTGTGAAAGAACTCTTAATTCCTAAAACGGCGTTGATTAAAGAAACCGTTCTTCAACTTGAGGAGTTCATTCGGACTGAAATGTATGATGATTTAAAATATGTTGAATCTCTTGAGAAACACATTGAAGATCTTCAAATGGAGAAGTCTGATTTTTCAGATGAATATGATTTACTATTACAAGAATGTGTTTCTAACGATGTTATGTGTGCTTATTTTACATCTTGTGCTGATATTGATGAATATTCTGAAGTTGCATGCCAATATCTTGATAAAAGCAAAGAATGTGAACGTCTTGAAATTGAGCTTTCGAAACGTAAAGAAAATGTTGACAAAAAGGCTTTTGAGTTACTTCAACACAAAACTGATTTCCTTCAAAAACATTGTCATTCACTTGAACTTGCTTTGCAAAAAGACGTTGGTAGTTTTCCACATGATAATAAATTGCAAGAAAAACTTTCCCGAACGTTTCGAGAAATGAATGAACAGAATTTGGAAATTAAAGGGTTGAAAGCTCAGTTACAAGACCGGAACAGAGCGATAGAAGAGTTGCAGAAACTCGTTGCTAAAATGGGTGGGAAAATCATGGAACCTAGCATTAAGAAACCTGTTGTTAGACAACTCAATGCTTCTAAAGTGAATAGATCCTCTATCTTGGGAAAACCATCTGCTTTATCAAATTCCTCGTTTGCAAAACCTATGTTTGCCCCCAAGATAGATGGAAAGGAAAGGTTACCATAAAATCAACCCATAAGGAATGCCATAGCACCAAGCGTTAAGCACACTAATGTGATTAAACCAGGGATGTATAGAATGACCACTAAGCCCACAAACAAAGTTATTCAATCGCCTCAGACTTCTAGAAACACTAATATTCGTGTGTCTTCTACTACAGGAATAGTCTCCACTACTAGTGTTAGCCGGCCTCAGCTTAAGAGCACTCAAGTGAATGATAAGGTCTGGAAACACAAGAATCAAGGGAAGATGAAGGAAGTAGAAGCACACCCTAGGAATTTGAATGTTTTTAAGAATAAAAAGTCTGTAATCGCATGTAATGACGATATGAATAATGTGAATGATTTGAATGCTATGAATGTGAAATTTTTTTGTGTCAAATGTGGCAAGTGTGCTAATGCTAATCATTCTATCTGTGCTATAAATAAAGTCAAAGGCGTAGAAACTAGAACTAAGAAGCAAACTATGATGCCTATTAGTGCTAGACAACCCAAACTCAAAGTGAACCATTCTGATGCTACCCCCACTAAGCAAAGTAATGCATCAGACTCCACCACTAAGAATCCTAGAAGCAAAATTAAGGAATTATATGAGTCTGCTAGTAAGTCTTGGAAATGGTGGTTTGCTAATCAATGTCCTCCTGGATATAAATGGATGCCTAAAGTTAGGATAGAAAATGTGACTACGAGTGTTAGTATGCCTTTAAGTGTTGCTAAGGACGCTAATGATTTTATAATCATAAATACTGTGGTATCCAATTTAGCAAATGCTCCATCGTGTTCTAACTCTTCTGCAGGTGATACAAATAATTCTTTTCATACTGGACTCCGTATGCACGAAGCACATGACGGGGAATCTCAAGCTTCTAATTAACTTCGTGGAGAAGTTCCTGGGTACGGTCCGATTTGGAAATGATCAATTTGCACCAATCCTAGGATATGGAGATTTGGTTCAGGGGAATATCACGATTAAAAGGGTATACTACGTCGAAGGGCTCAATCATAATCTTTTCTCGGTTGGTCAATTCTGTGATGCGGATTTGGAGGTTGCTTTCAGAAAGAAGACATGTTTTGTTCGTGATTATGATGGGAATGACTTACTTACTGGTACACGGGGTACTGATCTTTATACCATTTCACTTCAAGACACAACTTCATCAACTCCAATTTGCTTCATGGCTAAAGCTTCATCGACTCAGGCATGGTTATGGCATCAACGTCTTTCTCATCTCAACTTTGATACCATTAACTTGCTTTCCAAGAAAGATATTGTGAGAGGCCTTCCAAGCTTGAAATTCATCAAAGATCATCTTTGTTCTTCTTGTGAACTTTGTAAAGCTAAACGAAGTAGCTTCAAAACAAAGACCACACCAAGCTCTAAAAGACGGTTAGATCTTCTTCACATGGATCTGTGTGGTCCCATGCGTGTTCAGAGTATCAATGGAAAGAAATATATTCTGGTAATTGTCGATGATTACTCAAGGTACACATGGACTCACTTCTTGAGGTCCAAGGATGAAACACCCGAAGTCCTCATCAGCTTTCTTAAATTGATACAGCGTGGTTTTCAAGCTCAAGTTAAAGTGGTTCGTACTGACAGAGGTACAAAATTTTTGAATTCAAATCTGAGAAAGTATTTTGAAGCCAAAGGGATTAAACATGAAACATCTATTGCTCGAACACCCGAACAAAACGGCGTTGTTGAAAGACGAAACCGTACTTTGGTTGAAGCTGCTCGAACATTATTATCCGCTTCAAACCTTCCACTATACTTTTGGGCCGAAGCCGTGTCAACCGCATGCTACACACAAAAACGCTCCTTAATTATCCCAAGACATGAAAAGACACCATATCACATAATTCTTGATCGAAAACCTTCACTCAAACACCTTCATGTTTTTGGATGTACCTGTTACATTATTCGAGATGGTGAAAATTTGGATAAGATGAAAGAAAAAGGCGATGCATGTATTCTTGTGGGATATGCAACTCAGTCTAAGGGATATAGAGTATACAACAAGAGAACAAAATTAACTGTCGAGACTATTCACATCCGATTTGATGAATTACAAGAAATGGCACTTGAACAAAATAGCTTAAGTCCCGATCCACAACGACAAACGACTTCCGTTCACAACCGCACGGAACTCGGAACTCAAGACCACAGCAATGAACCGTCAAGTTCAACGCTGGTTCAAGAACATGTTCCTAGAGCTGATATGACAGTCGACACGACAATTGAAGAGTTGGAAATGTTATATGGACCAATGTATGATGAATATTTTACGGGGGAGAAACAAGTTGTATCGAAGTCTTCTGCTGTCACTCATGATAAGAATGATGATACCGATCATCGTCAACAACCGGATACAACTTCATCTACTTCAACACCGGTTGCTGCAGATTTACCTCCTTAGAATATCACATCAACAATCGCTCCTACAACATCCACAACTACTGTCATTGCTCCAGAGAACACAAATCAAGCAGACAATGCATTATCTGACGAAGACGAATTTATCAACCCATTCGGTATACCGGTACACGAAACTGGAGAGTCTTTTACTCGCCATGTTGATCCGTCAAATATGCATACGTTCTACCAACGACATCCTTCAACACATCATTGGACCCGAGATCATCCTTTGGTTCATGTCACTGGAAACCCTTCACAGCCCGTTCGTACAAGACGACATCTTAACACTGATGCCGATGTTTGTATGTTCGCACTCGCCGTGAGTTCAGCTGAACCGAAAAACATCAAAGAAGCATTAGCTGATCATGCTTGGATTGAATCGATGACGGATGAACTTCAACAATTTGAAAGACTTAAAGTCTGGGAACTTGTTGACAGACCATACGATGTAACACCATTAAATCTTCGATGGATCTGGAAAAACAAGATGGATGAAGAAAACACGATCATCAAGAATAAATCTAGGCTAGTGGCTAAAGGGTATGGACAGAAAGAGGGTATTGATTTTGAAGAATCATTTGCACCAGTAGCTCGAATGGAAGCGGTCAGGATTTTCCTTGCTTATGCTGCACATAAGGGATTCATCGTTTATCAAATGGACGTAAAGACGTCGTTTCTTAACGGTCCTTTGAAGGAAGAAGTCTATGTCACGCAGCCTGAAGGATTCGTCAATCCTCATTATCCTGACAAGGTGTATCGTCTCCACAAAGCACTTTATGGACTCAAGCAAGCTCCAAGGGCGTGGTACGACGAGCTCTAGAAATTTCTGGTCTCCAAAGGTTTCTCAAAAGGTTCCATTGATTTAACTTTGTTTACTTATAAATATGGGGATGACATTTTGCTTGTGCAAATTTATGTTGATGACATTATTTTTGGGTCTACAAACCCAAAACTTTCAAAATGGTTTGAAAAAGTAATGCACAACAGATTTGAAATGTCTATGATGGGCGAACTAAAATTCTTTCTAGGAATTCAAGTTCACCAATCCCCAAGTGGTATCTTGATTAACCAAGCTAAGTATTGTCAAGAGATAATCACAAAGCATGGTATGACATCATGTGACCCGTTGGGACATCATTATCAACCACATCCCTAGATGCTGATTTGGAGGGATTACCCATAGATCAAACGAGATATCGTTCAATGATCGGGTCCCTCATGTACTTGACAGCAAGCAGACCTGATATACATCATGCTACATGCTATTGTGTACGATATCAAGCACGAGCCATTGAAAAGCACCTCAAGGAGGTTAAACGGATCATTCGGTACCTTAAGAATACCATTCACATGGGACTCTGGTATCCGAGGGAAACCGGTTTCTTTCTAACGGCCTATTCAGATTCTGATCATGCAGGGTGTCTTGATACACGTAAAAGTACTTCTGGTGGTGCACAATTTCTAGGTCAAGACAAGCTTGTGGGATGGTCTTCCAAGAAGCAGGATTACACGTCACTTTCATCAGCCGAAGCAGAGTATGTGTCTCTATCTGCGTGTTGTGCTCAAGTTCTTTGGATGAGAACACAACTCACGGATTATGGCTTCCATTTTGATAAAGTACCTATGTACTGTGACTCAAAGTCGGCCATAGCCATCTCCTGCAATCCGGTACAGCATTCCCGCACGAAGCACATTGATGTCAAATATCACTTCATTAAGGAACAAGTTGAAAAGGGTATTGTTGAATTATACTTTGTTGGAACTAATTACCAATTAGCTGACTTGTTTACAAAAGCTCTTTCGAAAGAGAGGTTTGCGTATCTAGTTAGGCAAATTGGTATGAGATGTTTGACTCCAGCAGAACTGGAGGTTCTGGCAAAGAAGCCTGCTTGATTCATCTATCAAACATCTATCTGTAAATATTACTGAAAAAGAAAAATACAAAATTAAAAAATCTTTGAAAATCCAAAAATATTCTTCTCGACATGTCTTTTAGTATCGATAATATGGACGTACCTAGAAATGTCGCTCAATAACGACACGGGTGTGTACATAAAGCTCGAATGAAAGTTGTAAATATTTTTCAAAACATGTCATTTCTATCTTTTCAAAAGGAAATTGTCTATTTTGGACAAAATTTCCAACAACGGGTAGAGCAATCTATCATGGGTTGAGCTTGTCACAAAACATTCAACGTTTTGAGCTCAACACAATGGCTTGTAATCACTTTCAGATTGCAACTCGGATCTAAATTCACGGGGGAGTGTACGCTGTTGTACTCTTACCCTTAGCAAAAGAAGTTAAATCTTCTTACACTTGAGCGGATTCGTCAAGACATTCAAAGTCTATGAACTCATGTTTCTGCTTTAGAAAAACCTTTTCGTCAAAAAGAATTGATTTTTCAAAAAGCGTTGAACACAATTTTTTCAAGAATTTCTCAATGATATTCAAAATCTTTCAAAAATTATGTGTTCAACAACTCCTATCCTCAAAAGTTTAATGTGGATCAAATCCTCGTAATGACAATTCCATTGGATCAATTTTTGAGGGGGAGCAATTCAACTTCATGCAAAAGATTAACACATCTTTCTCCTGAAGATTTTCAAGACTATTTTACAAAATACATTTTAATCAAATTTGGTATCTCTAATATCAAACGATTTTATATATTAGAGATAGCGGGAGAAAATATGATTAAAATGTGATCTAAAGACTCAAGCACTCATGGTTACGATCAAATACCCACAACATCTTTAATTCACGACGTTATTGGTATCAAAAGGGTGGTTAGGTTAAGTCCTATGATCCAACAAGAACCGGAGGGATCTTCCCAAGGACAATCCAATAGATTATTAGAAGTCCTTAGGAAAGATGAAGTAGAATGTGAACGTAGCTGAATGCCGACTAAGTACTGATGATAGCACTGGAATAATCACAACAAAGTGCTATTAATGATGTCTTGGTAAGCATTGAAGGGGTTGGAGAATGAAAAAGAAATGCAAGGATAAAGGGTCTAAAGAAAGAAGCCCTCCATACAACTTAGGCAGAAACCGGGTCAACTCATCATGAATACAAACTCATCATGGACCCAGCGATGTGAAGCACAACCCTTTCCTAGCTACTCAGGCTTCTCTCAAAAGAAGTTTGTTTTATTGTCATGGAGATCAACACGACTTCTATTGACTTTCTCACTCCGAGATAGTTGATATTGAATAGGTGGCATCTGCTCCAGCCTCCGACCACTAAAAGTGCACAAATCGAGTCTAGAGCTAAGAGATCAATCAAATCTCGTTAGGACACACGGATGAAGATCAAGAGAGTCCTACACTATATCCTTGCGATATTGCTAGAACACTCAGAGTGATACTACTTAGTATTCACAATGATGAGTGGAAATCCTTCCAGTTTTAACATCAAACAGCACTGCGGTAGGTCATATGCAAGATTCTTTATGAATTGAACATCTGTAAAACTAAAAGGCAACAGTGGTTTGATTCTGAATTGATTCAAACTCGTTTCAGGTTTCTACGCGATATCTTTATGGTCTTGCCAGAACATTCAGAGTGATATTTATTAATATTCACAGTGACGAATGGAAATCCTTCTAGCGTCAACATCAAACAGCGCTACGGTAGGTAACTTGTGAGATTCTGTTAATCCCATCCAATCCATAACACAAGATTTAGAAGAGATATTTAGAGAGAGAAAGAGAAGAAAGTAGAGAGAGAAACAAGAGAGAATTTGGAAGGTTAATGTTTACTAGAGAGAGAAAGTAAAATGAACCAACACCCTCTTCCACACATGGAAGAGGGTATATATACCCTTGGCTTATGGGCCGTGGGTTTAAGTGACTTGGGCCGGGCTTGGCTTTGTTTTGGGCTTACGCCCCTAACTTATACAATATTAGCTTAAAGTCCAATCCTGGTTTTCCCGACTAACCTATTACAATACAAGACCTTTAACGACTAAGATGACCTATTACATTCTTGTTCGACTATATAAAATATAGGGCTAACAATCTCCCCCAATGTATCGGTCATCTTAAAAAGCTTAAAAAGCCTAAGAGGGTTGAGTGAATACATTCTTGTAGAGGAGGTCTTCCTGCTTTGGTCTTGTATCTTGGTCTTGATCTTGTTTGTAACAGCTTTGTTCCTTCATGCTTTCGTGATCTTTATCTTGAGCCTTTGTCATTTGACTTTGAGTGCTTGAGATCTTCATCTGTGCTCCTTGTAACTAAGATGACCTATTACATTCTTACATTCTTAGGTATCTTGATTATCGCCATCTTGTGCTCTTGTGACTTCTAAATCGACATCGGTTGCACAGCTACGCCACCTTCTTGATATGCAGCAACATATATAGACACGGATAAAATGGCTTTGAACATTTCATCCTAACTCGGTAGCGTTTTACCTCCGGTCGGTGAAGACCGTTTAGACGGTATTAGATACCGTACCTGTGATCGGGTAGATTCGATTAAGAATCTCCTTGACAGGGGTTCCCGGCGGTAGTAGCCAGTTCTCTTTACTCGACCGTCTCAAAGCAGACTGCGAACGTAAAGAGTGAATAAAAAAGGATACGGTTATCCGTTTGATTAGAGTCGTCAATTCAGAATTCCTGGAACAAGTTTGATTCTATAAGAATCGCACCATTGTTGCTTTCCAGTTTGGCACAAGCTCGATTCATAAGAATCTTGCATGTTACCTACCGCAGTGCTGTTTGACGTTGACACTGGAAGGATTTCCATTCGTCACTGTGAACACTAAAGAGTGTCACTCTGAATGTTCTGGCAAGATCACACGGATTTTGCGAAGAAACCTGGAATCAAGTTTGAATCAATTAAGAATTGAAACTTAGTTGCTTTCCAGTTCTCACAAGTTTGATTCGTGTAGAATCGCACAAGTTACCTACCATGAGCTTGTTTAATGCTGGCTCAAGCAGGATTTCCATCTTCATTGTGAATCGTATCACTCAGATGTTCTGGAAATATCACAAGGATAATGCGTAGGACTCGATTGTGTCCTAATGAGATGATAGATAGATCTCGATTGGCTCTAGACTCAATAAGTGCATTTTGGTAATCGGAGGCTGGAGCAGACTGCCACCTTTTCAATATTAACTGACTCGGAGTGAGAAAGTGAATAGATACGTGTTGCTCTCCGTGACAATGAGACAAGTCTATTGAGAGAAACTCGAATGGCTGGGGAAGGGTTGTGCATCGCATCACTGGGTCCATGATGACTTGTCTTCAATAGATGTATTGACCCGGTTTCTGCCTAAGTTGCATAGAATATTCAACTCCTTCAATGCTTACCAATACGTCATCATTAGTACCTTGTTGTGATTGTTCTAGTGCTAACTTAAGTAATTGGTCCGCATTCAGCTTCATTTCACTCCATCTTTCCTAAGGACAACTATTTCTAGCTATGGAATGTCCTTGGGTAGATCCCTCTGGTTCTGGTTGGATCATAGGACTTAGTTTCCTATCCTAAACCACCTTTTGACTCCATCGTTCCGTCGTGGATAGTAGGTTGTTTTGGGTAAAGATCGTAACCATAAAACCATTGAAAACAATTCAAAGTGCTTGATAAAAATCAAAACTTTTAACACTTTGAAAGTTTTATATTTTCAAAAAGCTCCCCCAACACACATGCATTGATAAACGAAATAGTTTGGCATGTGAAGGAAAGAGTTGCACTTGAGTCTTTAAGATCACATGTTGCGATATATTACATTTTAATCACATTTTCTCCCCCTATCTCTAATATAAAAATATAATATTAGAGATACCAATTGATTAAAATATGACATTTTCTGAAAAATCGACGGGAGAGAAACATGTGTGCACGCATGAATCATGGAACATTTTCAGTCGGGTCGCTCCCCCTCAACAATATATGTGTGTCTTGAGACAAAATTTGACAAAATTTTAGAAAAACGCCACCACAAAATATGTTGAGGTACGGAGTTGAGATGCCTTTACCGATTAATATAATTTTCGGAATCTGTTGGATACATAAAATATGACAATTTTAGAGATGTACCCAACAACATTAAAGGCTTGATTTTAAAACGCTCCCCCTCAAAAATTGATCAAAATAAGATATGATATTTTATAGATATAAAAACCACATATGAGGAAGGGAGTGTTGAACACACAATTTTGAAAGATTTAGAAAAACCTTTTTGATAAATTCTTGAAAAATTATGTTCAACGGTTTTAAAATAATCAGGATAGAAGACTTCTCTTCTATTGCTTGGGGAACGCGCACTGAAACGTACACTTCCCTTTCGGGTCCGTTTTTCATGAGCTCAAAACTTTGATTGTTTTGTGACTAGCTCATGACGGAGAAAAATAAATTTCCCGTTGTGAAGGATAAGTTATCATCCGTGATAAACTTTCCTTAAGTTGAAGTTCGAGGTCTAAGCTGACATTTACTTAGAAATTGTTTTTCATGAACTTAAAAACTTTGAATGTTTTTATAGGAAGCTCATGACCTAGAAATATTAATTTCTCGTTGAGAAGGATAAGTTATCGTCCGTGATAAACTTTCCTTATTTGAGGTCCGAGTCCTAATATGTGATGTGCTTAGAAGTCATCTTGAGAGAATATCAAGCAGCTTCATTTGCCAAAACCTCCAAGTCTTCTGGAGTCATATACTTCATACCAAGACGGCCAACAAGATACGCAAACCTATCTTTCGAGAGAGCTTTTATAAACAAGTCTGCCAGCTGGTACTCAGTTCTGACAAAGTATAATTCCACGATGCCACGTTCCACTTGTTCCTTGATGAAGTGATATCTGACATCGATGTGCTTGGTGCGGGAGTGCTGAACCGGATTACAAGATATGGCTATGGCCGACTTTGAGTCACAATACATAGGTATTTTATCAAAATGGAAGCCATAATCCGTGAGTTGAGTTCTCATCCCAAGGACTTGAGCACAGCACGCGGATAGAGCCACATATTCTGCTTCAGTTGATGAGAGCGAAGTGCAATCCTGCTTCTTTGATGACCAGCTGACAAGCTTGTCTTCCCCTAGAAATTGTATGCTACCAGAAGTGCTTTTACGACTATCAAGACAACCTGCGTGATCAGAATCTGAAAAAGCCGTTAGATGAAAACCGGTTTCCCTCGGATACCAGAGTCCCATGTGAATGGTATTCTTAAGGTACCGAAAGATCCGTTTAACCTCTTTGAGGTGCTTTTGAGTAGGTCTGGCTTGATATCGTGCACAATAGCATGTGGCATGATGAATATCAGGCCTGCTGGCTGTAAGGTACATAAGTGACCCGATCATACTGCGATATCGCGTTTGATCTACGGGATATGAGTACAAGTCAGCGTCTAGGGATGTGGTCGACAATGGTTTACCAACGCGAGCACATGAGGTCATACCATGCTTTTTAAGTATCTCTTGAGCATATATCTCTTGAGCATACTTAGCTTGGTTAATGAAGATACCACGTGGGGATTGATGAATCTGGAGGCCTAAAAAGAATTTTAGCTCCCCCATCATTGACATTTCAAATCTGCTGTGCATTAATTTTTCAAAACGTTTTGAAAGTTTTGGGTTAAATAATGTCATCAACATAAACTTGCACCAGCATTATGTCATCCCCATATTTATTAGTAAAGAGAGTAGGATCAATAGAACCTTTGGAGAACCCTTTGGACACCAAGAAGTTTGAAAGTTCTTCGTACCATGCCCTTGGAGCTTGTTTAAGTCCATATACAGCCTTCTTGAGACGATAGACTTTGTCAGGATGATGAGGATCGATGAATCCTTCCGGCTGATTCACATATACTTCTTCCTTCAAATGACCGTTAAGAAAAGCAGTTTTAACGTCCATCTGAAAAACCGTAAAGCCCTTATGTGCAACATAAGCAAGGAATATTCTGACTGCTTCCAAACGAGCGACTGGAGCGATGATTCATCGTAGTCTATGCCTTCTTGTTGACGGTATCCCTTAACCACAAGACGAGATTTGTTTCTGATGATGGTTTGTTCTTCATCCAGTTTGTTTTACCAGATCCATTTGAAATCTAAAATTGACATTCCATAGGGTCGGTCAACAAGTTCCCAAACATTTAGGCGTTTAAACTGATGAATTTCGTCTTGCATTGATTCAATCCACGCATGATCAGTCATGGCTTGTTTGATGTTTGTAGGTACAGTTGAACTCACGGTGGGTGCATACATACACACATCGCCATCAGTTTCGAGTTGTCTGCGTGTTCGAACCGGTTGTGAAGGATTTCCAATGACTTGCTCCAATGGATGATCACGTGTCCAATGGTGAGTGGATGGATATGGTTGGTAGAATGTATGCATGTTGGACGGATCAACATGTTGAGTAGAAGACTCTCCGACTTCGTGTACTGGTGTACCGAACGGATTGATAAATTCTTCATCGTCAGGTTGTGCATCGACTGCTTGATTGTTGTTTCCTCCTTCAGCATTGACGGTTGGTGGTGTTGGTTGTATGACAGTTTATGGAGTTTGTTGAGTATCCACTAGAATTGTCTCTTGAGCATCGGTTGCTGAAGTAGATGCAGTTGTGTCTTGTTGACTTTGTGCGGGTGCATCAGCAGTATTGACAGCGGAAGGCTTTGACACAACTTGATTGTTTCCATAGTAATATTCATCAAACATTGGATCATATAAGTCAACCAACTCATTCATTTGTGTCATATCCGACGAGTCTGCTGTAGGAGTATTTGCTTGACATTCTTGCACGGGACGTACACTGTTGTGTGTAGGTGCCATTGCTGGACATTGAGGTGCGGGACTTGAGCTGTTGTGATCAAGTACCATTTGTGGCAATTCGTCCAAGTTCACATGTATTGTTTCGACAATAATCTTTGTTCTCTTGTTATAGACTCGATATCCTTTCGACAATGTAGCATACCCCACAAAAATACATGCATCACCTTTTTCTTTCATCTTGTCGAGATTCTCACCGTCTTTAAGGATGTAGCATAAAGATCCAAATACGTGAAAGAATTTGACAGTAGGTTTCCTGCCATTGATGATGTGGTAAGGTGTCTTTTCATGTCTAGGGATGACGAGAGAACGATTCTGAGTATAACAGGAAGTTGCAATTGCTTCAGCCCAGAAGAATAGCGGTAATTTTGAAGCAGAAAGCATTGTTCGAGCAGCCTCAACCAAAGTACGGTTCCGCCTTTCGACAACGCCGTTTTGTTCAGGAGTTCGAGCAATAGACGTTTGATGTTCGATGCCTTCTTCTTGAAAGTAAGATTGCAAGTTCTTGTTCAAAAATTCAGTACCCCTATCCGTTCTTACGGTTAAGACTTGAGCTTGAAGATTGCGTTGTATCATCTTGAGAAAGTTTTTGAGAACCTCTGGAGTTTCATCTTTGGACCTTAAGAAGAAAGTCCATGTGTATCTAGAATAATCATCAACAATCACGAGAATATACTTTTTCCCGTTAATACTCTCTACACGCATGGGACCACATAAATCCATGTGTAGAAGTTCCAATCGTCCTTTTGAGCTTGGGATAGTCTTTGATTTGAAAGACTTCCGTTTTGCTTTCCCCAACTCACAAGAAGAACAAAGATGGTCTTTGACGAATTTTAACTTTGGGAGACCGGTCACAATATCATTTTTCGAAAGCAAGTTGATGGTGTCAAAGTTGAGATGTGACAATCGTTGATGCCATAACCATGCTTGAGAGGATGAAGCTTTAGCCATTAAGCAAATTGGATTTGTTGAAGATGTGTCTTGAAGAGTTACTGTGTAGACATCAGAACCACGAGAACCTGTAAGAAGGTCATTCCCATCGTAGTCTCTAACATAGCAAGTAGATTTCCGAAAAGCCACTTCCAAATCCGCATCACAAAGTTGACCAACCGAGAATAAATTGTGATTCAGTCCCTTGACGTAATAAACCCGTTTGATAGTGAGATTTCCTTGAACCAAATCGCCATATCCAAGTATCGGTGCAAACTGATCATTTCCAAACCGCACCGTACCCAGAAACTTCTCCACGAAGTTAATGAGAAGCTTGAGATTGCCCGTCATGTGCTTTGTGCACCCGGAGTCCATTATGAATAGGATGATTTCGACGAGCTGCAGAAGAATTAGAAGACAATGTAGCATTTGACAAATGGGAGCCCTTGATAGAAACGGGTTCCAAAATAGTAGTGGGCCTAGATGCAAAGTCTACAGGCAAGCTGATATTCCTAGACCCAATCACTAAAGTGGTTAACTTAGGTACCCATTTGTATCCGGGTGGTGTAAATCTCGAATACCCCCGTGTACATGTCCTAATCATGTTCTCATATAGCTTCTTTAATCTGTTTTGTTTACGCAGAGTAGTGGAGTCTAACGCACTTAGTTTCTTAAGTGGTTGATCAGTGGATTGGTTCAAAGTTCTTGTGGGTTCTCTAGTACTAGTGGGCACAGGAATAGGCTTCCTAGTTCTAGTATTCACGCCATTATGATTAGGAGCACAAGCATCATGATTGAAAGTACGAACATATTTTCCACATTCAACACAAACAAATTCAACATTCGAGGTCTTAGCATTTAAAATGTCATTACATGCAGTTACAGACGTTTTATTCTTAGAAAACTTAAAATTCCTACGGTGGTCTTCTACTTCCAACTTCTTTCCTTGACTATTGTTAGGCATGACCTTATCTTGCATTATATTGCTCTTAAGCTGTGGTCCGCTAACGCTAGTAGTGGGGATTAATCCTGTAGAAGAAGACACACGTTGATTAGTTTTCTTAATATTATGAGGTGTAGAATATTGATAACCTATGAATCTATGAAGGGGTTTGTTGATTTCTAGAGAGAGAAAGTTAGAGAGAGAAAGTGAGAGAAACTATGTGTTATTTCAATAAATGAAACTAGAAAAGTGACAACAACCAACCCCTTTCTATGGTGGAAAGGGGTATTTATACTTCCAAGCTAACATGGGCTTGGGCCGGTCCATGACAAGCCCATGGACCGGTTCTTACTTAACTTAATAAGTAACATTTAACTAATTGTTAACTACGAGCTATTACAACATAAATCATATTGTGGAGTGACCGATACTTCTAATATACGTTAAAACGTATTTCTAACAATCTCCCCCTAAGGGAGGTCACTCCACGTTACAAAGTTCTAAACCTAGCATACTATACTAAGTCTTCGTTCTTTAGCTCGTAGTCTTTTCTTCTTTTCTTTCTTTTGTTGTGAATATGTTGGTTTGATCTTTTTGGCTTTGACTTGAGAGCATTGTTCTTTGGCCTTTCACGTGCGATCTTTGCCTCTCTTGAGAATTTGCCTTCTCGTGACTCCATGTTCCACACACTTATGTCTTTTTGTTGAATTCTCGAAAGTTTCAGAGTTTGGTACAGCGGAAGACTTTATCTTGTACTTTCTTGAATTTTTGCTAAACTTTGATGCAGAAAAACATAAGCATGTGGGAACGACTTCTACAGGTACACCGCAACACCACCGTCTTCACTGGTACACAGCAACGCCACCGTCTTCAACAGGTACACAGCAACGCCACCGTCTTTAACAGGTACACAGCAACGACACGAATAAAATGGCTTTGAACATTTTATTCTAATTCGGTAGCATTTTACCTCCGGTCGGTGAAGACCGTTGGACGATATTAGATATCGTACCCGTGACGGATAGTTTCAATTAAGTAACTTCCTGACAGGATTTCGCGGGTAAACCCATTCTCTTTATTCGACCGTCCAAAGCTGACTGCGAACATAAAGAGTGAATCACTTGGATAAGTTATCCTTGTGATTTGAAGCCGTCAATTCATGAAACCTGGAACAAGTGAATTTCAATTAAGATTTTCACCATCGTTGCTTTCCAGTTGTCACGAGCTCAATTCATAAAGAATCTTGCACGTCACCTACCAAGTGCTGTTTGATGTTGACACTAGAAGGATTTCCACTCGTCACTGTGGTCAATAAAGAGTCACTCTGAGTGTTCTGGCAAGATCATATGATAATGCGAAGAGGCCTGGAACGAGTTTAAGTTCAATTAAGAATTAAACCACTGTTACCTTCCAGTTTTTCACAAGATTGGTTCTAAAAGAACCGCACGTGTAACCTACCATGAGCTTGTTTGATGTTGGCTCAAGCAGGATTTCCATCTTCATTGTAATACTTACGTATTACTCGAATGTTCTGGCAATATTACAGGAATATTGCGTAGGACTCATGAAAATCTCTTACTTTTCACAGTGTGTGAGAAAGCAAGGAATAAATGGAAAGTGTCCTAATGAGACTTTTGATGATCTCTTGGCTCTAGACTCGATTGTGCGTTTTGATTTAGTGAGCGATGGCTGGAGAGGAGTGCCACCTTTTCAATACCAGTCTATTCGGAGTGAATAAACCAATAGATAACGTGTTGATCTCCGTGTGATTAAGACAAATACCTTTTGAGAGATATTTGAGTTAGCTGGGAAGGGTTGTGCATTGCATCACTGGGTCCATGATGTCTTTCTTCAATACCGAGAATCATTAGCAAAAATGACCTCAATAGCATATGTATTGACCCGGTTTCTGCCTAAAGTTGTAAGGCGGGCTTCTTTCTTTACACTCTTTATCTTTACATTTCTTTTTCATTCTTCAACCCCTTCAATGCTTACCAATACGTCATCACTAGCACCTTGTTGTGATTGTTCCAGTGCTAGCTTAAGTACTTGGTCGGCATTCAGCTACGTTCACATTCTTTCTCCATCTTTCCTAGGACTTCTAATTCTATCTACGGAATTGTCCTTGGGAAGATTCCATCGGCTCTGATGAATCATTGGACTAAACCTATTCCTACCACCCTTTTGTCACCACATCCGTCGTGAATTAAGCGTGTTTTGGGAAGGAATTGCCACCATGAAAAATCATTGAAAATCACCTAAAGTACTTGTGATATTGAAATCAAAAGTTTTGTACCTTAGGTGTTTTGTTCATCAAAAACGCTCCCCCTTAACACGTGATTTACACATATTAAGTAGGATAATCGTTAAGTCTTTTTCATCTTTTAGCCAAGTATCACTTACGTCTCCTTAATCCCATTTTCTCCCCTTATCCAAAATGTTAACCATTAATATTTGGGATATTGAATGGATTAACCGGTCTTTGGGTAAAAAATGAAATCGATGTTTGGCCATAGAACAAGTTATTGCTCCCCCTTAATTGAATAAGGGATAGTTGTAGTGCTTTAGTATGATATATTTTGAAAGATTTAGAATCTCGTGAGAAATTCTTAAAAAATTATCATACCTTAACACTACATCAAGCCATACAAGCACAATATTCACAAATATACATATTCACAATTGAAAACCAATATAAAGTGGACCTGAAGTGTACGACCCATTAGATGGATCGTTGCAGTAGCTTGTGGTGCACTAAATATGGTCTTCCACCAACGAACCTTTCCAAGCTCCTCATCAATCTACGTTCACGGAGCTTTTGATCAATCTTCTTGATCACGTACTTTGCCATCTGCCGGTAACCCGGATGCCAATCCTCCGTCATTTCTGGCAAAGTCCCACCCGAGTTCAGATGCTCCAACTTTCCTCTGACTTGTAGAAGAGTCCCATCACTGTACTTATGGAGCTCACCCACCCTCATAAACTTCATCAAACCTCGACTGTTCAAGTAAAAAATGCCGTAATTCGGGACAGAAATGCCGGTATAGGGACATCTTTCTACATGTTGAGGTAGCACTTGATTCACAGGACGGGTGAGGTTAAGCTTCCTTTGATAGCTTTCGACTCCCAACTGAAGATCTTCAACTCTTGTCTTGATGACAACGCTTCGTGTGAACATACGAAGTGCTGTATTCAAAGCAATCAGGTCTTCACGAGGAATATGTGTGAGTTGATCTCGGGTCATCAGAAGCAGCATATATTCGATATCCTCAAGGCGAATGATGGAAAAATCTCCCTGCTGGATTTTGTATTCCCTGTCATCCTCCCTTTTCAAACGAATCTCCGTCACATGATAATAGCCGTTCTTGGCTTCAGTTTTCAATTCTAAAATGATGGAGATGCGGATATCGGATCTAACAATACTTCCAGAATTGACTAGGCAGCAACCCCTGTACGCCCTTCGAACTCGTTCGTCCCAATGAGATGCACCTATGACAGCATACATATCATAATTACGATTTACCTTTGGGACCCAGAGTCGGTTTACCTTTTCCTCGATAAAGGGTATTGTCCCCCAGTTGGCAGCTTTCAGTAAGGTCAGGGAGGTTGCGTACTTTGATGACCCCTTCAGTAGATACACAAGATCATTGGTGACGAAGAAGTCAAGAGCAATCTGATTATCTTGAGAAGGATCCATTGGAGGTGGAGCTCTTTCTGATTCATGAAGTCCTGGCCGTTGAACGGTATTCAGAGCCTTCAGGATCTCATCGGCATAATACTCGAACTCCATTTGGGTTAACCGGGTTTTGGCACGAAGTCTCTTATCTTTCAGCGCTTTCTTCACCAAGGATGGAGTAACCGAAGTCTTATACTCATGAGCAAAAAATGCACATAAGTCAATCGGACTTCGGATACGGAGATACAACACATCTTTGTCAGCGTCTGTGATCGGATCATATTGTGCTGCTGCCGTGATCCAAGCCTGTGGTGGTGCAGTCTCGTCTATCTCCAACGTGTCTGCCCAGTCTCGTGTGCTTGGTTCAGGAACCGTAGATTGTTGTGCTTGTTGTAGAGGAGTAGAAGTGCGAACATCTGTTGGTTCAGTTTCAGGCATTTCGGTAGTGTCGTGAACTGGTGAGTGTTGTGCAGCTTCGGGTTCCGTTACTGATTCTGCAATCACAGAAGCAACAACAACAGAACTAATGGGGTTAGTGGTAATAGGTAAAGATACAACGATAGAGGTACCGGGAACCGATGACGCTGTAGTGGCATTCACATCGTGGCGCCACTTAGTTCGTCTTGATTCCGATGATGTAGATTTGTCCTTCTGCGCTGCATCTTTCTTGGACTTGGTTCCAGTCTTAGCAGTTTTCTTGGAGCTGGTAACCTTGTCTCCCTCTTTAGGCTGTTCACCCCCATCATCATCCTGATTGTCATCCCCGTTACTACCCCTAGCACTCTCCTCATTCCCATCACCACCATCATCGCCATCATCATCATCCTCATCATCGTCATCATCATCCTCATCCTTATCCTTATCCTCATCATCACCATCATCGTCATCCTTTTCCTCTTCTTCTCCTTCTTCTTCCTCTTCCTCTTCACCAGTACCCTCTTCCTGCTCACTTTCTTCCCTTTCCTCTTCAGGTAGAATGTGATAAGGTACCACACTTCCAAACGTTTTGAATAACCTATCATCCTCCATGATAGCATCATTCAGGGATTTGTATAGAGCCCGTTGAATCCTAGACTTATCAAACGATCCAAGTTCCACCATACGAGCCTTAAGGATCTTCTTCAATTCAAAATCCGTCAAGTCATAAGCAATCTTGTAGGCGGCTTCTGAAGGATTGGATGATTTGATCATCAAGTTGTCAGCAGCAAGTGTCTTCAACTCATCACGCAGTTTAGGCATTAGGGATTCAACGGATTCTTGCACTCTTTCTTCCACAGAGGCTTCAAGTGCTTCTTTTTGCTCTTTGTATTTATCCCTCATCGCTTGAAGTCTGGTGATACGTGCAGCATGCTTATCAGCCTCAGCCTGCTTAACCCGAGCTAGTTCTTCTGCATGTGCTTTTCGAGTTGACTCCATATCTGCAGCGAACCTAGCAATCATCTCCTCTTGGGCTCTCCTAGATGTTTCTTCACTTTGAGCTCGTCTTTGTAACTCTTGGCGAATTTCATCCATTTCTCGTTTGTGAGTATCCACATGTTTATCCAACAGTTCGGCCATCACCAATGCAGCCATTGTAGATGTTGTAGAGCTGCTCTGGGTTGATTGAAGAGGCTCGGTTGTTACTGCGGTACTAAGGATGGGAATTATAGGTGGTGGAAGAAATGGTGTTGAAGCCGGTCTGGTTGGTAAGGGTTGTATGGGTGGAGGTTGAGTTGCTAAAGGTTGAGTTGACACCATGATCGTAGGAGCAACAGACTCCTTTTCCACACTTGCTGAAATAGGGATTGATGGCTCTTTCGAAGTGGAATAATGTTCAGGTGACCCAAACTCATCAACATCATCTGGTTCCACGTACTCATCCTCAACATCTACCCTTGCACCTGAACCACTACCGCCAGTATCTTTCCTACTCCTTTGAATAGCTATCTTCATCATTTGTTTCTCAGTTTTATCAAGAGTAGGATCAACAACGTCTTCTTCGTCACGTAGACGCATCTCATCAGCCTTACCCTTTCCCTTCTTACCCTCTGTCTTCTTCTTCTTGGTTTCGGGTTCAGGTAACGCAGCTGGTTGTTTGCGTTTACCTTTACTCTTAACCGTTGTAGACGAGTCTTCTCCAGTCTGAAGGTTTGCTTTCAGCTTCTTGATTTCTATCTGCAGTAGCTTGTAATCAGCAGAACCTTTGATTTTCTCAGACAGAAGGTAATCAGGAATAGGACCCGGAATCACACCAATAAGAGCAATACCCGTGCGTTGCACGGGTAGACGATTATTTTTAAGTTAGAATGTTAACATCTAAAGTAAAAAGAATCTTAATAACCTAAAATGACACAATCTTTTGATGGAAGATTCAACCGTAATTCTTATCGACGTGTTAGCTACTTTAGTCGACATCGTTCATAAAATATGATATTTGCTTGACATATTGTGATTTTTAAGTTTGATGATATAATGTTAAAACTGAAAGCAAAATATAGGTATTTAGACAATACTTTGATTCAAACTAACTTTAAGATAAATAGTTTTCAGTTTGTTACTTGAATATTATTAAATCTTGATGTTTTTACTCTTTATTACCAAGTCAACCTTTCTGCTCATGCTATGATGATGTAGATGGGACCTCCATTTGTAAACAGAAACACACACAAAGGAAATTTGAAGAGCAAACAATACGTATGGAAAAAGTAATGAGCTATTATAGTTACTCCTTATTAAAGGGACTACAAATACAAAGGAACTTAGAAACAAACTGAAATGCAACCATGAAAATACAAAGAAACTTATAGGGTTTACATTCGTTAAAACTTAAACATGTAAATGTCTTCATTGTCTCTAGCCTCGTCAAGTAGGCGATATAACCTTCTTTTACCGGTTATTTTGACGCGAGGTATGTTGGCCAATTTCCTTACAAACACTTTCCTGACCAATAATTTCATCATAAACAATTTTTTGCGAGCGATTTTAATACCTTTAGCAATATAATAAGCGTAAAAGTAATGAAAGATAAATGAGAATTCTTACATTAACATGGAGTTTGACATATGTAGCAATTGGTCCTTCATGTGCCCCTAATAATATTGTATGGAAAAGAGATAGACTAATGATCATAAGGGCTTGCAATTTATAATACTTTTCAAAAGTATGCAGTAATTATGGAGACGTAAATTAGTAAGTATTCGGATAGCAAAATATAAAAAACAAACTTTGCGCATAATACGTTTCACTGTGCAATCAATTATAAATTGGTTTCTGTTCATACTTATCTAGGTCTGTAACAAAGAAGCATGCTTACATTTTATAAATCCTATGCTATAAATCCAAACTCTTCAACACGTCAAGACCACAATGATGTTGGTATTTTTTTCAGACTCTTATCTTCGTACTTCAAAGCACATTTCCCTACATATGTTTAGTTTTATATCACCCCTATTTATTAATACCTAAAACTTGCTTATATGTTTCAAATAACATATATGGAGCCAAATTATGTTATAAATAATGAGAAAATACCTCGTATCGGTAGTATGTTGCTGACATGAGGTCTACAACCTTTGATGCTTTCAACTACAACCTTTGATGCTTTCAACACTATTTTGAGGAGAACCCCATTCATGAAGAACACCTAGTCACGTACATATGCAATATATACATATAAAGATGAGACTTAGAGATGGTTAAACCATAATAAGAACTGAGACAAAATTGATGATGATCGTAAGCTATAAGCTACATACGGTATTTGTTTTGTGTGTTTATATGAAATAAATCATTAGCTTCTTCCAAAAAAAGGAACACTTTCTCAATATATGAAACAACTCGTTAAAAGTTAAAGTTAAGATATAAAGTTAGTATTCAAGATAAAATTCGTACCACTGAAACTTGGATGACAACGATAACATCCCACTTCCACCGCCTCAAGTTGATTTCACATTTGTGTTGTTTCATTACCATATGCGATTCAAGGTACAAAGGTAGTTCATGAATAGTTCAAAAAATTCAATACAAATTTCACAACGTATATAAACATAGGAAATAAGGAGAATAAATGTCACCTCATTTTAATTGTTTGGCATGTTTCCTGAGATGAATGATCATAGATAAGTATACTGCAAATAAATGAATGTGCATATTGTTACTTATATACAACCTGTTCTATGAATAAGACGTGAAGTTTCAAATTATAATACACCTTTTAAGGAAGTTAGTTTAAATAGAGGTCATTATCAAATTTGAAAATATCTATTTTATAGGAGAACTCTGTTTTTGTACTTATCTTCACTTCTTCACATTTCCAACGTGGGATAATATGGAATGAATTGGTCAAATGAATGACACCAAATATATGGGATGAATTTATGTGGCTGAGATACCTTTTAATAATGATCGTACGGTTTGTAGGCTATGCCATGTCAGATTTATTTCTCACTGTTGCGCCAACAATAAATAAGGTTAATAGACGGTCCTTCATGCCTCAGATCCACAGTATCATCAGCTTCTTTAGCGTGATAGCGACTTGCTGCACGCCTATCAATAGTAGCATCATTCTTCATAAAATAATTAATGATAAGCTTGATAAACCGAGGATAAGGAAAGAAGTTTGTCTTCAGCTTCTTGTTATAGAAGAGTTGAAAGGTGAATTCTTCCCATATCAACAAAGCATAATCTGAATTTGCAGCTTTGTACATGCCATAGAAGAGGTTTATTATAGGACTGCGCAAAGCATCCTGGCCACTTATTTTTGGTGTAAGACATCTACTGAGAATACCCATCAATGCTCTCCAAGGTTGTCCTACTTTAGCAGTGGTAAACTCAGACGCAACTCGTATTTCCGGACATCCAAGAGCGTCAAATAACTCCACGAGTTCATCTTTAGTAGGATCCCTCGAGAATGACATGCCTTTGGGTGTATCCCGTATACCAAGAATCTTACGGAAGTGTGAAACTGTGAGTGTCTGCTGCTTGTTGTCGATGGTGAAGGTGATCTTGTTTGAAGTGATTTCCTTGGTAGCCCAAAATTCATACATATACTCTTAAGGCACCGAGGCACTACTTCTCAAAGCATTCTTAAAATGGGATTGATCAAGGATCGCAATGGCTACTTTAAATCCATGGTGAGTGGATTTTGAGATTTGCTTCAGCCAGTAGTTGTTGGGTATAAACTTAAGGGTTCGTGCTTTAGCAATATCGGCTTCTCTAGAGTCTTGGATTGCTTGTACTGTTGGATTAGTCATTGTATCTGCTTAAGATAAGACATGAAAGGTTGATGCACAAAAACATATAGATATATATCATTCTTACTTCTAAGCATAACACATTTCATAACATAATACAACAAGTACATATAACATGCAAACAATAATAATCAAACAACTCTTCATCCGGAACTTTTCCTCATTCGGAACTTCTTCATCCGGAACATTCCTTCATTCGGAACTTCCTTCATCCAGAAGTTCTTCATTCGGAACTTCCTTCATCCGGAAGTTCTTCATTCGGAACTTCCTTCATCCGGAAGTTCTTCATTCGGAACTTCCTTCATCCGGAAGATTCCTTCATTCGGAACTTCCTTCATCCGGAAGTTCTTCATTCAGAACTTCTTTCATTCGGAAGTTCTTTATTCGGAACTTCCTTCATCCGGAACATTCCTTCATTCGGAACATCCTTCATCCGGAAGTTCTTCATTCGGAACTTCTTTCATTCGGAAGTTCTTCATTCGGAACTTCCTTCATTCGGAAGTTCTTCATTCGGAACTTCCTTCATTCGGAAGTTATAACCATGTTCATCCGGAACTTTTCAAACACAGCCTTTGTTGATCTAATCGATGTGCGTTTGTGAGTTCTAAGGCAAACTAAGGCAATTAAACATCATTTAATGAGATTCCGAGCAAAACCCACCACTAATCCTAATCAATTACTGTTTAATTAGACGCAAAACCCTAACTTGGACTTAATCTAAATTAAACGAATCATTTGCTAGGAGATAGTGAAGAATTAGACGAATAATGAGTTTAAATATTGATGTATTTACCTTATTAAGCGAATGAACAGGATCAAAATGGATGATTAACCGAGAGATGTTAGATCTTGTGTGTGAGTTTTTAACAATGGCGGCAATTGAAATAGAAGTACAGTGAAAGGAGAAAAGGGGGGGGGTTATATTTGACTTAGGTCAAATTTTTGCATCTTATACCCATTGTCAACTTAAGTCCCTCTACTTTTCTCTCCTTTTCCTTTTTGTTTCTAACTTTTTCAATTCTCTTAACTCTTGTTTAACTTACACACAACTTAGCAAACGCAATCTATTAGCATATCTCCAATATCTAAAAGCAATGCCTAACACTTAGAACGAACACAAATCTTACTCTAAAGCAAAACCACTCAATTACCATTTAGCCATTAATTTTCACAATCACTTTTGAAAAATCAATTTTAATGACGAAGATGATTTAATATTTTCTCCCCCTTAAACGATGACCCGTTTTCTATTTAAAGAGCTGTAGTCATTGTTTAAAGAGTCAAATATTGATGAAAGCATTTCCAATTTATATCTTGAAAAAGTTTGATTCGTGGTGTCAATAAGATTTCTCTTATTTTAACAAATTAATGCACTGAGACGTACACAAATTCGTGTTAGACCAAGTTGTAAAGTAAACTTGATCCCTTTGTATGATTTGGCTTGTAAATCATGCCCGAGAAAATTAATTCCCGTTCTGAGCCAACGTTTTCCAAGGAAATACGTGACTTTAATATGAAAACCGGGTTGCAGTCAGAAATAACTACAAGCCATAATGGGCATGTTTTAAAAATGTACAACTTTTATACGGACTCTATTTATGGCACCGTGTCAATATTAATCGACATTTCTAAGGCCGTAAATATTACCGTACTAAAAGACATGCCCGATTTAAAACGAAAAATATTTTTTGGTTTTTCTTGATTTTATAATTTTTATGGTTTTTCTAGGTTTTATATTTTTTATGATTTTTGTTGGTTTTATATTTTTGTATTTTTCTTTTGTGGTTTATATATTTACGATAATATACATGATCACGAACAAAAGGATACTCTGAATAGTTTACCACGACTATTCAGCTGATTCTTCTGCCAACTCTTTGAGAGTCGCTGGAGTGAATGATTTCATGCCAAGCTTGTCGATCAAAAACTCAATTCGTCCTCGATCTAATGCTTTGGTCAACATATCCGCCAGCTGGTACTCAGTAGTGACAAAATACAGCTCGATCACTCCGTTCTCCACCTGCTCTTTAATGAAATGGTAGCGAATGTCTATGTGCTTGGCCCGGGAGTGTTGAACATAGTTGCAGCAAAGGGCAATGGCGCTCTTGTTGTCACTATACATCGGGATTTTGTTGAATCCCAAACCGTAGTCAGTTAATTGTGATCTCATCCAAAGGACTTGAGCACAACAACCAGACATGGCGATGTATTCAGCCTCCGTGCTTGATATTGCAACGCTTTTCTGCCTTTTTGAAGACCAACTGATCAATCTATCTCCAAGGAGTTGCACAGATCCAGAAGTGCTACGCCTCGTGTCTTGACATCCAACATGATCGGCATCTGCGTATGATATTAAAGCAATAGAGGAATCTTTCGGATACCATAGACCACGATGAAGTGTTCCTTTTAGATACCGAAAGATTCTTTTCACAACATGTAGGTGCTTTTCGGTAGGCCGAGCCTGATACCGGGCACACATGCATACAGCAAATTGCAAATCAGGCCTGCTAGCAGTCAGATATAGAAGGGTGCCGATCATCCCACGGTAATGTTTTGGATCGACAATAGTCCCATTCCTATCTTCATCTAACTTGGATTTCTCCACCATTGGAGTGTCCACGGGGTCACAATTTTCAAAGTTATATTTCTTAAGAGATTCTAGAGCATATTTGGATTGATTAATAAAGATGCCTCTGGGATTCTGAGAAATCTGTAATCCTAAGAAAAATGAAATTTTTCCCATCATCGACATCTGAAAGCGTGTGGACATTATCTTCTCAAATCGATTTGACAATTCTATGTTAGAGGCAACAAATATTATATCATCAACATAAATTTGTACCAGAATCATGTCGTTGCCTTCCTTGAGAGTGAATAGTGTGGGGTCCACTTTGCCTTTGGAGAAGCCTTCCGAAATGAGATATGTTGACAGGAGATCATACCACGCGCGTGGAGCTTGTTTCAACCTGTAGAGAGCCTTCTTAAGCTTGTACACATGATTAGGAAACTCCGTACTGACGAACCCATCCGGCTGACTAACATAGACTTCTTCCCTTAGTTCACCGTTCAAAAATGTCGTCTTCACATCCATTTGATAGACGATCATGTTCATATGAGCAGCATACGCAAGGAATAGTCTAATAGCCTCCAATCTAGCCACAGGAGCAAAAGATTCTTCAAAGTCTATACCCAAGGCTTGTTTATATCCTCTAGCGACCAATCTAGCCTTATTCTTCAATACCGCACCCATCTCATCAAGTTTAACCTTATAAACCCATAACAAAGTAAGGATGTTAACCTTGTCAGGGAGAGGAACCAATTCCCATACTTCAAGTCGTTAGAATTCATTTAGTTCCTCCTGCATAGCTTCAATCCAAGAAGATTGGGTCATAGCCTGCTGCCAATTTTTAGGTTCAACTTCAGAGAGAAATGCATCAAAGTAGCAATAAAGTGCACTCTCTTGTAATTGATGGCGTGTAGAAACTGGTCGATCTAGATCTCCAATAACATTCCTAATTGGGTGATCTTTTGTCCATTTAGTGCTATGGTTTTCAATCCTAGGTGGTCTGGAGTGAACAATAGAAGGAGCTTCTTCTGAGGTAGACGCGGCTGAAGGGTTTTCAGGTATCGCTACACCAAAGAAAGGAAGCTCTTGCAAGTGAGCATATTCCAAGTCGTGATCAGTAGAATCCTCTTCCACATCATTAGGCACAAGTAGGGGTGATGATTCAGGTGTAGTTTGAGAATCACTTGGTGAAGGTGCATCCGGTTCAATGTGAATTGTAGATGCATTAGATAAAGGTTCATTAGCTTGAGCAACCACTTCAGGTATTGGAGCAATTACTACAGGTGCTGGAACTTCATCAGTCGGGGGATCGAAGAATTCATCAAACAATGGTTGAAACAGTTTATCCCATTCGGGCCTTGTTGGTGGTAAAAATGATGTAGAAGTAGGATTATTGGGAACTAATCCGGAACTAATAGCACCGGTTCCCATCTCATGAAGCGCGGGTTCAGATCTGTGTTGCTCAGAAGCCATCGCTGTCAGCTCATCGAAATCTGCGTCCATAGTTTCTACAATCTTGCCAAGACGACGGTTATAGATTCGGTATGCTCTTTTGGACGGTGAGTAACCAATGAAAATACCTATATCGGCTTTCGGTTGAAGCTTACCCAAGTTCTCACTATTGATGTTTGGATAACAAAGAGCACCAAACACATGAAAAAATGAAACATCGGGTTTACGGTCATGTAAAAGCTCATAAGGTGTTTTTCCATGGCGTTTCCGAAGGATAGAACGGTTTTGGGTGAAACATGCAGTAGAAATAGCCTCTACCCACAAGAACAATGGAGCGTTCGCATAAATAAGCATGGTCCTAGCAGCTTCCATAAGTGTACGATTCCGTCTTTCAACGACACCGTTTTGTTGTGGAGTGCGTGCAGCGGATGTTTCATGTGATATACCAACTCCTTCATAATAATCACGAAGAGTCTGGTTGACGAACTCTGTACCATTGTCTGTACGAATACGGCGGACAGTGGTATTCAAACGTACCTGAATGAATTTCAGAAAAGTGATGATAGCCTTCGGTGCTTCATCCTTTGTACGTAGAAATCTAACCCATGTAAACCTGGAGAAATCATCCACAATTACCAGAATGAATTTCTTACCGCTCACACTCTCAGTTCTCATCGGCCCACAAAGATCCATATGCAAAAGATGAAGTTTTTCTTGATTGGTGTCTTCAGCTTTGGGCTTGTAAGATTTCTTGGTACTTTTCCCCCTTGAACACGCGGAACATAAATGGTCCTTGTGAAATTTAAGCTTTGGAAGACCACAAACTAAATCGTTTTTAGCCAGATGATTAATAGCATCAAAGTTAAGATGAGATAATCTGTGATGCCATAACCATGACTTGGTCTTAGATGCTTTAGAGAGAAGACATACTGGAGAGGCGGCCATCATGTCTTGTAAGGACAAGGTATAGAGATTTGCACCACGAGATCCCTTCAACAAATCTTTTCCTTCCAAGTTGCGGATGAAACAAGTGTGTTGTCGAAAAGCAACCTCAAGGTTGGAATCACAAAACTGTCCTACTGAGAATAAATTATGACCAAGACCTTCTACATAGTATACCCTTGAAATCGTCACGTTTCCAATCTGATATTCACCATACCCCATAATCTTTGCAATATGATCATTCCCGAATTTAACCATACCAAGAAACTTGCTGACGAAATTTCGGAGCATCGAGCGATTTCCGGTCATATGTTTTGAACAACCGGAGTCCAAATACCACAGGATGATTTGGACCACCTGAAAATATCACCACACGAAGACAATGTAGAGGTATCGGAATCTGAGTGTTCCTTGTTATTAGCAGGTACAAATTTAATAATCTTAGATTTGCCAACTCTAGGTTTCTTAGATTTCCTAGCCTTCCTTTTCTTAATAGGTGGTGTAGATTCTAGTTGGCTTAAATCCTGAGGTATTTCTTCACTGATAGGCACTATAGTGGGGGCTGACCTAATTAAAGGGCGCTGTTTCCATACTTGAGTGCGAGTGTTCCTAACTAAAGGACGCTCAGACCTAACCTCAATGGATGCATTCCTAGTTAAAGGGCACATTTTTCCATCTAATGTAAAGGTCCTACCAGTGGGACGCCATTGCCAGCCAACTTGGGCACGAGTTCTACCCGTTGGCTTCCATTCAAGACCATTCTTAATAGCATTCATTTCATTCACGTGATCAATCAGACACAAATCATGACGTTGGGAAAACATACATTCATTACAATTCCAACAATTTAAATCAGAATTCACGAATGGTTTAGGCTGCTGCACAGGCGCAGAGCTTTTAGTCTTAACATGATTCTTTTTATTTAAAACTGAACTAGCATTCCTATTGTGAACTTCTACTTTCTTCTTTGTGGCACTACTAGTGGAGGGCTTGATCTTATCTTTCTTGAGTGGCGATCCTTTAGCCTTAGTAGTCTCTTTTAATCCTGTAGAAGGCAAAGTGGGAACATTAGCAACAGATTTTAAAGGTGTCTTACTTGATTGTGCCAATGACGGTTTTGCTCCTGGAGTCTTATTAAATGGAGTGACAGCAATGGGCCTATTATTAAGTAGTGCCGAACCTGGTGTACCTATGTATTGCAAATATGCCAAGCAATATTGAACTCGCTTAATATATTCATGAGCCGAATAATAGTCGCTACTTGAGGGATCTAAGGCATAAAGATCGTCTAAAATATCCCTAAGAAGATCGACATGCTTAATGGCATTCCTCATATAATCATCGTAGGTAACCGGGTTTCTCTTATGAAGCGGATTCTTATAAAGCACTACTGACTTGGTTGTTGGAGCACTAGTGGACGGTGCAGAGTCGGTAGCTAAGTTGTCAACAACTTCTTGTCGGGTGAGAAGAAGTGTCTCCTTTAACTCAGCCAAAACCATATTTTTGTCTATGAGCAGGATGTTCAAATCAGAGATTTCCTCGCACTTTTGGTTCAGTTGTTCAACATAAGATTGTTGCTGTGCCGCATTAAAAGCGAAGCGTTCTTCTAGTGAACCATAAAGAGCGGATAATCCCTGTCTAGTCCGATCCATCTCCCCTAGAACAGACGAAAGTCTAATTTCTAAGACTTGGTTTTTAGACTCTGCAGCCTCTAGTTCCAATTTTAATGTTTCCTTTGATGATACCTCTCTCTTCAATCTCATGATTTCTTCCTCTAATGTCTTAACAATTGCAATCATCTTGTCACTCGTCTCAACACCGTTTTCACAACCATTTGATATCAACAGATCCTCATTTTGAGTTTGTTGTTTTAATTCTAAAGATATACAATGTTGTTCTAGTTGATTAAAGCGTTTTGAAAGTAAATTGTAAGAATCTTGTAGCTTTAAAAACTCAGCGTTAGATTCGTGACAAGAATGATTATCTACCTCATTTACAGTATCAGCAACATATACAAAAAGATCACAAACATCATCACATATATGCACATCATCACAGTTAATCATAGCGGATGTAAGCTCATTCGAATAATTAACATTTACAGTAGTAAGCACATCACACGAGATTACTGCAGACAAGAATCGGTCATATTCGGTTAAAATCTTTTCTTTTTCAATTAGTTGTAGTTCGTAAGCGGTGTCCATTTCATAAAACACTTTTTGAACTTCACCAATTTCAAACACAAGATTTTCCTTAAGAGATGCAAAAGTTCCTTTTAGACTTTCGACAAACGGATTGATCTCATTTTTAAACACCTCGTTCATATGTTCGAAAGCCCATTCTCCGGCATTTAAGCCATTTGAAGTCGTACAATCCAAAATGACCTTGTCAAAATTAGTAAAGTATTGATTAATCTCTTGCAAGTTTAACCATACAGTGCTAACAGGTGGAAGATCCTTTGGAATTTCCTTAGGACCTTCCATATTGACAAGTGTAGGAAATGTACTAGGGTTTTCTTCATCTAATATGTAGGTCGGTGCTGTTATGAGATCTTTGTCCATATGGAAGCGAATTCTAAAATCCGTTTTTGCAATCTCCTTATTCAATTTAAAATATTCACACTCGGGATATTTTGCAGAATTGTATGACCGATCCTCATCAACTAGATCCTTACTTGTTCGATCATCGGGAAAAACAATCGGGTCTAAAGCCAATCCTAATTGAGTTGCATTATAAAGTCTAGGACTATGTCTTAAAGCTTGTTTTGCATACCGTGGATTAGGGGGAAGGCCTTTTAGACGTGATAAGTTAAACTCTCTAAACGAAGCATCAAATAAGTGAACTAGTTGAGAAGCAGCGTATTGTCTTAACAACAAGTAATCTAGACTTCTAATCTTGTTAGTAGCATTAATCTCCATTTCATTCTTCTTAGACTCGAGTGATTCAAAATCCGTTTGAAGTTTTTGAAAATTAGTGACCACTAACTCTTTTTCTTGAAGTTCATTAGACAGATTTGCTCTTAAGTTTTCTATTTCTTGCAAGTGACCCATTTGTTTGTTTCTAAAGTGATCATATTCGGGATTAGTTAGAACACTAGACGAAGGCACTAGTTCCAAGGTTTGAACTTTCTCATTGCTTAAGGCAAGCTCATCAGACAAATTCTTATTCTTAGCTAAGGTTTCTAAGAGTGCAGCATTCATTTGGCTAAGTAATGTAGCAGGAACCATGACCAAATCTTGTTGAGCAGGAGTAGGCGTATGCGAAATGGGTCCCGGTTGTGATTCACTCAAAGTCTGGGGACTCACATTGATATTGCTATCATTGTTTGTCTCCTCGTTTGAAAGACTCACCACCGAAGATTCATTCGAATCAACACTCTCTTGCACAACTTGATGTGGTTGAATACTAGCATCAGTGGTATTATCGGTGGTATTAATAAGTACCTCAGATCTCTTTTCTGGCCCTAAGCTGGAGATAGTTGCCATGAGAGCAGCCTTTGCAGATTGAAAGTCATCACAGTCTGAGTCATACGCATCGAGATCATCTGCTTGATATGCTGCATTCTGTGTGGTGACCGTGTCTTGTTCAGCAATCCCTGGATCAACAAGAAATGCAAGCTCCTCTTCATCAAGTTCCCTTCCTTGTGCCTGAGCATTTACCAGATAGATCTTTTCTACAAACCATTGTCCATCCCTTCTCCTCTTGGGTTTCTTACAATCCCTGGACATGTGACCCTCTTCCTTGCAGTTGTAGCATGTAATCATTCGCAACTTGCCTGTATTAGCCCGTGGAGGATTGTTGACCATTGGAGCAGGAGCAGGATTGACCGTGCGAGCATTGGTAGTTGATGTGGAAGGTCTCCCCTGATATGGTTGAATTGGCTGAACCATTACCCTGCCATTCTCAATTGTAGCTTGTTGGCGAGAATTGGATGAATTCCTCAACTGATTGTTGGTAGGAGCTGATCCCCTAAATCCTCGTTTGCTTAAAGTCCTTGTGAGATAGGCAGACATAGTGGTTAACACTTCAACTGGATCAGCACCTTGTTTAAATACAGGAACGGGGACTTCCTCATCATCACAGTACATTGCTTGATCTTGAGCTGCATAATCACTAGAAGGAATACTCATTTGATCAGGGTAGCTTGTTGGATATGCTGCATTCTCTTGATAAGATGAATATGAAGATTGAGCATAAGGTGCAATACTTGCTGGGTGAGGTTGTGTAGCATATTGTGATGAAGGTGCACTGAACCGATATTGTTGCTGATGTGAGGTGGGTGGTTGTGGTAAAATCGAGTATTGGGGAAAGGCTGGTGTCATGTAAGGTGATGGATGATAGGCTTGATGTCCCAAAATATAAGGAGTGTTGTTGTGAGACAAGCTTGGTTGATTCGCCATCAAAGCTAATGAATCAGGGTACATACCTCGTGGAGAACGGTGCATGATCACATGTTTCTCATGCTGCTGAAGAAAGGCATATAGTTGATCCAAATTGCACTTATGCAAATCCCTGGTTAACTTAACATCGGTAATGTACTCACCCCATTCAGCTTGAGGTAGAGTATTCAAGAATTTGGTGTTAACCTGGAATGGTGCAATCACAAGATTGTATACATTCAGATCATTCATGAGTGTGGTGAATCTGAAGTAATAATCGTGAAGCGTTTCCCCTGGGTTGTAAGTGAATCTGTCAAACAGGTCATACAACTGACATTCCCTTTCCTGTTTGGTGAGAGACGTTCCTTGTAGCAACACCTTAAGACGTTCCCATAAATCCTTTGCCACCGTATACTGACTCACCATCCTATAAATGTCATGGGGAAGGGCTTGGAGAATTGTTTGAAGAGCTTTCTCGTCTGCATCGGCAACAAGTTGTTGGGCTGGTGTAAGTTCTTCAAATTCTCTTGGTCGAGTCACATTGTTGACCACTATGGTACCATAGTCGAGTGGACCATTTAAAATTTACTTAACCATAAGCCTTCCATAAACCGGTTATCCCTTAAGATAAGACATCATCCGACCTTGCCAAGCTTCAAAAACTTCTTTGATGAGCATTGGCGGGCGATTATCCGTTCCCGTAATCACCGAAATATCCGTAAGTGATGTCATCTGAGGCATCGGATTCATTTTGTTAACTTCAAAGAGACAAAGATTATCGGTTGATCGAGCAGTGAAGTAAAGCTTGTGAATTGTGTTGAGTTTTTGTTGTAAGAAACCAAGATTAAATCCTCTAAAAAATCGTCGAAAAAACAAGCAAAATAACCCTTGATTCGGAACTTTTTGTTGATTCGGAAGTTTGATTCGGAAGATTTAGCTTGGAATTACCTTGATTCGGAACTTTTGGCTTGATCCGGAACTTCTTGGTTCGGAAGTTCTTGGTTCGGAACTTGTGGCTTGATCTGGAACTTCTTGGTTCGGAAGTTCTTGGTTCGGAACTTTTGGCTTGATCCGGAACTTCTTGGTTCGGAAGTTCTTGGTTCGGAACTTGTGGCTTGATCCGGAACTTCTTGGTTCGGAAGTTCTTGGTTCGGAAGTTCTGACTTGATCTGGAACTTCTTGGTTCGGAAGTGCTTGATCCGGAACTTCTTGGTTCGGAACTTCTTGATCCGGAACTTCTTGATCCGGAACTTCTTGACCCGGAACTTCTTGACCCGGAACTTCTTGATCCGGAACTTCTTGATCCGGAACTTCTTGATCCGGAACTTCTTGATCCGGAACTTTTGCTGGGTAATCAGAAACTTTGATACGATGAACAGTCGACCTCAAAACAAGAGATTAAACCCAGATTTTGACCAAATAACCCAAAAAGTTTTGTGATTTCAACAATAATAAGTAAAAACTAATACTTATCCACTAATCCCAATCACAAAAACACCAAAAACACCAAGAATCAAGATGGTTTTTCTTAAAGAACACTAATACAATCAAAAACTAAAAAACCACACAAATCACTACCTTAAATCACCCCATAGCTCTTGATACCAAATGTAGAATATTGATAACTTATGAATCTATGAAGGGGTTTGTTGATTTCTAGAGAGAGAAAGTTAGAGAGAGAAAGTGAGAGAAACTATGTGTTATTTCAATAAATGAAACTAGAAAAGTGACAACAACCAACCCCTTTCCATGGTGGAAAGGGGTATTTATACTTCCAAGCTAACATGGGCTTGGGCCGGTCCATGACAAGCCCATGGACCGGTTCTTACTTAACTTAATAAGTAACATTTAACTAATTGTTAACTACGAGCTATTACAACATAAATCATATTGTGGAGTGACCGATACTTCTAATATACGTTAAAACGTATTTCTAACATGAGGTAACCGCGATGTTCTAGTTTGAGTGGGCCTAGTGTTCATCTTATACATTCCAGGTGCTATCACATTTGTGCTCTTATAATTTCCTATCTTAGGCAAAGTCTGTGGGGATTGTCCCAAAATAGATGATTTAGGGCATTTAACCGCATTCGGTTGATGAACGGCGGATGGTTTACCCAAAACAGACTTTCCTTTCATTTTCTCAATGAGTTTCTGTAACTCACTAATGGCTATGTCCCTTTCTTTTAGCTGAGCTTTCAAATCATTTATTTCGAAATCTTTTTCATTTAGTAGACGAAACGAAGAAGCTGACATTTCTTGACACTTTTTATGATTATGAGATTTTTCACCTTTTTGTAAAGCAAGTTCAAGAGAAATGGAGTGTTTCTCAAGTTGAGAAAAACTTTTCGAAAGTTTGCTATATGACTGAATTTGTTTCGAAAGCTCTACTTCAAGATTGCGACATTTCGCGTTCGATTCTGACACTAGACATGCTACATGACAATATTGATCCAGATCGGTATACACACCAAGTATAGCAGTCATATGGTCAGCATAAAAGTATTCCTTAGAAAGTCGATCAATTTCGTTAGAAAGTTGGTGTTCTTGTGTCTTTAATTTAGTTTGAAGAAAATCAACTTCATCTTCAAGAGATTTAACATAACTTAAATCAGTTAACATTTCCTCAGTGAGAGTTGTATAAAACATTTCCACATTTTTTGAAAGATCATCAATGGTTGGAACAATACATTGTTGAATGACGACTTCTACTTGTGGGTTAGGTTTAATATTCCAAATGGTATCCCTAGAAACTTTTTCATAGTCGACGACACCTTTGTACAAATTTAAAACCCCTTGTTTTATAAACTTAAATTGCTGAACACTTTTGCTTTTCTCATCCCATTTACGTTTTTCATCCAAAATTCGCTTTTCTAACAAAATTGATTGCTTTTTGAAACTCCTTTTTAAAGAAACTTTCTTTTGTGGTTCATCACTTGGTGGTGGAGCACTATTATACATCTTTTGTTCTTTTGAAAGTTCTTTTTGAGGGACAAACTTAATATGATTGTTAGAATCAGAAAGGTTTATTAAATCACTTAAGTTTGATCGACTTTCTTCTTGTTGACGAATGATTTCGTCGCAGTCAGGGGAAAGAATAAGAGCAAGATTATCAACATAAGAACCGATATCATAAAGAGCAGGCTTGGTGCTTTGAGCTTTCTTGAGATATTCAGGCTTGACAAAACTCGTTTTCATATTTCTATTGAGCATATTCATAGTTTGAATAGACTGGACCGTTTTGTAAACAATGTTGTTTAACGTGTCGACTCTCTTTTCCAAAGCAAGAATTTTTTCAATATCCTTTTCTTCACGAGTTTTATAAAGCTCAGTTTGTTCTTTGTTAACCGACTCTAATTCAGTAATTTGGAGTTTATGTAGCAACAGTTGTTCTTCAAGTTCCGATATCTTCTGTTTTGACATATGAATTTCGTGTGTTACTTCAGAACAATATTGTTCGTTGAGCACCTTACGTTCATATACCAAACCATTAGCTATCGCAACCCGTCGATCAGCTTCTTTTACATAATCACACTCTTTAAGCCTGTCTATCTCCTCGGTTAAGGATGTGTTTGCTTGTTTCAAACGTTTATTAGCCTCTTTGTTTTCCTCAATTTCATGTTTTAAAGAATCAATAATAGACGCAAGCGAATCACGGTCCTCATCCGAGTCAGTATCCTGAACAGCTTTTCCGTCATCATTACACATATGCTGTGAATCCGTAGAGATATTTCTATCCTCCGTGTCCATTACATATGTGTCATTGATGCTTTCGGGTTGTTTAGGATGACGTCGTTCATTAGCAAACACATTATAGTTATCATGTGATGGTACCTTTTCAAGTGGCTCAGAATCATAGATGGGTCCAGAAGTATCATCAGTCTCTGGGATCACTTCTTGAATCTTTGCCATGTACACATAATGTGCCTCTAACTCTTGATCATCGGCTTCATCATCAGTGTCATCACGCCAGTCAACTTTATATGCTGTGAGTGGAATTCCTGCTTCTTCTTTCTTACACAGCAACATCTTTTCCTTGTGATATCCCGAATCCTTAACCCGTTTTGGCTTCTTGCATTCCCTAGCCATGTGCCCAAATCCCTTGCAGTTGAAGCATTGAATCCCAGTATTTTGCACAACCGGAGTGCCTACAGTGTCTCTAGCCCCAACTTGATTCGGCATCCTCTAATTATCATACCTAGCATCAAGATCATACCGAGGTGCATGATCAACTTCCTTATATCTAACATTGGATGATGATCTGAGGTTGTTGTTGGTAGGTTTGTGGATCTTCTTATAAGTTGTGGTGAGTAAAGACATGAGTTCCTCAATCTTCTTGTCCCTTGAAGTTTGTTCATCATCACTGTCTCCATCTGACTCGGTGTCATACTTTGGAGGTGGAGTGGGGACAATTGCTTTTTCTTTGTGTTTAGCAACAGCTAGAGGTTTGGTGGATGAGCTTGATGATTTTGAGGAATGAGTAGGTGGTTATTGACGAGGAACGGGTTTTGTTGAAGTAGCAGCTACAAAAGCAATAGAGTTCGCAGATCGTTCTGCCTTTTCAGCTCTAAGTTCATTTACTTCATTCTGATGTTGTTTCAATATATCATAAAGTTTGTGGTAAGATATAGTCTTGATATCCTCCCTTTGTTTGACCAAAGTCACAAACCTTTGCCATTCCGGTTTGAGTTGAAGTAAAAACTGAACATTGGCATGATGATTGGAGATGGTGCACTGATTTCTGACAAGCTCATTCATCATTTTGTAGAATCTCGAGTAATATGAGTCAATGGATTCACCATCTTCAGATGTGAATTTTCCAAACTCCCAAATAAGATTAGTCTCGAGATCTTGAATATTGATTGACTCACCTTGCTTCAATCGATGAATTGCATTCCACATTTTTATAGCATTAGGACATGCATCAACTGTGGAATAGATATCGTTATCAATTCCAGTGAGTATGAAATTTACAGCATCAGCTTCAGCTTGGAGGAGTTTCTTTTTCTCAGCAGAACATGTGTCAAAATCCTCCATAGCTCGTATAGTTGATGAAGTACCATCCTCTGCCTGTGTGGTAATTGGTCTGAATTCAAAAACTGGAGGTGGATTCTCAAGGCAGTGACGAAGAGCAGTTCGGTTTTCTTTTCCGTCGAGAAATCTGAGAAAACGAGATCTCCATTGAACGTAGCAACCGGCAGTGAGCACAGGTGGATTACCGTTGCCACCTTGTTCCAAACGAATTTGATTAGCAGTTGCAATGTTGATGTTGTTGTTAGACATGGTGAATACTTGTGAATGAATTGCAGATCTTAGTGGATTTGTTGTGATGTTGTGTGGTTAAAATTAAAATTCCGAAAATTCAATTTTTTTTTTCTCAGTCCGATAATAAATTCCTCAGTCTGACAAAACGGTAAGCCGAAAAATTTTGTATCGCCAAATTTTGAATTTGAGTTAGAAATAGCCAAAAACTAATAGGGAAAAAATTTGATTTTACTTGATCTAAAAATTTTAACTCGTTTTTTTTTAATCTTCGTGTAAACGATGTTCCGAAACTAGTCTAGATAGTGGCTAAGTCTAAAAATTACTCAAACAAAATATCCATCGGAATGTCCATTGGAATAACCTTGTCGGAATGTCCTTGATCGGAATACCCTTGTCGGAATAACCTTGTCGGAATAAACCCTATTGGAATACCCTGATCGGAATATCCCTAATCGGAATACCCTTGTCGGAATGTCCCTATCGGAATGCCAAATCGGAATGGCCAAATCGGAATGCTCAGATCGGAATGTCAAATCAGAAAGCTCAGATCGGAATGTCAAATCGGAATATTCAAATTGGAATACTCAAATCGGAATGTCAGATCGGAATGACCAAATCGGAGTCCCTAAACCCTATTCCGATTACACTGATCGGAATAACTGTAAACCCCTTTCCGATGACCTGATCGGAATAAATCCCACTTTTCTCGGACAAAACTCAACCAATTCGTGATTTTAAGCCAAAAATGATCAAAACACCCAAAAATTTTGTGTTTTTAGCCAAAGTAACAATACCAAATCTCTACCACAACTATGTAGAAGATTTGTATCAAGAAAAAACCATAAAAAACACAAGAAAAATTTTGGGACGTGATATATAGATCAAAATGACCACGAAAAATCAAGAACACACCACACGAATATTCAATCACCTATCCACTATAGGCTCTTGATACCAAATGTTAATCCCATTCAATCCATAACACAAGATTTAGAAGAGATATTTAGAGAGAGAAAGAGAAGAAAGTAGAGAGAGAAATAAGAGAATTTGGAAGGTTAATGTTTACTAGAGAGAGAAAGTAAAATGAACCAACACCCTCTTCCACACATGGAAGAGGGTATATATACCCTTGGCTTATGGGCCGTGGGTTTAAGTGACTTGGGTCGGGCTTGGCTTTGTTTTGGGCTTACGCCCCTAACTTATACAATATTAGCTTAAAGTCCAAGCCCGGTTTTCCCGACTAACCTATTACAATACAAGACCTTTAACGACTAAGATGACCTATTACATTCTTGTTCGACTATATAAAATATAGGGCTAACAGATTCTTATGAATCAAACTTGTGTCAACTGGAAAGCAACAATGGTAAGATTCTTAATGAATCAAACTTGTTTCAGGAATTTGAATTAACGACTTTAATCAAGCGGATATTTATCCAATTGATTCACTCTTTATGTTCGCAGTCTTGCTTTGAGACGGTCGAGTAAAGAGAACGGCTAGTATTGCCACGAAGCCCTATCAAGGTGATTTTTAATTGAATCTACCTAATAACAGGTACGGTATTTAATATCGTATAACGGTCTTCACCGACCGGAGGTAAAACACTACCGATTTAGGACGAATGTCAAAGCCATTCAGTCCGTTTCTATGTTTTGTCTCGAGAAGGTGGCGTCACGGTGTACTCAGCAAAGTCAAAGATTCAAAACCACATATTCATGCCCAAAGACTTATTCAACAATTAAAAGTGTGAGCATGTGGATAAAGACACAAGATCGCAAGATGACAAAGACAAGTCAAGGATGATTTGAAGATCTCAAGATAAAAGACAAAGTCAAAAGACAACGACAAAGATCACAGCATGAAGGAACAACACTACTATTACACGTTCAAGACTCACTTATGACGAAATTCATAAATCTCCACTGGAATCCAAATATCGAAGAGGAATGACCTCACATTGGGGGAGATTGTTAGCCTCAAAATATTGAGTCAAACAAGAATGTTCGGTCATAGATTTTTATTGTAACATTAATTAGAACGTTGTAATAAGTAGTTTATTAGTCGTGGTTTACGGGCTTGGATTTAAACTAATTAAAGTCCAAACGTCAAGCCCGACCCAATATGTAGTCCATTAAAGCCCGCATGTGGGTGGACTATATATACTACCCTCCTAGCATGTTAGGAGGGCGGGATGATCATTTCTACTCTTATCACTTTCTTAATCTAATATTCTACAAGTTAATCCTCTCCTTCTTTCTACTTTCTCTCACTACTTTCTCTCTCTAAAACTCATATCATTTCCATCTCATTTAGGGACAACAGCAATGTTGTACCTGAGGTGAGATACCCATAAGAGCAAATTCTTCTGCTTCCTCGGCATTAGACATATTCCTAGCAATCATTGCAAACACGTCAGTAGAAGGTTCAACTATTTCCAAGGTAGCATTCTGATGATCACTCCAGTTAACCATAGAGTCAACAGACACCAAAGCTTTCTTGTTGTCCTTGACCTCCTGAATCTTGAAGGCTGAATACCTGTTCTTCTCCTGGTCATTCTTGTTAGGGCATTCCCTAGCAAAGTGACCTTGCTGCTGGCAGTTATAGCATCTAACCTTGCTTCTATCAAACCTTGCTGGCTCTCTTGGGTTGTAGTTAAACTTTCGACCGACTTTCTTCTCAAACTTGTGAACCCGGAGAGTGAGCATGGCCATCTGCCACTTGAGATCCATTTCATCGAGGTCAAGTTTATCAACCTGTTTGAAGTCATCAAAAGCAAGTTGTTGTTATAGATCAACATCAACAACAAAAGAGTGAAGAACATCTTCTACCATGCTACCAGACTTGGCTTTTGGTTCAGGAGTAGAAGTATGCTGAGTAGAAGTATGCTGAGTAGAAGTATGCTGAGAAGACACAGTATAGCTTGGTCTACCAGCATAAGACATGGGACTAGATCCCATGGAACTCACAAAGGCAGAGTTAGTAGGAGTAGGAAAAGAATCACTTGAGTATCCTCTCACATGAGGCTCAAAGGTTTTGAGCTTATAAAACAGATCATCAAAATTAAGATAGTCAAGGCCACCTTTTGCTTTAAGAGAGATTACCACCTGATTCCATGAGTAAGGTAAGGCTCTAATAAACCTTGCATTGATATCTCCATTGTCAGGTTTAGACCTGAGTTGATTCAACTGGCTTATTATCTTTTGGAACCTATCATACCCTTGATGAATACCTTCAGTTTATGAGATCTTGAATTCTATGAATTCATCTCTCATCATGGATCTGTGCATTTTCTTTGACTCCTCATTCCCTCCAAACCTTACTTTTATTCCGTTCCAGATCTCTCTAGCATCATCCAGGTGATAAAAGTCACCCATGTGATCATCAGGAAGAGACTGAAGCAAAATAGTTTTTGCTTTGATCTCCTTCTAAACAACTGTGATTTCTTCATGAGTTTTAGGGTCAAGAAGAATAATATTACCATTCTTGTCTCTTCCAGTAAACCTCTTGCTGTTTCCATTCTGAATAATCTTCCAAAGATCTTGATCAGTGTTGGTGATCCAACATTTCATCTTCTTTGCCCAGCTATCATACTCATCTTTTTCCAAAAGAGGAAATTTTCCATTTGTGTTGGAAACCGTAGCAATGATCTGCTGAGGTTGCTGTGTTTTAAGGGTGCTATCTTCTCCTGTTTGAGTAGAACTTGAGGCAGACATGATTAAACAAAGATGTTAGTAATAAGAAAAATTGATTCTTCTTGTACAAAGACTCTCCCAGGCTCTGATACCACTTGTTGGGTCCACTAGATGTGGATCTTGCAGCCTGTTAGGGATGGTGAACGACTTCTGTAATCACAAATCTATTCATAGAGAGACTCTAGATGAATCACACAGTATAAGTGCGGAATACAAATACTATGAACAAGAAGAACATAATAACTATAATGACTTGATCCTTTACTAAGGATTTCTAATATTAATATAAACTAGAATAATGTTTTATGAAGGTGTGTATAACCCTTCTGCTTAAGGTTCCTTTTATACTACAAGGAAACCCTAATACATCAATAAACCAAAACGTATAAAACTGATATGCATATCCTTTCCTAACATATCTCATGCATATCCTAACAGATTACTCAAAATAATAAAGTTTGACTTTCTAAAGACCAGGAGCACGTATTGCTCCTACTACTACTAGGACCAGGAGGAACGACATACCTCCTAGTATACCTATTACAAATAACTATTCCAAAGGTCCTAACAATAAAAGGTAGATCATAGAGTTCTCACATTTGAGTGAGAAATAAGCCATAGAATAAGCATCAAAGCAAAGTCAAGTTTTAGTGAAAAGTGCTTAACTGTTTTTCAATATTTGCTTATTCTCTTCATAAAAGTGCCAATTTTCTTTCACAAATCATTTACATAAGCTAAGAAAATAAGTTTGGACCAAGGTCAAACTTGGTCAACCTTGGTCAACGCTTGGTCAAAATAAGCCAATTTAGCTTATTTGATTTTCTAGCTTATTCTTTAGTGCTTCTTGAGATTTTCTTGGATAGGTGTTCCTTATTTGACCTATTGATCATATTCTGAGAAGTAAAAGTCAAGTGCTTATCCCAATAACCTGATCTCTTAAAAAGTGCTTATTTGGCTTATAGGACATTTAAGCTAAATTCCTTTGAACTGACTAGGTAAAATT